>CM065589.1:4775899-5140899 GCA_033119425.1 Bufotes viridis | reverse complement strand
GACAGCAGGCACCAGCGTCCTCTGCTCACGCAGCCTACCCCCTGCTCCCTAGAGGCTAATTTACATAATATAAAAGTAAGTTTTTCCAGACTATATATGCAGCGGATTTTTATAAAGAGACATTATCAAGGCTGGTCTGACATTAGCACATAGCTAATGATCAGGCAGCTCATGTCAAGAGTTAGTGACAGAAAACCACTTCAAACTGACCCAGCCCACAGGATATCATGGGAGATAAATCCCAATTTCTTTTGGTCCCTACAAAGCTCCGCCCCTGCACAACCACACTTGACAGTGACATCATCCCAGGTCCTTCACTGCCTCTTCTCCTCTCCACCGCTGAGCCCCGCCTCCTGCAATAGTCACATGACAGTGATATCACCCCAGGTCCTTCACCACCACCTCTCCCAATTCCGGAGCCACACCCCTGTACTGATCACATGATGGTGACATCACCCCAGGTCCTTCACCCCTCTTCTCCTACTCCACAGCTTAGCCCCGCCCCCTGCACTGATCACATGACGGTGACGTCACCCCAGGTCCTTCAGCTCTGGCAGTGCAGCAGATACTGGGCAGGTCCTGGTCGGTAGTCAGGGCTCTTGTTCTCTCTGGTATCAGCCATTCCTCCAGCCTGCAGGTAAGATAGGCTGTGAGGGAGACAGTGTGGTGGAGAGCTCAGACATGTCACCTCTGGAATTCTCCTCCATTACACACAAGGAATCCTTCTCCGCTCCTCAGCTTAGTATGATGGGGGAGTAGTTGGGGATAGTGGGGGTTGTCATCATTCGCTGGCCCCTGACTGTCCTGGTGAGGGGCCCCTGCCTCCAGGAGGAGAATGAATGGTGCGGGGCCCGGCCTGAGCTCAGCTCTCTCAGTCTCTTCTCTAGGAGTTCTGGACACAGCTGAGCTGGCCCAGAAGTGGGACCTGCCATCTATCAGACACTTATCTCCTGTGGAGCCACCAGAGATCTCCATGTTGGGGCCCCTGGAATCCATGTGGTGGGGGCCCTCAGGCTCAGGGCGTGCGGTTCTGGAGGTGACATCTGGTCTTGTCCCCTGGATGATTTCCTCTCCTCTTCTCATAAAAGGCGCCTGCAGTACTAAAGCCTCCAGCTCCTCCCAGTTCTCTCCTCTTCTCCTGAATGACCCCCGAGGATGGGCGGAAGGAAGGAGATCAGCAGAAGAATATTAGACCTCACCTTGGAGATCATCTCCTGCTGGGAGGAGGTAAACTTCTCTAGATTTCTCTCCTCTGTATTGTATTCTGTAACAAGTCAGACATCGGGAAGGAGAATCCATCATAGGAAGTGATAGGAAGAGTCCAGGGTCCTGGAGAGCGGCTCAGACCTTCAAGTGACGGAGAACCTGAAGATCAGCCCCAGTATGGTGAGTGATGTGTCATGTGACCAGTGACCAATAGTCATGTAGGAGCCATGAGGAGGTAAGTAGGCACGTTGTACCAGGAGGAGAGGCCGGAGGAGAGCACATGGCCCCTGAAGGGTTTATTCCTAAGTGTCTCTCTCCATCCACAGGAGTACACAATAGTGAAGAAGACATCGAGGGACTGTGTGACTCCCATCATCCATCTCCAGGAGTCAGGAGGCGGAGCAGGACCCCTCCCCATCACAGAGCCTCCCCCTCACCCCTGATACATGAGCAGAAGATCCTAGAGCTCACCCACAAGATGATGGAGCTGCTGACTGGAGAGGTGACACTGCTGGGAATGCTGGGAAATTCTCCAGTAACAGCACTGGAGGGTCTGGGTGATGGCGGTGTCATTGTGTTGTCAGGTTCCTATAAGGTGTCAGGACGTCACTGTCTATTTCTCCATGGAGGAGTGGGAGTATATAGAAGGCCACAAGGATCTGTACAAGGAGGCCATGATGGAGGAGCACCAGCCTCTTATATCACAGGGTAAGAGCCGTCATGTGCAGTGTATACACGTGTGTGCAGTGACATGTAATGGAGGAGCACCAGCCTCTTATATCACAGGGTAAGAGCCGTCATGTGCAGTGTATACACGTGTGTGCAGTGACATGTAATGGAGGAGCACCAGCCTCTTATATCACAGGGTAAGAGCCGTCATGTGCAGTGTATACACGTGTGTGCAGTGACATGTAATGGAGGAGCACCAGCCTCTTATATCACAGGGTAAGAGCCGTCATGTGCAGTGTATACACGTGTGTGCAGTGACATGTAATGGAGGAGCACCAGCCTCTTATATCACAGGGTAGAGCCGTCATGTGCAGTGTATACACGTGTGTGCAGTGACATGTAATGGAGGAGCACCAGCCTCTTATATCACAGGGTAAGAGCCGTCATGTGCAGTGTATACACGTGTGTGCAGTGACATGTAATGGAGGAGCACCAGCCTCTTATATCACAGGGTAAGAGCCGTCATGTGCAGTGTATACACGTGTGTGCAGTGACATGTAATGGAGGAGCACCAGCCTCTTATATCACAGGGTAAGAGCCGTCATGTGCAGTGTATACACGTGTGTGCAGTGACATGTAATGGAGGAGCACCAGCCTCTTATATCACAGGGTAGAGCCGTCATGTGCAGTGTATACACGTGTGTGCAGTGACATGTAATGGAGGAGCACCAGCCTCTTATATCACAGGGTAAGAGCCGTCATGTGCAGTGTATACACGTGTGTGCAGTGACATGTAATGGAGAACACCAGCCTCTTATATCACAGGGTAAGAGCCGTCATGTGCAGTGTATACACGTGTGTGCAGTGACATGTAATGGAGGAGCACCAGCCTCTTATATCACAGGGTAAGAGCCGTCATGTGCAGTGTATACACGTGTGTGCAGTGACATGTAATGGAGGAGCACCAGCCTCTTATATCACAGGGTAAGAGCCGTCATGTGCAGTGTATACACGTGTGTGCAGTGACATGTAATGGAGGAGCACCAGCCTCTTATATCACAAGGTAAGAGCCGTCATGTGCAGTGTATACACGTGTGTGCAGTGACATGTAATGGAGGAGCACCAGCCTCTTATATCACAAGGTAAGAGCCGTCATGTGCAGTGTATACACGTGTGTGCAGTGACATGTAATGGAGGAGCACCAGCCTCTTATATCACAAGGTAAGAGCCGTCATGTGCAGTGTATACACGTGTGTGCAGTGACATGTAATGGAGGAGCACCAGCCTCTTATATCACAGGGTAAGAGCCGTCATGTGCAGTGTATACACGTGTGTGCAGTGACATGTAATGGAGGAGCACCAGCCTCTTATATCACAGGGTAAGAGCCGTCATGTGCAGTGTGTACACGTGTGTGCAGTGACATGTAATGGAGGAGCACCAGCCTCTTATATCACAGGGTAAGAGCCGTCATGTGCAGTGTATACACGTGTGTGCAGTGACATGTAATGGAGGAGCACCAGCCTCTTATATCACAGGGTAAGAGCCGTCATGTGCAGTGTATACACGTGTGTGCAGTGACATGTAATGGAGGAGCACCAGCCTCTTATATCACAGGGTAAGAGCCGTCATGTGCAGTGTATACACGTGTGTGCAGTGACATGTAATGGAGGAGCACCAGCCTCTTATATCACAGGGTAAGAGCCGTCATGTGCAGTGTATACACGTGTGTGCAGTGACATGTAATGGAGGAGCACCAGCCTCTTATATCACAGGGTAAGAGCCGTCATGTGCAGTGTATACACGTGTGTGCAGTGACATGTAATGGAGGAGCACCAGCCTCTTATATCACAGGGTAAGAGCCGTCATGTGCAGTGTATACACGTGTGTGCAGTGACATGTAATGGAGGAGCACCAGCCTCTTATATCACAGGGTAAGAGCCGTCATGTGCAGTGTATACACGTGTGTGCAGTGACATGTAATGGAGGAGCACCAGCCTCTTATATCACAGGGTAAGAGCCGTCATGTGCAGTGTATACACGTGTGTGCAGTGACATGTAATGGAGGAGCACCAGCCTCTTATATCACAGGGTAAGAGCCGTCATGTGCAGTGTATACACGTGTGTGCAGTGACATGTAATGGAGGAGCACCAGCCTCTTATATCACAGGGTAAGAGCCGTCATGTGCAGTGTATACACGTGTGTGCAGTGACATGTAATGGAGGAGCACCAGCCTCTTATATCACAGGGTAAGAGCCGTCATGTGCAGTGTATACACGTGTGTGCAGTGACATGTAATGGAGGAGCACCAGCCTCTTATATCACAGGGTAAGAGCCGTCATGTGCAGTGTATACACGTGTGTGCAGTGACATGTAATGGAGGAGCACCAGCCTCTTATATCACAGGGTAAGAGCCGTCATGTGCAGTGTATACACGTGTGTGCAGTGACATGTAATGGAGGAGCACCAGCCTCTTATATCACAGGGTAGAGCCGTCATGTGCAGTGTATACACGTGTGTGCAGTGACATGTAATGGAGGAGCACCAGCCTCTTATATCACAGGGTAAGAGCCGTCATGTGCAGTGTATACACGTGTGTGCAGTGACATGTAATGGAGGAGCACCAGCCTCTTATATCACAAGGTAAGAGCCGTCATGTGCAGTGTATACACGTGTGTGCAGTGACATGTAATGGAGGAGCACCAGCCTCTTATATCACAGGGTAAGAGCCGTCATGTGCAGTGTATACACGTGTGTGCAGTGACATGTAATGGAGAGCACCAGCCTCTTATATCACAGGGTAAGAGCCGTCATGTGCAGTGTATACACGTGTGTGCAGTGACATGTAATGGAGGAGCACCAGCCTCTTATATCACAGGGTAAGAGCCGTCATGTGCAGTGTATACACGTGTGTGCAGTGACATGTAATGGAGGAGCACCAGCCTCTTATATCACAAGGTAAGAGCCGTCATGTGCAGTGTATACACGTGTGTGCAGTGACATGTAATGGAGGAGCACCAGCCTCTTATATCACAGGGTAAGAGCCGTCATGTGCAGTGTATACACGTGTGTGCAGTGACATGTAATGGAGGAGCACCAGCCTCTTATATCACAGGGTAAGAGCCGTCATGTGCAGTGTATACACGTGTGTGCAGTGACATGTAATGGAGGAGCACCAGCCTCTTATATCACAAGGTAAGAGCCGTCATGTGCAGTGTATACACGTGTGTGCAGTGACATGTAATGGAGGAGCACCAGCCTCTTATATCACAGGGTAGAGCCGTCATGTGCAGTGTATACACGTGTGTGCAGTGACATGTAATGGAGGAGCACCAGCCTCTTATATCACAGGGTAAGAGCCGTCATGTGCAGTGTATACACGTGTGTGCAGTGACATGTAATGGAGGAGCACCAGCCTCTTATATCACAAGGTAAGAGCCGTCATGTGCAGTGTATACACGTGTGTGCAGTGACATGTAATGGAGGAGCACCAGCCTCTTATATCACAGGGTAAGAGCCGTCATGTGCAGTGTATACACGTGTGTGCAGTGACATGTAATGGAGGAGCACCAGCCTCTTATATCACAGGGTAAGAGCCGTCATGTGCAGTGTATACACGTGTGTGCAGTGACATGTAATGGAGGAGCACCAGCCTCTTATATCACAGGGTAGAGCCGTCATGTGCAGTGTATACACGTGTGTGCAGTGACATGTAATGGAGGAGCACCAGCCTCTTATATCACAGGGTAAGAGCCGTCATGTGCAGTGTATACACGTGTGTGCAGTGACATGTAATGGAGGAGCACCAGCCTCTTATATCACAGGGTAAGAGCCGTCATGTGCAGTGTATACACGTGTGTGCAGTGACATGTAATGGAGGAGCACCAGCCTCTTATATCACAGGGTAAGAGCCGTCATGTGCAGTGTATACACGTGTGTGCAGTGACATGTAATGGAGGAGCACCAGCCTCTTATATCACAGGGTAAGAGCCGTCATGTGCAGTGTATACACGTGTGTGCAGTGACATGTAATGGAGGAGCACCAGCCTCTTATATCACAGGGTAAGAGCCGTCATGTGCAGTGTGTACACGTGTGTGCAGTGACATGTAATGGAGGAGCACCAGCCTCTTATATCACAAGGTAAGAGCCGTCATGTGCAGTGTATACACGTGTGTGCAGTGACATGTAATGGAGGAGCACCAGCCTCTTATATCACAAGGTAAGAGCCGTCATGTGCAGTGTATACACGTGTGTGCAGTGACATGTAATGGAGGAGCACCAGCCTCTTATATCACAGGGTAAGAGCCGTCATGTGCAGTGTATACACGTGTGTGCAGTGACATGTAATGGAGGAGCACCAGCCTCTTATATCACAGGGTAAGAGCCGTCATGTGCAGTGTATACACGTGTGTGCAGTGACATGTAATGGAGGAGCACCAGCCTCTTATATCACAAGGTAAGAGCCGTCATGTGCAGTGTATACACGTGTGTGCAGTGACATGTAATGGAGGAGCACCAGCCTCTTATATCACAAGGTAAGAGCCGTCATGTGCAGTGTATACACGTGTGTGCAGTGACATGTAATGGAGGAGCACCAGCCTCTTATATCACAGGGTAAGAGCCGTCATGTGCAGTGTATACACGTGTGTGCAGTGACATGTAATGGAGGAGCACCAGCCTCTTATATCACAAGGTAAGAGCCGTCATGTGCAGTGTATACACGTGTGTGCAGTGACATGTAATGGAGGAACACCAGCCTCTTATATCACAGGGTAAGAGCCGTCATGTGCAGTGTATACACGTGTGTGCAGTGACATGTAATGGAGGAGCACCAGCCTCTTATATCACAAGGTAAGAGCCGTCATGTGCAGTGTATACACGTGTGTGCAGTGACATGTAATGGAGGAGCACCAGCCTCTTATATCACAGGGTAAGAGCCGTCATGTGCAGTGTATACACGTGTGTGCAGTGACATGTAATGGAGGAGCACCAGCCTCTTATATCACAAGGTAAGAGCCGTCATGTGCAGTGTATACACGTGTGTGCAGTGACATGTAATGGAGGAGCACCAGCCTCTTATATCACAGGGTAAGAGCCGTCATGTGCAGTGTATACACGTGTGTGCAGTGACATGTAATGGAGGAGCACCAGCCTCTTATATCACAGGGTAAGAGCCGTCATGTGCAGTGTATACACGTGTGTGCAGTGACATGTAATGGAGGAGCACCAGCCTCTTATATCACAGGGTAAGAGCCGTCATGTGCAGTGTATACACGTGTGTGCAGTGACATGTAATGGAGGAGCACCAGCCTCTTATATCACAGGGTAAGAGCCGTCATGTGCAGTGTATACACGTGTGTGCAGTGACATGTAATGGAGGAGCACCAGCCTCTTATATCACAGGGTAGAGCCGTCATGTGCAGTGTATACACGTGTGTGCAGTGACATGTAATGGAGGAGCACCAGCCTCTTATATCACAGGGTAAGAGCCGTCATGTGCAGTGTATACACGTGTGTGCAGTGACATGTAATGGAGGAGCACCAGCCTCTTATATCACAGGGTAAGAGCCGTCATGTGCAGTGTATACACGTGTGTGCAGTGACATGTAATGGAGGAGCACCAGCCTCTTATATCACAGGGTAAGAGCCGTCATGTGCAGTGTATACACGTGTGTGCAGTGACATGTAATGGAGGAGCACCAGCCTCTTATATCACAGGGTAAGAGCCGTCATGTGCAGTGTATACACGTGTGTGCAGTGACATGTAATGGAGGAGCACCAGCCTCTTATATCACAGGGTAAGAGCCGTCATGTGCAGTGTATACACGTGTGTGCAGTGACATGTAATGGAGGAGCACCAGCCTCTTATATCACAGGGTAAGAGCCGTCATGTGCAGTGTATACACGTGTGTGCAGTGACATGTAATGGAGGAGCACCAGCCTCTTATATCACAGGGTAAGAGCCGTCATGTGCAGTGTATACACGTGTGTGCAGTGACATGTAATGGAGGAGCACCAGCCTCTTATATCACAGGGTAAGAGCCGTCATGTGCAGTGTATACACGTGTGTGCAGTGACATGTAATGGAGGAGCACCAGCCTCTTATATCACAGGGTAAGAACCGTCATGTGCAGTGTATACACGTGTGTGCAGTGACATGTAATGGAGGAGCACCAGCCTCTTATATCACAGGGTAAGAGCCGTCATGTGCAGTGTATACACGTGTGTGCAGTGACATGTAATGGAGGAGCACCAGCCTCTTATATCACAGGGTAAGAGCCGTCATGTGCAGTGTATACACGTGTGTGCAGTGACATGTAATGGAGGAGCACCAGCCTCTTATATCACAAGGTAAGAGCCGTCATGTGCAGTGTATACACGTGTGTGCAGTGACATGTAATGGAGGAGCACCAGCCTCTTATATCACAAGGTAAGAGCCGTCATGTGCAGTGTATACACGTGTGTGCAGTGACATGTAATGGAGCAGCACCAGCCTCTTATATCACAAGGTAAGAGCCGTCATGTGCAGTGTATACACATGTGTGCAGTGACATGTAATGGAGGAGCACCAGCCTCTTATATCACAGGGTAAGAGCCGTCATGTGCAGTGTGTACACGTGTGTGCAGTGACATGTAATGGAGGAGCACCAGCCTCTTATATCACAAGTTAAGAGCCGTCATGTGCAGTGTATACACGTGTGTGCAGTGACATGTAATGGAGGAGCACCAGCCTCTTATATCACAGGGTAAGAGCCGTCATGTGCAGTGTATACACGTGTGTGCAGTGACATGTAATGGGGGAGCACCAGCCTCTTATATCACAGGGGAAGACTCGTCATGTGCTGTGTTTACACGTGTGTGCAGTGACATGTAATGGAGGCGCACCAGCCTCTTATATCGCAAGATAAGAGCCGTCATGTGCAGTGTATACACGTGTGTGCAGTGACGTGTAATGGAGGAGCACCAGCCTCTTATATCACAGGGTAAGAGCCGTCATGTGCAGTATATACACCTGTGTGCAATGACATGTAATGGAGGAGCACCAGCCTCTTATGTCACAGGGTAAGAGCCGTCATGTGCAGTGTATACACGTGTGTGCAGTGACATGTAATGGAGGAGCACCAGCCTCTTGTATCACAAGGTAAGAGCCGTCATGTGCAGTGTGTACACGTGTGTGCAGTGACATGTAATGGAGGAGCACCAGCCTCTTATATCACAGGGTAAGAGCTGTCATGTGCAGTGTGTACACGTGTGTGCAGTGACATGTAATGGAGGAGCACCAGCCTCTTATATCACAGGGTAAGAGCCGTCATGTGCAGTATATACACGTGTGTTCAGTGACATGTAATGGAGGAGCACCAGCCTCTTATATCACAGGGTAAGAGCCGTCATGTGCAGTGTATACACGTGTGTGCAGTGACATGTAATGGAGGAGCACCAGCCTCTTATATCACAGGGTAAGAGCTGTCATGTGCAGTGTGTACACGTGTGTGCAGTGACATGTAATGGAGGAGCACCAGCCTCTTATATCGCAGGGTAAGAGCCGTCATGTGCAGTATATACACGTGTGTGCAGTGACATGTAATGGAGGAGCACCAGCCTCTTATATCACAGGGTAAGAGCCGTCATGTGCAGTATATACACGTGTGTGCAGTGACATGTAATGGAGGAGCACCAGCCCCTTATATCACAGGGTAAGACCAGTCATGTGCAGTGTATACACATGTGTGCAGTGACATGTAATGGAGGAGCACCATCCTCTTATATCACAGGGTAAGATCCGTCATGTGCAGTGTGTACACGTGTGTGCAGTGATATGTCATGGTGGAGCACCAGCCTCTTATATCACAAGGTAAGAGCCACCATGTGCAGTGTATACACATGTGTGCAGTGACATGTAATGGAGGAGCACCAGCCTCTTATATCACAAGGTAAGAGCCGTCATGTGCAGTGTATACACGTGTGAGCAGTGACATGTAATGGAGCAGCACCAGCCTCTTATATCACAAGGTAAGAGCCGTCATGTGCAGTGTATACACATGTGTGCAGTGACATGTAATGGAGGAGCACCAGCCTCTTATATCACAGGGTAAGAGCCGTCATGTGCAGTGTATACACGTGTGTGCAGTGACATGTAATGGAGGAGCACCAGCCTCTGATATCACAAGGTACGAGCCGTCATGTGCAGTGTATACACGTGTGTGCAGTGACATGTAATGGTAGAGCACCAGCCTCTTATATCACAAGGTAAGAGCCGTCATGTGCAGTGTATACACGTGTGTGCAGTGACATGTAATGGAGGAGCACCAGCCTCTTATATCACAGGGTAAGAGCCGTCATGTGCAGTGTATACACGTGTGAGCAGTGACATGTAATGGAGCAGCACCAGCCTCTTATATCACAAGGTAAGAGCCGTCATGTGCAGTGTATACACGTGTGTGCAGTAACATGTAATGGAGGAACACCAGCCTCTTATATCACAGGGTAAGAGCCGTCATGTGCAGTGTATACACGTGTGTGCAGTGACATGTAATGTAGGGGCACCAGCCTCTGATATCACAAGGTACGAGCCGTCATGTGCAGTGTATACACGTGTGTGCAGTGACATGTAATGGTAGAGCACCAGCCTCTTATATCACAGGGTAAGACCCGTCATGTGCAGTGTATACACGTGTGTGCAGTGACATGTAATGGTAGAGCACCAGCCTCTTATATCACAAGGTAAGAGCCGTCATGTGCAGTGTATACACGTGTGTGCAGTGACATGTAATGGAGGAGCACCAGCCTCTTATATCACAAGGTAAGAGCCGTCATGTGCAGTGTATACACGTGTGCAGTGACATGTAATGGAGGAGCACCAGCCTCTTATATCACAGGGTAAGAGCCGTCATGTGCAGTGTATACACGTGTGTGCAGTGACATGTAATGGAGGAGCACCAGCCTCTTATATCACAGGGTAAGAGCCGTCATGCGCAGTGTGTTCACGTGTGTGCAGTGACATGTAATGGAGGAGCACCAGCCTCTTATATCACAAGGTAAGACCCATCATGTGCAGTGTATACACGTGTGTGCAGTGACATGTAATGGAGGAGCCCCAGCCTCTTATATCACAAGGTAAGAGCCGTCATGTGCAGTGTATACACGTGTGTGCAGTGACATGTAATGGGGGAGCACCAGCCTCTTATATCACAGGGTAAGAGCCGTCATGTGCAGTGTATACACGTGTGTGCAGTGACATGTAATGAAGGAGCACCAGCCTCTTATATCACAGGGTAAGAGCCGTCATGTGCAGTGTATACACGTGTGTGCAGTGACATGTAATGGAGGAGCACCAGCCTCTTATATCACAGGGTATGAGCCGTCATGTGCAGTGTGTACACGTGTGTGCAGTGACATATAATAGAGGAGCACCAGCCTCTTATATCACACGGTAAGACCCGTCATGTGCAGTGTATACATGTGTGTGCAGTGACATGTAATGGAGGAGCACCAGCCTCTTATATCACAGGGTAAGAGCCGTCATGTGCAGTGTATACACGTGTGTGCAGTGACATGTAATGGAGGAGCACCAGCCTCTTATATCACAGGGTAAGAGCCGTCATGTGTAGTGTATACACGTGTGGGCAGTGACATGTAATGGAGGAGCACCAGCCTCTTATATCACAGGGTTAGACCCGTCATGTGCAGTGTATACACGTGTGTGCAGTGACATGTAATGGAGGAGCACCAGCCTCTTATATCACAGGGTAAGAGCCGTCATGTGCAGTGTATACACGTGTGTGCAGTGACATGTAATGGAGGAGCACCAGCCTCTTATATCACAGGGTAAGAACCGTCATGTGCAGTGTATACACGTGTGTGCAGTGACATGTAATGGAGGAGCACCAGCCTCTTATATCACAGGGTAAGAGCCGTCATGTGCAGTGTATACACGTGTGTGCAGTGACATGTAATGGAGGAGCACCAGCCTCTTATATCACAAGGTAAGAGCCGTCATGTGCAGTGTATACACGTGTGTGCAGTGACATGTAATGGAGGAGCACCAGCCTCTTATATCACAGGGTAAGAGCCGTCATGTGCAGTGTATACACGTGTGTGCAGTGACATGTAATGGAGGCCATGTATTCAGTCACTGCTTGTGTCTCCACAGATGGATCCAGGAGGAGATATCCCCCAGAGAGATGTCCCCGTCCTCTGTATTCCCAGGACTGTCCAGAGGAGAAGCCCCAGAGAATCCTCAGGTAGATGGAGCTGAGCCCTATACACATCTATATAGGGGGTCCTGCAGTCATAGAGGGGTCATAGATGGTGGGGGTCTCTTCTGTGGATCTGTTAGATTTCCCACCCGTCTGCTGTATTGTCCTGAATTGTTACAGATGACAAATCAGGGGGAAGATGTGACTGATATTAAAGTGGAGGATGAAGAAGAGCGGATGATGGGCGATCCCCCGTGTAAGAGTGAGGTGGAGGAGGGCGTTCCAGGAGATGTCACCACAGGTATGGGATCATGATGTCTATAATCTAGTGCTCACTATACAGCTCTCCGGGGACATGTCTTCTGGGGGTCTCCTATAAGGGTCTATGGAGGGAACCTTTCCCCCTTATGTCCCCTCTATAAGCGGTGACCGGCTGATGTCTATAATCTAGTGCCCACTATACAGCTCTCCGGGAACATGTCTTCTGGGGGTCTCCTATAAGGGTCTATGGAGAGAACCTTTCCCCCTTATGTCCCCTCTCTGAGCGGTGACCGGCTGATGTCTATAATCTAGTGCCCACTATACAGCTCTCCGGGAACATGTCTTCTGGGGGTCTCCTATAAGGGTCTATGGAGAGAACCTTTCCCCCTTATGTCCCCTCTATAAGCGGTGACCGGCTGATGTCTATAATCTAGTGCCCACTATACAGCTCTCCGGGAACATGTCTTCTGGGGGTCTCCTATAAGGGTCTATGGAGAGAACCTTTCCCCCCTTATGCCCCCTCTCTGAGCGGTGACCGGCTGATGTCTATAATCTAGTGCCCACTATACAGCTCTCCGGGAACATGTCTTCTGGGGTCTCCTATAAGGGTCTATGGAGGGAACCTTTCCCCTTATGCCCCTCTCTGAGCGGTGACCGGCTGATGTCTATAATCTAGTGCCCACTATACAGCTCTCCGGGAACATGTCTTCTGGGGGTCTCCTATAAGGGTCTGTGGAGGAACCTTTCCCCCTTATGCCCCCTCTCTGAGCGGTGACCGGCTGATGTCTATAATCTAGTGCCCACTATACAGCTCTCCGGGAACATGTCTTCTGGGGGTCTCCTATAAGGGTCTATGGAGGGAACCTTTCCCCCTTATGCCCCCTCTCTGAGCGGTGACCTGCTGATGTCTATAATCTAGTGCCCACTATACAGCTCCCGGGAACATGTCTTCTGGGGGTCTCCTATAAGGGTCTATGGAGGGAACCTTTCCCCTTATGCCCCCTCTCTGAGCGGTGACCGGCTGATGTCTATAATCTAGTGCCCACTATACAGCTCTCCGGGAACATGTCTTCTGGGGTCTCCTATAAGGGTCTATGGAGGAACCTTTCCCCCTTATGCCCCCTCTCTGAGCGGTGACCGGCTGATGTCTATAATCTAGTGCCCACTGTACAGCTCTCCGGGAACATGTCTTCTGGGGGTCTCCTATAAGGGTCTATGGAGGAACCTTTCCCCTTATGCCCCCTCTCTGAGCGGTGACCGGCTGATGTCTATAATCTAGTGCCCACTATACAGCTCTCCGGGAACATGTCTTCTGGGGGTCTCCTATAAGGGTCTATGGAGAGAACCTTTACCCCCTTATGCCCCCTCTCTGAGCGGTGACCGGCTGATGTCTATAATCTAGTGCCCACTATACAGCTCTCCGGAACATGTTTTCTGGGAGTCTCCTATAAGGGTCTATGGAGGAAACCTTTCCCCCCTTATGCCCCCTCTCTGAGCGGTGACCGGCTGATGTCTATAATCTAGTGCCCACTATACAGCTCTCCGGGAACATGTCTTCTGGGGGTCTCCTATAAGGGTCTATGGAGGGAACCTTTCCCCCCTTATGCCCCCTCTCTGAGCGGTGACCGGCTGATGTCTATAATCTAGTGCCCACTATACAGCTCTCCGGGAACATGTCTTCTGGGGGTCTCCTATAAGGGTCTATGGAGGGAACCTTTCCCCTTATGCCCCCTCTCTGAGCAGTGACCGGCTGATGTCTATAATCTAGTGCCCACTATACAGCTCTCCGGGAACATGTCTTCTGGGGGTCTCCTATAAGGGTCTATGGAGAGAACCTTCCCCCTTATGCCCCCTCTCTGAGCGGTTACCGGCTGATGTCTATAATCTAGTGCCCCCTATACAGCTCTCCGGGAACATGTCTTCTGGGGGTCTCCTATAAGGGTCTATGGAGGGCACCTTTCCCCCTTATGCCCCCTCTCTGAGCGGTGACCAGCTGATGTCTGTAATCTAGTGCCCACTATACAGCTCTCAGGGAACATGTCTTCTGGGGGTCTCCTATAAGGGTCTATGGAGGGAACCTTTCCCCCTGATGCCCCCTCTCTGAGCGGTGACCGGCTGATGTCTATAATCTAGTGCCCACTATACAGCTCTCCGGGAACATGTCTTCTGGGGGTCTCCTATAAGGGTCTATGGAGAGAACCTTTCCCCCCTTATGCCCCCTCTCTGATCAGTGACCGGCTGATGTCTATAATCTAGTGCCCACTATACAGCTCTCCGGGAACATGTCTTCTGGGGGTCTCCTATAAGGGTCTATGGAGAGAATCTTTCCCCCCTTATGCCCCCTCTCTGAGCGGTGACCGGCTGATGTCTATAATCTAGTGCCCACTATACAGCTCTCCGGGAACATGTCTTCTGGGAGTCTCCTATAAGGGTCTATGGAGGGATCCTTTCCACCTTATGCCCCCTCTCTGAGCGGTGACCGGCTGATGTCTATAATCTAGTGCCCACTATACAGCTCTCCGGGAACATGTCTTCTGGGGTCTCCTATAAGGGTCTATGGAGGGAACCTTTCCCCTTATGCCCCCTCTCTGAGCGGTGACCGGCTAATGTCTATAACCTAGTGCCCACTATACAGCTCTCCGGGAACATGTCTTCTGGGGTCTCCTATAAGGGTCTATGGAGGGAACCTTTCCCCCCTTATGCCCCCTCTCTGAGCGGTGACCGGCTGATGTCTATAATCTAGTGCCCACTATACAGCTCTCCGGGAACATGTCTTCTGGGGGTCTCCTATAAGGGTCTATGGAGGGAACCTTTCCCCCCTTATGCCCCCTCTCTGAGCGGTGACCGGCTGATGTCTATAATCTAGTGCCCACTATACAGCTCTCCGGGAACATGTCTTCTGGGGGTCTCCTATAAGGGTCTATGGAGGGAACCTTTCCCCCTTATGCCCCCTCTCTGAGCGGTGACCGGCTGATGTCTCTGGTCTATCACGTATGTGTGACTCTGCAGTGGTTCTGGAGAAGTCACTGATTGGGGTCGTGCAGTGTGAGTGCTAGGAGTCAGGAGATGAGGCTCTTACTGGCCACCTGCCGCTGATTGACAGCTTTCTCCCTATTACTGTCAGTCGGTAGTATGAGGGTGGGGGGAGCCCATATCTCCTGAATATACTGGACTCATAATGGAAAATGTCCGTCATATGTGTAGCAATATCTAAGTGGTTGACAAGAGGGTGGGTCTCCATCTGTCTGGCCATAAGCACCTTGCAATGTAATTGTGGGGCTCCAATCAGGTCAATGGCGCCTCGAGGCCTAACAAAGACCCCAGACCTGCTGTGTAATAGGAGCTGCCAGCGGTACAGCCTAATAGATCGCCGGTCAGTGTACTACCGCCAGTAATGCCATGGAAAACTATGAACTGCAAAGCATTATACAAGTGATAAAAGGATCACAGCTTCCCTAGTCCCCTAGGAAGAAAGACATGTCAGATTCTCTTAAAGCAGCTCTGTCACCAGGATCAATCTTATTAAACTAGTCATATAGCGTGATAGGGTTGAACCTGCTGGGTAAAAATTTTTTTTTTTTTTTTTTAGGTGCATGATTTTTGGATACATTTACAATTTTATTTTTATGCAAATGAGGCATTGGAGCACCAGGAGGTGGGCTTATGTGGTTTGAGCACGGTTTCAGCTACGCCCCTTGGGCTCAATACATAGGTCCCTCCCTTTAGATTGTTAGCGCTAGACTTCACGTCTAGCGGTGATTTCTCGTGCCTGTGCACTGGTTCGCTAGAAAGGAGCATGAACACCCTGTTTTCTGCTGCTTGCGAAGCAGCGAAGATGATTAGTGCACATCCGCCACTGACCACACTGAACCCCAACATGTAGGTGACGGCAGATGAAGCTGACGACGCGTCCACTTCTGGGTTCAGTGTTGTCAACAGCGCGTGCGCACTAATCATCTCCGCTGCTTGGCAAGCAGCAGAAGACCGGGTGTCCATGCTCGGTTCTAGCGACCCAGTGAACAGACCGCACATGTAGAAACGGGCAGACCCGCCAAACTGCACCACATAATACACAATAATAGTAAAGGCAGCGAAGAAAGAAGGGAAAGAGAGGGAGAAAGAAAAAAGGGGGGTTTAGAGAAGGGCAAGAAAGGGGAAGGGAGGGCAAAAGGTTAACTCACGACTGCAAGTTCCAGAATGTTTCAGAGGAACGGAAAGAGTCCCACAGGCTCCACGTTCTCAAAAATCGAGAAGAACCTAGAAGGGTGAGAACAATTACTACTTCCATCCTGATATAGAGTGACCTCTTCAAACCATTCATCCAGTGTAGGTGGGGGTTTCCAGTGTCCTGGAATGGCTGCTTCTGCTGCCTGAATTAATTACTTAAGGAGCGAGTTCTTATAGGTGGGGATGTTGAGGTCAAACACATACAGTAGAAGAGATTCCAGCGTGTTTGGGATAGGGATGCCAATCACTTCACGGATAATCATTGCACAAAATCCCAAAAAGAGCGTAAATCTGCACTTTACCAACAAATATGCAGCAGTGAAGTGCCGTATTACATCTCCAACATCGGTCCAAGACCATAGGAAACCACTTGTGGAGACGTGATGGCACTCTATACCAACAGGAGACAATCTTGTAACAGGTTTCTTGACATTTAGTGGAGATCGAAGAAAACACTTGGTCCATTGAGATGGTGTAAGGCGGAGACCCAGGTCATGATCCCGCGCCTGACAGACGGAAGGGGGAGGAGCGTTGGTGCAAGAGCGATTTATATATGGATGATATATCTTGAAACACCGCCGATAGAGCCAAGCAAAACTGT
Organism: Bufotes viridis; assembly: GCA_033119425.1. Taxonomy (NCBI): domain Eukaryota; kingdom Metazoa; phylum Chordata; class Amphibia; order Anura; family Bufonidae; genus Bufotes; species Bufotes viridis. The sequence goes on along the minus strand of CM065589.1, from coordinate 5,123,739 downwards.
CCGAAGGCAGACACAGCTCAAGAGTAGGAATGATGTAAGCGCAGAGAAGAGTAAAGATGCTGAAGCTGCAAGTATTGGAAGGATTGTCGTGCTGAAGGTTTAGTAATCCCTAACAACAAAGGCAAGGGTTTCAGGGAGGATCCCGAAAGGACGTGACAGAACCTAAGTGGGCACATTTTTGTGCCCTGATGAAAATAAGAAGAGGAGTTTCCAGGGGGAAACTGCGGGTTATCGGTAATCGGGACAAGAGACCCTTGGGGTCTATAAGAGAGGCATGGGAACCGATGGAAGCAAGTATTGCAAAGATATGTTGGGCCGTGAAAGACAATGTGGGAGAGACGCCATGCGGGGTACCTATCAACCAGGGCAGTACGGTCAGAGAACAGGATGAGGAGTCCTGCGCAATGCACACCCAAGATTTAGAGGATTCAGTATGTAGCCTGTCTAAAAGCCTAGCATAAGCAGTGGAGTGGTAATAGAGGTGACAGTCCGGGAGACCAACCCCTCCCGCGAGTCAAAATCCAGGAGACCAGACAAATCTCGTAAAACAGTGGCGTATCTGTCCAAAAAGCTGAAGGAATGCGGAAGGGGTTGGTCTGCAAGAGAGAGAGCAATTGTGATAAAAGGTTCATCTTTAAAATGCTAATTCTACCAAACCAAAAAAAATACCTACGATGCCAGGACTCCAAATCTTTCTAAAATTGTGGAAGGAGAGGGGTAAAATGAAGTCTAAAAATGTTGGACAGGTCAGCAGTGACCCGGATACCCAAATAAGTTATCCCCTTTGTTTCCAAGCAAAGGGAAAAGAGGTTTTAAGCGAGAAGGCTAAGCACCCAGGCAGGGAGGCATTTAAGGCTTCAGATTTGGTCATGTTGATCTTAAAATTGGTCCATTCTCCAAAGCAAGAGATTTCATGGAGCAAGGATAGCAGAGAAATGTGGAGATTGGTTATATAGAGCAAAATGTCGTCCACGAAAGCTGCACATTTGTATTCATGACCTCCAATGTGCACTCCTGAAATATCCGAATTATTACGAATGGAAGACATAAGATGTGAACAGAAAAGGAGGGAGCGAGGGTACCATAGATTTTAACCCGTGCTGAAGGCTGTTGATATAGAATGAGAATCTTTGATAAAAACCCTGAACCGAGGCCTATGTGGAACAGGATAGCGCGGAGTGAGGACCAAGAAATGTGATCGCAAGGCCTTTTCTGCGTCTAAGGACAAGACCATGAGAGGGATATTACTTGCTTTAGCATGATGGGTGATATCAAGAGTCTTCAGTGCTTTTTAGCGAGCATCCCATCCTGGCACAAACCCTTCATTGTTCAGGAGGAATAACCGAGGGCAGAAAGGTGTTCAGTCTGTTAGCTAATAGTTTAGCATACATTTTCAGGGAATAGATATATTTCACATGCTTATGGGCCTTTACCCGGTTTAGGAATAACAGCAATATGGTCCTCTGTGGCTTGTACCAGAAAGAGGAGCTCAGGCGACACTGCGTTAACCCCTTAAGGACCGGGGGTTTTGGGATTTTTGCGTTTTTGTTTTGCGCTCCCTGCCTTCCAAAAGCCATAACATTTTTATATTTCCGCTCACATAGCCATATGACGGCTTATTTTTTGCGGGACAAGTTGTACTTTTTAACGCTACCATTTATTTTTGCATGTGATGTAGTGGGAAACGGGAAAAAAATTCCAAATGGGGTGAAATTGCAAAAAAAAAGCAATTTCACCACAGTTTTACGGGTTTTTAAATTACAACGTTCGATTTGCGATAAAACTGACTGGTTAATTTTATTCTTCAGGTCAGTACGAATCCGGCAATACCTAATATGTATAGTTTTTCTTGCGTTTTGATAGTGAAAAAAATTAAAAGTGGGAATTTTTTATTTTATTTTTTGTCGCCATGTTTTGACCCCTATAACTTTTTGTAATTATGCGTATGGAGCAGTGTAGGGGCTCATTTTTGCGGGGCAATCTGAACTTTTAATTGATACCATTATGGGGTGCGTATGATGTTTTGATCACTTTTTATTCATTTTTTAGGAAATGAAGCGTCCAAAAATGGCGAATTAGCCATTTGGACGCTTTCTTTCCGTTTTTATGTTTACCGTATGGTGAATATTTTTAATATTATTATAGTATGGGCGTTTTGCACATTGCGACACCCATTATGTGTAATTTTTATTTTTATTTATTTTATTTTCATTTGGGAAAGGGGGTGATTTGAATTTTTATATTTTTTTATTTAATTTTTATTTTTAAACTTTTTTTTTTTTTTTTACCACTTTCTTATAGTTCCCATAGGGAACTATAAGATGCAATCATCAGATTGCTATTCTCATATATTCCAATGCAATAGCATTGGAATATATGAGAAAACGCATATTTCCTATGGAGCCTATTACAGTCATAGGCTCCATAGGAATACTGTGTAGTACCCTAGGTTTCATTCACAGAAACCTAGGCTACTACATGCATGCTCCGGCTCCCCTTGTGGCCATCAGGGAGCCGAGCAAAACCGAAAGTGAAACTTTCGGTTTTGCGCTGATCAGATGCCGTGGTCAGGATTGACCACGGCATCTGAGGGGTTAAATGTCCGCGATCGGCATCGCTGCCGGTCGCGGACATGAGCTGCGGGTGTCAGCTTGATGAATCAAGCTTTTACCCGCAGCTCGGGCGCCCGCTCCGTGCGGGAGCAGGCGCCATCTTTAAAGTGCGGATGAAGGGCGTACATGTACGCCCTTCGTCCTTAAGAGGTTAAAGACCCAAAGCAAAAAGGGGGAAAGAGACCTAGAGAAAGTTTTGTAAAACCTAGCCATGAACCCTTCACAGCCCAGGATCTTACCCCTAGGTAGGGACTTAAGAACCGCCTGCAATTCAGCATCCACGAAAGGACTGAGGAGAGGGTCTAGGTCCAGGCCCCAACTGGCCCACAGTAGGGTAGGGTAGATTATAAAGGCCAGAGTAAAAAGAATGAAAGGAGGAGGCAATGTCGGTGGAGGTATAGACCACACGGCCAGTGGATATTTCGATGGCAGGGATATGAGATCTATTTTTCCCCTAAGAGTCCTTAGCTTAGCGTCCATACGCGCATTTTAGAGATTGCGGGGAGTTGATACAGAGAGTACACGCTTATGAGTCAGTTCAAGGGAAGCAACCTTCTGAAATGTGAGACTGATAGAATGCGCTTTCTCCTTCTTGAGATGGGAGCCATGTTTAATGAGGACTCCATGAAGAGCACACTTCAGAGCTTCCTATTGTAATGGAAAAGAAGTGGAGTCTGTACAATGATCAGTAAAGAAATTCTCTACAGCTCGTGTAAGATCCGTAGCGCACACCGAGTCAAGAAGGAGAGACTCCAATCGCCATGTCCATTCCCGTTTAGTAAGAAAATGAAGATGTAAAGAGCAGTAAACCGGAGAGTTGTCCGACCATAGGATGTTGCCAATGTGTGGAGTCAAGCCAGGAAAGAGCATGTTGTTAAAGCAGGATGTAATCGATTCAGCTAAAGGAAGAGTGAGGAGGGGGAGTAGAAAGTGTAACCTTTGTCTGTAGGGTGCTGAATACACCATGAATCACATAATTGCAACTGAAGGAACTCTTTCCTGACCTTTTTAAAGGCCAAATAAGAGAGAAGCGCGACCAGTAGAGTCGTCAAGTGTGCGATCGAGGGTGAGGTTAAGATCACCACAAAGGACAACCGTACCGCGAACTATGGGCAGGGCTTTATCAACAAGGTCTAAAAAAAAGAAACCTGGTTCTGATTAGGGCCATAAACATTGAGGAAGGTGAATTTGCGTCCGCCAATCAACAAAGAAAAGTACCAGGCATCGACATCGACAGTGCAGCCCAGCACTTGGTGAGGTAAGGATTTATGGATTGCTATAGCAACCCCTTTAGTTTTATTCACTGGGTCGTTTGCATAATACCAGGTCATGTAGTGCCGGTGCTGAATGTCAGGGGCATCACCTTTCTTGAAGTGTGTTTCCTGGAAACAAATAATATGAACCTTCTTGCAGTGGAAGTGATGAAGTACCTGCGTTTTTTTAGGGTGTGTTGAGGCCTTTTGCATTGAAGGGCGCTTTCTTGAGAGACATCATGAGTAGAGAGGAGGGAGGAGTCCCAGAAATGGAGGGTAAGGGAATGGAGACGAAATTAAAGAAAAAGTCTTAATAAAGAAAGAGGGAAAAAATGAAATTACCGAAAGAAAGAAGAAAGAGAAAAAAAAGCAGTACAACAAGAAGTGAAAGAAACAATCTAATGTGACCAATAGGTCGAAGAAGACGATTATTAGAAACAAAAAAGTCCCGAGGGATAGTTTCAGTCTATGGGGGGAAAAGTAGCAACCAGAGAGGAGCAGACTGGCTACATTCCCTATCCAATCAAACATCTGAAAAAATACCACCTACTATTAAGAAAAAGCAAAGAGTTAAAGAAATGAGAAAAAAAGGAAAGAACTGTTGTAGCAATAGGTCGAAAGTTCCAATCAGCAACAAGTCGTTCAGGTGACAGAGGCAGAGTGAGATCCACTCTGGGGATCGGCGGAGCACCATCAGTGCCGTCCACGAAGAGTACGCACGGGTGGTCCGAAGGTCTTGGTTTTGGAAGCTTGAGAAGTTGGAGGACATTCTGTCGAGGCGGAGATCGGTGGAAATATGGAAGGTCGGGACCTAGGTCAACCGGAGGCAATTCCAGGAGTTGGAGAAAACGTGGAAGATCTGTTGGAACAGGAACAGATGCCATTGAATATTCCCACAATCGTGGATAAGTCAGCTGTAGGAACCGACTCTGGGAGGCCTCTGATCCGGATATTGGCGGCTGCGGTTTTCTATATCATCCAAGTGTTGTAGTGCAGGGAGTTGAACGTAATGAGCCTGGCTCTTGTCTTGTAGGGCTTTGACAACCTCGGACATAGCTGTGTGATCTTGTGTTAGAGTCCACTCTTGTGTCAAGGGTAGCCAGTTCCGAACGTATCTGGGCGAATTCGTGTTTGCATTCACGCAAGAGGTTTGTTGCAAAACTGGAGAGATCAGCTTTAGAGGGCAGAGAACAGATGAGAACGCGTAAATCAGCCATGGTCGGCGGTCTGTAGTCCTCATCAAATAAATCTGCAGAGGATGAAGGTCTTGGGGAGGATTGGTGGGATAACATCTGGGCAGAGGTGGCCGATAAGCCGGCTGGATTGTTATAAACAGCGTACATTGCCTTGAGTGCCTGTTCATAGGAGCTGTCCCATGGGGAACCAGTGAACCAGTGCGGAGATGCTGCCAAAGAGGGTCCAGGCGAATGAGGAGGTGAAAGGGGACCTTTTGCGGCTAGAGGAGAGGGAGAAGGGCGTGCAGCTAGACCAGGGGACTGCGTCAGAGTGGCCCCAGCAGTAATAATGTCTCCTATAGTGGCATTTGTATTAATAATGTCCTCCATAATGCCCCCCAGCTGTAATGTTTCGTTTTTGCAAAAAAAAAAAAAAAAACTCACATCATCCACTTGCACACGCAGACCCAGTCAGTCCAAAGCGCCTGCGCTCAGCGCGATGATGTCATCAGGCGCTCAAGCTGGGAGTGAGCGGTGAGGTCGTCATGCTGAGTGCAGGTCCTTCAGAAGAGCCTTTTCAATCAAGAGAGGAGCGACTGTCTCTGTGCGTGCAAGTGGATGAGGTATTTTTTTAACTCCTAAAAGTCCATATTGTCCTAGTTTCCCCATTTTAACTGCCATTAGACAGAGTGCAATGGTTCTGAAAACGGCCGTGTGGCTGCTGTTTTTCACTGTCGTGTGCATGTAGCCTTAGGGGTGGAGGCATGACACAGAAGGCAGGGAGTGGAGCAGTAGCACCGCCCACCTGGGGGCTCATTTACATATTTTAAAAGATCTGTTTTATACACATTGAAGCTACAGAAAGAATTAGGACTAAAAGAATAACATTCAGCTGCCATGTACATGTCGCATGTCAGCTGGATTAATACTGATAATCTTGTGACACATTCCCTTTAATTTTTGATAGGACCCCCGTTCCCCTTAGAACATCCTGAATTCTTAGTGTAATGGACCCAACAAGGTGCTGGAAACCTTTATTCCAGGTTCTGATTGATGACCTCACTCTGTCTATTCCACTGCACCCTGACAGATGTCTATAAACCTGAGATCTGGGGACTGTGCGGCCATTAGACCTTACAGACCGCATTGTCATGTCCGTGAATTCAGCCTGAGACGTGCGCTTCACCTCATGGTTCGTGATCTTAGTTAATGTAGATCAGATTGTCCAGAACAATATTAAAGAGATTTTACAATTAAATGTATCGCTTAGACCTGATGAGGCCGGTATGTGTATATATATATATATATATATATATAGCTTCAGTGCACCTCCTCTCCTGCTGCTGATATCTCACACCTGCTCAGTACAATGTGCAGTAAAATAAAGCCGTAGATGGAATTAGAAGCTGTAATTCCACACCAAAACTACTGCTGGAAGACGGACAGTCTCTCGCTACAGAGCCAAGAAGACAGCAGCTTGTACTGGGCAGTAGAGATTTCATTAGCGGAGGAGGTGCACTAAAAAGCCTGTGAATTAAAGAGGACCTTTTGCCAATTCTGACATTACCATCTAAATAGCTGGCGGTGTAGAGCATACTCTCCCTGGCTGTGACGCTCTTCTCTGCGATTAGCCAGCTCACAGACAGGGAGAAGGAAACGCCCCCTGAGAAACACGGCTGTCTCCTCCTTCATGTACCGATAGTTTGGGGGGCACAGTGGGGAAACGGAGCAGCGCATAGCAAAAAATAAGTGATATCACATGTCATCAGTATGCCCTACACTGCCAGCTATTTATATGGTAATGTCAGGACCGGTGAAAGTACCTCTTTAAGCTCTAGGTGTTTATGATATGGATTCTTCCATGGAGTCCACCAATCTGGCATACCAGGCTTTCATATAAGACCAAAATGAGAGCATTAGTCTAAGCACTGTTAGAAATCGAGTCGGGAATAATTGCAGGTAAAACCAGTTTTCACTTTCAGCTACATTCACTGCATCACAATTTCTAACAGTGATATCTTCCCAGGTACTGAAGATATTTCTGTCAGCTTTCAGCCAATACAAAGCCCATATCTCTAGCTGGTAACAAACCAGAGATTGAGCATCTAAAGCAGCCGCCCCCCTCCCTGTCAGTCTGGAGGAGGAGGGAGCAGTTGCAGAGCTGACAGGCTGCAGGAGGAAAGGGAAAATAGTAGAAATATATAGAAATGTGGAATTATAATCAGTGTAAGGACCCACATAATAAAATTATTTTTACTCCATAGTGAACACTGTAAAAAAAAATGATGTAAAAATTGAAGTTATTTAATACACAATATGTACCGCAAAAAAAATCCTAAAAAACCTACAACTAATCCTGCAAAAAAAAATATAGAAGACATTTTTTTAAAGTTATATCTGCTGGAACACAAAGGGGGAAAATATTATTGGTCCTTAAGGCTAAAATTAATTGTCACTAAGGGGTTAAAAACACAACAGTGTCCCCTGAGTTGTGCACCAACAAGTTTTACCATAGACACACGTTAAAAATCTACAATAAAAAAAGTGAGATTTTTGGGAGCGTTTTTCCGATTGTAACAGGCCTGTTAGGAGGTTAAAGAGATGCAGAATTGCTGTTAGCAGGCTACACCAAAATCTGCTACTTTTGTTTTCTCCCCATGAGCTCGTTGATAAATCCCCTAAAGCAGGGATGCCCAACCTGCGGCCCTCCAGATGTTGCAAAACTACAACTCCCAGCATGCCCGGACAGCCTACAGCTATCAGTCTACAGCAGGGCATTGTGGGAGTTGTGGTTTTACAACAGCTGGAGGGCCGCAGATTGGGCATCCCTGCCCTAAAGGATATCCTGTATAGTGCAGATAATTCAATTCAATAACTCTCACAACTTTATCACAACTACCTGCCTGGGGGAGAGAAAAGGAAAATTATTAATGGGTCTTCTCTCTCTTTCCCTCCCTAACTTCCTTAGCCCATCTGAGGAGGAATGCACTTCAAAATATTCTCTCTTCATAAATTTTCCCTTAGTATATGTACAGTTAGCTCTAAAACTGGGTGCGCTCTCTGCCTTCTCGGAGTGCATTGACTCAGCCTTTGCTAAAAATCTATGGATGGATTCCACTACTCCCACTCTTTTGACCTCAAGGGTCTATGACTTACTTCTGGAGGGGACAACATGAATATCAGCACCTCTACATTATTGCCGGACATGTTCTTTCTTCTTTTGTATTTACTCTCGATTTCAGTAAGACTTGATTTAAACAAAATGTGTTGGCAGACAGAAGGGCAGGTTGCCAGACTTGGTCGGGCTTGTCAAATTTTTGAGTCATGATTTATTGTATATGAAGTCATGACCAGGCACAGACCAGAATCCTGGACTAAGTCAGGAAGCCAGAAAGATTTATAAGGCTGGAATCACACATGCAGTTTTTGGTGCAGTTTTTTGTGGATTCAAAAGGAATAGCTTATGCTCCCCCTTCCTGCTCGTTCCACTTCCAGCCTAATAGGAATGTTATAAGTTTGTCTACTCTGTAGTTTGGAAAAAAAAAACACAAATTTAAATTTTTATCTTCACAGAAAATCCTAGTAAGAATTCTGAGGAAAACTTCATGTTATCACTAAATGATACAGTGGAAGATAAAGATATCCTGCAGCGCTCTTCAAGAGAAAACTTCATTACCCTTATAGTACATCCAGGACTTCACAGTACAGATTTGCCATATAATCCTCCTAATCATGAAGAACCTTCTCCTGACCAATCACAGATTATTACAAGTACGGGTCAGAAAGGGGGTGAAAGGCTTCACTATGGTAAAGACTTCATACAAAGCTCAGGTCTTTCTGCACACAGTGTAATTCATACAGGAGAGAAACCATACTCCTGTTCACAATGCAAGAAATGTTTTACAAGTAAATCATATCTTGTTGAACATGAGAGAAGTCACACAGGAGAGAAGCCATATTCATGTTCAGAATGTGGAAAATATTTTACTCAAAAAGCAAGTCTGTTTAAACATCAGAGATGTCACACAGGAGAGAAGCCATATTCATGTTCAGAATGTGGGAAATGTTTTGCACAAAAATATAACCTTGTTGAACATCAGAGAATTCACACAGGGGAGAAGCCATATTCATGTTCAGAATGTGGGAAGTGCTTTAAACAAAGAACAAATCTTATTCGGCATCACAGATTTCACACGGGAGAGAAACCGTATTTATGTTCAGAATGTGGGAAATGCTTTACATATAACACTCAACTTGCTATACATGAGAGAAGTCACACAGGAGAGAAGCCATATTTATGTTCAGAATGTGGGAAATATTTTATATATAAATCACAACTTGTTATGCATGAGAGAAGGCACACAGGAGAAAAACCATATTCATGTTCAGAATGTGGGAAATGTTTTAGACTAAAATCAGATCTTGTTACACATAACAGAATTCACACAGGAGAGAAGCCATATTCATGTTTAGAATGTGGGAAATGTTTTACACAGCAAACGCATTTTCGTAAGCATCAGAGATTTCACACAGGAGAGCAGCCGTATTCATGTTCAGAATGTGGGAAATGTTTTACAGGGAAATCAATGCTTGTTGCACATGAAAGAAGTCACGCAGGAGAGAAACTGTTTTCATGTTCAGAATGTGGAAAATGTTTTACACGGAAATCATATCTTGTTAAACATCAGAGATGTTACACAGGGAGAAGCCATACTCCTGTTCAGAATTAAAACTTGTTAAACATGATAGAATTCACAAAGGTGAGAAACTATTTTAACATATCAGGTTTAGAGTGAATTTCTCAAAATTCATTTTGGGTCTGATTTGCCCATATGATTAGATAGTGGTCCAAATAAATTCTGCCCAATACTAAATTACTTTAATTGCCTGGAAAAGTCTTTTTTTCCATTGTATCTCTTCTTCTTAATTGTCCCAAATTAAATTGCACCAAGTTCAAATCTGCTAGAATCAGGATTTTTGGTAAAATTAAGGTCACACTTTCAAATTTTAGAATCAATTCACTTATCTATAATTAGGTTATTTATGGACCTTGAGCAGACAGTAAGAGGGTTTTTTATTGGGTGGAATTAGCCCACATCTTCCAGACGACCAAACTGTGACCGGGATCTGTGGAGGAAAAGTATTGTGGATATAAGGAAGAGTAGAAGAGCCTTGTTTACCTCCAGAGCAGTGAGGATGACTTGTCCCCATGAGCCTTGCTTCTTATCACTGTATTCACACCTCCACCCGCACTGCGGCAGAGTCCAGAGTGACATGGGGAGAAGTAACGACGCTCCATGGAATAGTTTTATAACGTATGTGGACATATTAATATTTCATCTTCATCCAAACAGTATTTACAGATAAAATAAACTCTTCTATTTGCTCCACGACGGCGTCACCATTGTCACTGACAGATGTCGTCGTCTTGGCTCAGATTATACTTTCTACTAGCGCTGTGACTAGGGGTGAGTGAATCATGCTTTGGTTCCAAGATCCAAAGTCGAATATTTTCCCACCTTCGTTTTAATGCTGTACAGAGAACTGCTTTAAAATGTATGGGCTTTGGTGAGGCCAACTTGGTTAAGTCCGAGGTCGCGTGAAACTTTAGTGAAGAACTTCGACCATTGATTCTACAACTTTAAAAATATTTAAAAACAGCAATCTGAGGTCGACTTTGATATCGAGGTAATAGTCAGTACCAAAGCTGACCTCGGCTTGCTGTTTTAAAATGGAGACAGTCTCTGTACAGCACTAAAACTAAGTTGGGGAACGAATCAACTTCAGAAATTGGATCAAAAGCTCAACTTGCTCACCCCTAACTGTGACATTAATTGCTCCTACAGACTAACCCTCCTGATGGCATGATGACTATATCACTGATTTATCTGACCGGGTGATCTGTGATAATTAACCCCTTATGTACATTCCTGCGGTTTAATGGTAAACCTATCTAGATACTGGAGCTGAGGGATATATCGGTGGTGGGAATCGCTTGTGATGTCACATCTGTTAATTAACCCCTGAATAATGCCAACATGAAGTCAGTGACCAAGTGATGCTCATATATGTGTCTCATATGTATCCTCCCCCTTCTTTATTACCTGCAGATCATGAATGGAGACATGATGATGAATTATTAGTAATTTGTATGTCTCAGATAAGTACTGACTGGTAGGTCGCCCACTCACTGTAACCCGGTTGTGGGGAATAATAAAAGTATAATAAATAATATAAATGTGACAAGCGCAACACAGTTGTACAGCAATATGCGCGTAATATATCCAAACAATGGCCCAGATTTACTAATGGGTCTGCAAAAACAACCTGTCTACAAAGTGGCACAATTTGGTGCATCTAGAGTTTCAACACTTTTTTTCTCAATGTGCTCGACTTTGGGTCGGGGGCTTAGTGGAAAGGAATTAGAGCTTTGTGTAAAAGGGAGAAGGGCCTACGATGCACCACTCTGCGCCAAAAGTGTGGAACTGTTCCAGTGTCAAAATCTTTCTCAAAGTAAGCTATAGAGTTAGAGAAAGGTGATTTATCCTCCAGCCGGAGCCCCGGTGATGAATCTGGTGAAGGTCTAGAAGCCGATCTAAGCTTCCACCATCTTTACGATTACTAAATCTGGGCCAATATCTCTCAGGGTGACTCAGGTAGTTTTTGTCTCAGTTTGTATTTTTATATTTCAAATGTCCATTGACGCCACACGATGGCTCCTTGGAAACATCTGACAATTCCTGTATAGGACGATATGTACCGGTAGTTTCTTTATGACTTATATTTTAAGTCTTACAGTTGTAGGTGGTTTCTCAGACGTGTATGTCATATCCACAGACTTGGGGAGGTTATCAAAGCCTCACTCAAAGTCTTGATACAGCGGCCAGCGGGATGGCCTCAGAGACCCCATTTACTACAGATCGCTGAAGGTGCCAGAGGATAATGGATATGTCATAAATGTCTGAGATGAGAGTATCCCTTTAAGCAGCTTTTCACAAAACATCAAACAAAAATTTGTAGCCTTTATAGTTACCATTAAAAATAATTTTATTAATACTTTTAAAATACCCAAATACACATTCATATAGTGGGGATAAATATAATATCCTACAACCAGATATCTAACGGGGGGCAAATTCTAGGCTAATTCATAAAAGGCCTATGTTATAACTAACTCCCATTTGCAATGCATGGATATAAGCTGAAAAACACAGTAACCCTCTGATTGCTATGCTATCATACCCTCATTGATCACAGATACATAGTAACATAATATCATAATATTCTCAGACAGATGGGCAAGTTCAAATCCCGTAAATAATTACTGAATAAAATAGCTTAGTTCATTGCACTATAATCACTTGCCTAGTAAGATGCACGCCGAAAAGGTGTCCGGGGCCCTCTACGCGCGCTTCGCGTAAGCTTTGTCAGGAGATGACCTAGGTAAGAAGGAGACTATTTAATGGGGCATCCCCCAATGGGGAAGTGAGGAATGGTCATATGTGGACATTATCATATCAATCAATATATAATTAGAAATTACACCATGGAGCGATGTTGGCGCATGGAGGCCTGGATTTCCTGAGACTTCCTCACTTCCGCCCTCCGTCAGAGATCACGTGCATGAGTATTTATATTCTGAACACTATCGTTATTAACACGGTCTATCTAATAGCTTTACACAAAGCACATTTTCAAAAACAGTTTTCACATAATTAATGGTGTCATTGATCGGTTCACGGCACTAAGTCCTTTAATCTGTTTTAAATCTAATGTATCATCTGTCTATAATATGCATTCTTAGCATTGTCATTAGCAAATGATTTGCCGTATTATACATTTATTTACAGCTTATTTTACCTTAAATCTCTTTAATATAATTGTATTGGAGAAGTGCGCATGGTAGTTTTGAGCCTCCGAGCCTCTTCCGCCACTCTGTCTCATGTGACTGCTTTCCCTGTGACGTAAGCACGTGGTGCTAGGCACCATGATGTGACTGGCGTCCGGGGCAGCTGATCTCTGACGGAGGGCAGAAGTGAGGAAGTCTTGGGAAATCCAGCCGTCCTTGCGCCAACATCGCGCCATGGCGTAATTTCTAATTATATATTGATTGATATCATAATGTCCACACCAATCAGCTGGCGCTTATATGACCGCACCTCACTTCCCCATCGGGGGATGCCCCATTAAATACTCCCTCCTCCTGACGAAGCTTACACGAAACGTACGTAGAGGGACCTGGACACCTTTTCGGCATGCATCTTACAGTGCATACTAGGCAAGTGATTATAGTGCTATGGTGCAATGAACTACGTTATTTTATTTAGATATTAATCACGGGATTTGAACTTGAGGGTATGATCGCATAGCAATCAGAGGGTTACTGTGTTTTTCAGCTTATATCCATGTATTGCAAATGGAAGTTAGTTATAACATAGGCCTTTTATGAATTAGCCTAGAATTTGCCCCCCGTTAGTCGGATATTATATTTATCCCCAGTATATGAATGTGTATTTGGGTATTTTAAAAGTATTAATAAAATAATTTTTAATGAGAACTATAAAGGCTACGAATTTTTGTTTGATGTTTTGTGATAAGCTTTAGTAGCAGGTAAATGTTTGGGAATAGATATTGGTTTTGATTTAAGCCGCTTTGCAATTTTATTTCTATTGTAAGTTGTTGAACTTGAAGCCGTGTTCCAGGAGGAATTTAGATTACAGTCACTCAGAGTTCCCTGAGCTTCTCTGTAACAGACCACTGTGTATTGGTGTACTGTCATAGACTGGAATATTTTTGTCCTCAACCAGTTTTTAACAATAAAGGGGTTTTATTTGTCAATTGTTTTTATTGTGTCTCTTCCATATATGTCCGTACCTACTTGCACAATTTGCTCTAAATGACGGCTCACAACTTGTTGATGGTCTCTGACTTGAGTAAGGGCTGGGGCCTAAACCTAAAGGGGTAATAAAGTAGTTAAACAGAAAAGGGTCAAAACCAGACAGGCAAAACTAGGACCCTGATCAGAATCCAAAAGCGAAGTCATACACAGCAGAGTTAAACCAGGAGATAACATCAGAGACAAGGTCACCAGGCAAAGGAGAGGTCACAAACTAGCAGAGTCTAGTACCAAACTGTATCCAATGGCAAGCACTGTCAAATAGCAAGCAGAGTCATATACCAGGAGGTCACATCAGAGAAAAATACAAAAGGTCAGTGATCCAGAGTAACAAACACTGAACTAGCTGGTGAGACGGGAATAATAATCACAGGCAACTGTGACCAGCACCTGCCTGCTTAAATAGCCGCCTTCAGGAAGTGTCACGATTTTTGCCATTTCTTACATTATCAGCTGAGTTTTGTGAACAAACACTGTGCTGTCTGGTGGTGGATGTTTCCTTCAGAACCATACTGTACTAGGAGATAAAATACTGGGTTCATTGTGAAGAGATTACTTCACACTTGACATTGAAGGTAACTACATGTGAACTCTGAGAAGGGAGGTGGAGATGAAGTTAATCAGGGATAAGAAAGGGAACTAAAAAAAGGGAGGTAGAGACTGGCGGAATGGTGCGTGCTGTCAGGACTGCTCCCTGCGCATCCTGACTGCACGCACCACGTGCAGAAGCCAAACCACAGCGCTACAGCCGCATCAGTCTCACCACTGGCAACGTTTTTTACTACATTCCCAGTAACCGCGACCGGGCAGCAACAATTCAGCTATACTAGCAGCTGCAGCACAACAGACCTGATAAAGGGGTCATGCGTACCCCGAAACGCGTTGTCTTTCAATAAACTTGTACATTCCACATCCGGTTGTGACTTGCGCCTCACGTCCACTTGCTCCCCAGACCACCAAAATTGTGACGAGCGCCGTTACCAGTTCCAGTACTTAACCAAGTGGTGACTTGGCCCTCGCTCTAGGTTCTTTTTTGGACACATCCGGCAGCACCAAACTGACATCTAGTCTCTCCAGCCTACCTTCATTGCGGTGCAACCCCAACAGGTTAGCATTACATATTCACCTCAATCTAAAAGACGCTGTTCTACCTCTACTCATTCACCCTATGAGTGCCTTTCTCATCCTTTGGCCTCATTTTTGCTGTAGGGTCCCATTATAGTCATTGGGGTCTGGCGGTGCTCCGGATGTTTCCAGAACAGTCTGACAGAAGATTTTAGCCTAAGGAAACCAAAGATTGAAACAATTATTGTTATATATTCCACATCGCCCGACCAAATGACAATCACATCGTCAATGTAGCGGCCGCACCAAACCTTATAGAAGCTGACGGATTATCAGACCCAAACAGAACCTGTCCCTCCCAATCTGCATCACACAAACGGAGGGGAACGCCTTACCCCATAGCCACCCCAGAGACCTGCAAATAAATTGCCGATTAATCAAAAAAGAATTGTGAGCTAAGAAATATTCCAGAGTAAACTCAAATATTGACAATGAGAGCATTTATGTGACATGCGTGTAATAGCCTACAGCTCCATGTATGTAAGGACTCAGTCTCACATGTAATCCACACGGATTCCTTTTCGGATCAGCCACGCACAGCACGGGTTTCGATTCCTTAAAAAAACAAAAACAGGACAATAAGCCACTAGGGGTGCAACATCAAATCCAACCCTGCACATAATCAATCATTAACCCTGGGTTCAGAATTGCGCGTTTGTGTCGCGTGTATTACAGCGCGTTTTTGCAAATAGGAAACTCGCGTCGTACGCGCGTTCTTGTGATTGACTACTGTGGTGTCAATCACAATACGCGCGACAAACGCCCCAAAAAAAGCTCAAGTACTTGTTTATGCGTAGGGCATTTTACAGCGCGTTCAAACGCGCTGTAAAACGCGAAAATGTGAACCAGTCCCATAGGGAAGCATTGGTTTGCATGTGTTGAGCGTTTTACAGCGCGTTCGAACGCGCTGTAAAACGCGCAAGTGTGAACTTAGGGTAAGGGAACTGATCTCCGCCACTACTGACCGCATGGGTGTAGGTCCCTTTATGAAGCTTTAGGAAAGAGTGAAAAATACTTTTTATAGGACTCTTCACACAGAGACATTCAACTTCCTTCTTACCAAAAATCCCCAATACCATTCCTTCCTCAAGTAAAGCATTTAACTGTCTTCAGATCAGAGGTGAGGGATCAGCCCCAGTTGTACAGACACTTCTCTCTACCTCAGCGGTATCCCCTCCACACCCCCTTCTCTGTATCTCAGCTCTGTCCCCTCCACACAGACCCTCCTCTGTACCTCAGCAGTGTCCTCTCCACACAGACCCTCCTCTGTACCTCAGCGGTGTCCCCTCCACACAGACCCTCCTCTGTACCTCAGCGGTGTCCCCTCCACACAGACCCTCCTCTGTACCTCAGCAGTGTCCCCTCCACACAAACCCTCCTCTGTACCTCAGCGGTGTCCCCTCCACACAGACCCTCCTCTGTACCTCAGCGGTGTCCCCTCCACACAGACCCTTCTCTGTACCTCAGCGGTGTCCCCTCCACACAGACCCTCCTCTGTACCTCAGCAGTGTCCTCTCCACACAGACCCTCCTCTGTACCTCAGCGGTGTCCCCTCCACAAAACCCTCCTCTGTACCTCAGTGGTGTCCCCTCCACACAGACCCTCCTGTGTACCTCAGCGGTGTCCCCTCCACACAGACCCTCCTCTGTATCTCAGCGGTGTCCCCTCCACACAGACCCTCCTCTGTACCTCAGCGGTGTCCCCTCCACACAGACCCTCCTCTGTACCTCAGCAGTGTCCCCTCCACACAGACCCTCCTCTATACCTCAGCTCTGTCCCCTCCACACAGAAGCTTATCTGTACCTCAGCAGTGTCCCCTCCACAAGGACCCTCCTCTGTACCTCAGCGATGTCCCCTCCACAAAACCCTCCTCTGTACCTCAGTGGTGTCTCCTCCACATAGACCCTCCTCTGTATCTCAGCAATGTCCCCTCCACAAAACCCTCCTCTGTACCTCAGTGGTGTCCCCTCCACATAGACCCTTCTCTGTACCTCAGCGGTGTCCCCTCCACACAGACCCTCCTCTGTATCTCAGCGGTGTCCCCTCCACACAGACCCTCCTCTGTACCTCAGCAATGTCCCCTCCACAAAACCCTCCTCTGTACCTCAGCAATGTCCCCTCCACAAAACCCTCCTCTGTATCTCAGCGGTGTCCCCTTCACACAGACCCTCCTCTGTACCTCAGCGATGTCCCCTCCATATAGACCCTCCTCTATATCTCAGCAATGTCCCCTCCACACACCCACCTCTGTATCTCAGCGGTGTCCCCTCCATAGCTCTATGTCTGCAGTGAGCTGTATCCTCCATGGATTTCTCTTCTATGTGAACAGAATACAGCTGTGAAATAACAATTGGCCAGTCATGAAGGGTTAAAGGGGTATTCTGATTGTTCTCCCCTGTCCATAGAATCTGAGGACATGAGGTTGTGTTTTAGGACCAGGGGCTTTCCAGGAAGCCATTAACGGTGCAGGACACTGTAAATGCGCCGATTACAACCAAAAACAAAACCCGAGACGGAGAAGGGGGTCGTGGTATAGGCCCCTTGTATGCTTCACACAGCAAGGTCCGTGAAATCATCAAAAGATTTTGGAGGATCTTATGGACAGACCTGTGTGAGGTACTAAGCAGTGAACCCCAAATCACACACAGTAGTGAAGGAGAAATCTCAGAGACTAATTGGTCCAGAGCCGCTTCACCCCAACGCCAAAGGTGGATACGTGTCTTAACCGGAAAAGGGGACATTTAGATTGTGGCTCGTGCGCTGCCTGCGAGAATATCACGGAGGAAAAACCATTCACTAGTAACGTGACAGGGAGAACTTTTACTATATGGGATTATATCAGGTACAGACCCGGCAGTTTACCTCCTGAAATGTTACTGATTACGCGGGTAAGACCAACCGAAGAGAATCCAGGAACACGTAGGTGACATCACTAATAAAAGGGAGACTCCGGTTTCCACCCATGTTAAGAGTACATTGGGGGGGGGGGGGCAATAAGCACAATATAACGCCTACCTACGCTAAACGCAATACACTGCTCCCACTCCACCCCACACACTATCTATACAGTACATTTACATTCACACATAATACAACAGCGCCCACCTAACTATACTCTCTCCCTACGGGGTAATTACCAACACAATGCAGGCCGGGGGTCGTGGTCCTGCAAAGGTTCTGGGACTGCAGGAGTTACAGCGGGTTAGCCCACTAAGGAGTTAGTATGCACTGCAGCTGCTGGGCAGGGACAGGTGTTCAGCTTTGCAGCAGGGCAGTGAAGGGGTTAAGTCAGCCTGCTGCTCATCTTAGCCATCCAGGGAATGGTGGCAGGGCAGCAGGGACTGGCAATAAAGGGTAGGGTGCATAGGAGGCACTGGGAATGCAGGGGGGTCAATCAGGGCAGCAGGGGTTAATGCTGCCGGGGAGTATAGGAAGGCAGGGACTGCTGGGTAATCTCCCCCTGGCTGTACAGGGTTCTCTACGGGCTGCAGGCTCAGCTTCCTCCTGCTTCCTCCTCTGGGACAGGTTCGGGAAGTGGGGGGCTGGTCTTCTTCTTCTTCTTCAGAGCCCAGTGCATCGCTCTTACAAGCAGGGGTATGAGGGGAGAGTCTCCCTAGCGCTGACTGCGCTTTCTTCCTGGTGGGGGAAGCCGGTCTTCACCTCTGAGCGCCGCCACGCTCTGCTGGTTATGGGGGCAGATGAAAACTTCCCTGGAGCGCAGTGCTGCCGGGGTATTTAAACCCCGCGGCGCACGCTCCAGTTTTCCCGCGCTACAGGCGCGCCTGCATATAGGTACACGTGTGCGCCAGCCCGCGCATACCATCGCGCACTTTCAGGTGGGGGGATTACCACGCCGGTGATAAGCGCAGAGCATCTTCGGATGCTTATCAAAGGGCAGAGGAGCTCCATTGTTTCTCTGTCCTTTGAGGTGGCCGAGGCTGGACAAGATTGTCCAGTCATCTCGGAGTCACCTTCCCCCCTGCAGATGCGCAAGAATGCGCCGGCAGGAGGATTAGACTGGGGAGGGGGCACCGGGAACTGGGGGACGTGCTGGTCATATTTAAGCATCTACAGTCGTGGCCAAAAGTTTTGAGAATTACATAAATATTGGAAATTGGAAAAGTTGCTGCTTAAGTTTTTATAATAGCAATTTGCATATACTCCAGAATGTTATAAAGAGTGATCAGATGAATTGCATAGTCCTTCTTTGCCATGAAAATTAACCCCTTAATCCCAAAAAAAACCTTTCCACTGCATTTCATTGCTGTCATTAAAGGACCTGCCGAGATTATTTCAGTAATCGTCTTGTTAACTCAGGTGAGAATGTTGACGAGCTCACGGCTGGAGATCATTATGTCAGGCTGATTAGGTTAAAATGGCAGACTTGACATGTTAAAAGGAGGATGATGCTTGAAATCATTGTTCTTCCATTGTTAACCATGGTGACCTGCAAAGAAACGCGTGCAGCCATCATTGTGTTGCATAAAAATGGCTTCACAGGCAAGGATATTGTGGCTACTAAGATTGCACCTCAATCAACAATTTATAGGATCATCAAGAACTTCAAGGAAAGAGGTTCAATTCTTGTTAAAGCGAACCTGTCACCTGCTTTTTACCTCTTAAGCTGTTAACTGTACCTTATAGATCATTGTAACCTTGTTTCCAAACAGGTGTTCTTCGTTTTTCTGGGGTTTATATTCCTGAAAAAATCACTTTATAATCTCCTGCTCTGCTGCATCTGAAGTCACCAGACAAGTCAAGGAGGCAGACCCTCCTTGACTGCTGGATGCGACTCCCCCGCCCTAACCCCGCCTCTCATCCCTATGATTGACACTAGCTCTTCTGCCCTGGACCGCGCTGGTCTCGGCGGCGCATGCGCCGTCTGCCTTCATAGCAGCGCGATCCCGAGCCTCGCTGAGTGAGCGCGATCCCTTGCTAGATCGCGCTTGCGCACTCTCTCCTCTCTAGCCGGGCCGCTGGTGAAATGCAGATCACTCAGCGCGAGGCTCGGGATCGCGCTGCTATGAAGGCAGACGGCGCATGCGCCGCCGAGACCAGCGCGGTCCAGGGCAGAAGAGCTAGTGTCAATCATAGGGATGAGAGGCGGGGTTAGGGCGGGGGAGTCACATCCAGCAGTCAAGGAGGGTCTGCCTCCTTGACTTGTCTGGTGACTTCAGATGCAGCAGAGCAGGAGATTATAAAGTGATTTTTTCAGGAATATAAACCCCAGAAAAACGAAGAACACCTGTTTGGAAACAAGGTTACAATGATCTATAAGGTACAGTTAACAGCTTAAGAGGTAAAAAGCAGGTGACAGGTTCGCTTTAAGAAGGCTTCAGGGCGTCCAAGAAAGTTCAGCAAGCGCCAGGATCGTCTCCTAAAGAGCATTAGGGTGCATGTTAGGCCTGGGTTTAGGTTTGGAGACTGGTCAGGGTCACCGTTCTAACAGCGAGTGCTCCGCCGTGCCGGTGTTAGGGTGGACTTCACAGCGGATAGGCTCAAAAGGAGACTTGGGAACGAGTACCCGACCCCAGCAGCCTCATATCTGAAACCAAACCCGTGGTAGAGATGAGCGAACTTTAAAAAAAAGTTCGGCGTTCGGGTTGTGGTAATCGCTGCATCCCGTTATGGATTCCACTACCGCGGACTATCGTGGCATACGGAATCCATAAGGGGCGGCTTCCACGAACCCAAACTTTGGAAAAGCCAAAGGACCTGGGGTGACGTCACCATCATGTGATCAGTGCAGGGGGCGTGGCTCAGCATGGGATCAAATCCAGTGCTGAGCCACACCCCCTGCACTGATCACATGACGGTGACGTCACCCCAGGTCCTTCGGCTGTTCAACAGTTCGGGTTCGTGGAAGCCGCCCCTTATGGATTCCATATGCCGCGATAGTCCGCAACCAGAACGCCGAACTAATTTTTAAAGTTCGCTCATCTCTAACCCGTGGACATAGACCTTTGTGTTTGTTCACATTGGGTATTTTGCTAGCCATATCCTACCACTGGGACCTCCACCAGTCATCAGAACCAGGACCCCAGAGCCTGTGGAGCCCCTTGAAATGACACACTCTCAGCCGCTCCATTCCTTTCTATGGGAGTTTCCCAAATGGGTGGAGCTGCTGTGCGCATACACGACCAGCTGCACCAGTTATTTTGGGGGCAACAAGGGTATGAGGCCCCCATTATCGTGATTGGTGGAGGTCCCAGCTGTAGGACCCCTTCCGATCTAATAGCTATCCCCTATGCTGTGGATGGAGGATAACTTGTAATAACCGGGATCCCTCTTTGAAGGGGTTTTCCCATCATATACAATAGGGGATTATCGCTAGGATGTGCCCCCATTGTCTGATAGGTGCAGGTCCCTGGGACCCACAAAGACAACGAAGCGGGGAATTGAATGGAGGACGCACTGCGCATAGGTAGCCGCCCTCCATTCTTTTTAATGGGACTGCCCTCGGCTCCATAGAAATGAATGGGAGCAGGGGCCGCGCGTGCGCGGTGTGCTCCGATTCGCTTGTATGGGAGCCTGGGGTCCTTCAGCCACAGCTCTCGCTGCTCCGTTCTCCTTGTAGGGGACCGGCACCTATTAGACAATGGGGGTATATATATGTGATGGGAATACCCCTTTATGTCTGGTCCCAATACAGAAGACGCTGATGGCAGGCCTCGGATCTGACGCCCGCTGGATTCATGTTTCTCTGCAGTTTCCACCTGATGTCTGATTATATATTGTTCTACTGAAGATAAGAACTCTGCTGACATCACTGAATAGCAGACAATATAATGGCGTTCTTCCCCAATAATCGCCTGTTCCCGAGTAGGGGCGAACGCCGCCTTTACATGCAGGGGCCGCTCCTGCCGCCGTCCGTCCTCATATAGCCGCGTTGTGTCCGGGGAGCAGAGACTTTACACCGCACCGTCGGTGATTTACTTACCTACAGGAAGAACAGTGTCACCCGATGAGGTGATCTGCTGATCGGATAACCCTGGACCTCTGGAGCTGACTGATCAGCAGCTAAACATGGCTCCTCCTATTGATTTCTCTATCAAGTAAAATGGCAGAAAAGTCACATTTTACTCCAAAATAAAGACAAAACCCGACTGATCTGGAGCCAAGTGCCTGTGCGGGGGAATGTTCCTGAGGAGCAGAGACCCAGCGGCCTCTTCACCATCACCTGTCTACACAGAGCGGGGGCGAGACCCTCACCTGACTGCACCGGAGGGGACGTGTCCGTCCACTGCTCCAGTCATTTCTACGGCACTGGTGGAGCGCTGTCCACCACCCTCCCAGTGAATGAAGCAGTGACCGAGATCTGCCCCACTGCTCCATTCTGAGAAGAGGACGCGGCGCGTCCAGAGAGCCGGCAACTACAACTCCCAGCATGTTATTACAGGATATCAGAGAACTACAATTCCCAGCATGTCCAGACTGTTATTACAGGATAGTAAAGAACTACAACTCCCAGCATGTTATTACAGGATATCAGAGAACTACAATTCCCAGCATGTTATTACAGGATATCATAGAACTACAATTCCCAGCATGTCCAGACTGTTATTACAGGATATCATAGAACTACAACTCCCAGCATGTTATTACAGGATATCAGAGAACTACAATTCCCAGCATGTTATTACAGGATATCATAGAACTACAACTCCCAGCATGTTATAACAGGATATCAGAGAACTACAATTCCCAGCATGTTATTACAGGATATCAGAGAACTACAACTCCCAGCATGTTATTACAGGATATCAGAGAACTATAACTCCCAGCATGTCCAGACTTATTACAGAATAGTAAAGAACTACAACTCCCAGCATGTTATTACAGGATATCATAGAACTACAACTCCCAGCATGTTATAACAGGATATCAGAGAACTACAATTCCCAGCATGTTATTACAGGATATCAGAGAACTACAACTCCCAGCATGTTATTACAGGATATCAGAGAACTATAACTCCCAGCATGTCCAGACTTATTACAGAATAGTAAAGAACTACAACTCCCAGCATGTTATTACAGGATATCAGAGAACTACAACTCGCAGTATATACAAAATGTTATTACAGGGTATCAGAGAAGAGAACTACAACTCCCAGCATACAAACACAAAAATATAACAGCACTCAGCAACTAGAGCTCTGCCCAAGATGGGAGCTGTAAGAGGACATCAGTGATATCGCATGCAAACAACTCCCAGCATGTTATTACACAACATCAGAGAACTACAACTCCCAGCATGTTCGTGCTGTTATTACAGGAAACCATAGAAGAAAACTTCTGCACCTGCACCGACCACATGACAGTGACATCATGACAGGTTCTTCACCACCTCTTGTACTCTCCACTGCTGAGCCCCGCCCCCTGCACTGATCACATGATAATGACATCACCCCAAGGTCCTTCATCACCTCCTCTCTCCACTGCTGAGCCCCGCCCTCTGCACTGATCACATGATGGTGACGTCACCCCAGGTCCTTCAGCTCTGGCAGTGCAGCAAATACTGGGCAGGTCCTGGTCGGTAGTCAGGGCTCTTGTTCTCTCTGGTATCAGCCATTCCTCCAGCCTGCAGGTAAGATGAGCTGTGAGGAGACAGTGTGGTGGAGAGCTCAGACATGTCACCTCTGGAGATTCTCCTCCATTACACACAAGGAGTCCCTCTCCGCTCCTCAGCTTAGTATGATAGGGGGAGTAGTGGGGATAGTGGGGGTTGTCATCATTCGCTGGCCCCTGACTGTCCTGGTGAGGGGCCCCTGTATCCAGGAGGAGAATGAATGGAGCGGGGCCCGGCCTGAGCTCAGCTCTGTCCAGTCTCTTCTCTAGGAGCTCTGGACACAGCTGAGCACAGCCCAGAGGTGGGACCTGCATCTATCAGACACTTATCTCCTGTGGGGCCACCAGAGATCTCCATGTTGGGGCCCCTGGAATCCATGTGGTGGGGGCCCCTCCAGGCTCAGGCAGTGCGGTTCTGGAGGTGACATCTGGTCTTGTCCCCTGGATGATTTCCTCTCCTCTCCTCATAAAGGCGCCTGCAGTACTAGAAGCCTCCAGCTCCTCCAGTTCTCTCCTCTTCTCCTGAATGACCCCCGAGGATGGACGGGAAGGAGATCAGCAGAAGAATATTAGACCTCACCTTGGAGATCATCTCCCTGCTGAGCGGAGAGGTAAACTTCTCTAGATTTCTCTCCTCTGTATTGTATTCTGTAACAAGTCAGACATCGGGAAGGAGAATCCATCATAGGAAGTGATAGGAAGAGTCCAGGGTCCTGGAGAACGGCCCCAGACCTTCCAAGTGACGGAGAACCTGAAGATCAGCCCCCAGTATGGTGAGTGATGTGTCATGTGACCAGTGACCAATAGTCATGTAGGAGCCATGAGGAGGTAAGTAGGCACGTTGTACCAGGAGGAGAGGCCGGAGGAGAGCACATGGCCCCTGAAGGGTTTATTCCCTAAGTGTCTCTCTCCATCCACAGGAGTACACAATAGTGAAGAAGACATCGGGGGACTGTGTGACTCCCATCATCCATCTCCAGGAGTCAGGAGGGCGGAGCAGGACCCCTCCCCATCACAGAGCCTCCCCTCACCCCTGATACATGAGCAGAAGATCCTAGAGCTCACCCACAAGATGATGGAGCTGCTGACTGGAGAGGTGACACTGCTGGGAATGCTGGGAAATTCTCCAGTAACAGCACTGGAGGGTCTGGGTGATGACGGTGTCATTGTGTTGTCAGGTTCCTATAAGGTGTCAGGACGTCACTGTCTATTTCTCCATGGAGGAGTGGGAGTATATAGAAGGCCACAAGGATCTGTACAAGGAGGCCATGATGGAGGAGCACCAGCCTCTTATATCACAGGGTAGAGCCGTCATGTGCAGTGTATACACGTGTGTGCAGTGACATGTAATGGAGGAGCACCAGCCTCTTATATCACAGGGTAAGAGCCGTCATGTGCAGTGTATACACGTGTGTGCAGTGACATGTAATGGAGGAGCACCAGCCTCTTATATCACAGGGTAAGAGCCGTCATGTGCAGTGTATACACGTGTGTGCAGTGACATGTAATGGAGGAGCACCAGCCTCTTATATCACAGGGTAAGAGCCGTCATGTGCAGTGTATACACGTGTGTGCAGTGACATGTAATGGAGGAGCACCAGCCTCTTATATCACAGGGTAAGAGCCGTCATGTGCAGTGTATACACGTGTGTGCAGTGACATGTAATGGAGGAGCACCAGCCTCTTATATCACAGGGTAAGAGCCGTCATGTGCAGTGTATACACGTGTGTGCAGTGACATGTAATGGAGGAGCACCAGCCTCTTATATCACAGGGTAAGAGCCGTCATGTGCAGTGTATACACGTGTGTGCAGTGACATGTAATGGAGGAGCACCAGCCTCTTATATCACAGGGTAAGAGCCGTCATGTGCAGTGTATACACGTGTGTGCAGTGACATGTAATGGAGGAGCACCAGCCTCTTATATCACAGGGTAAGAGCCGTCATGTGCAGTGTATACACGTGTGTGCAGTGACATGTAATGGAGGAGCACCAGCCTCTTATATCACAGGGTAAGAGCCGTCATGTGCAGTGTATACACGTGTGTGCAGTGACATGTAATGGAGGAGCACCAGCCTCTTATATCACAGGGTAAGAGCCGTCATGTGCAGTGTATACACGTGTGTGCAGTGACATGTAATGGAGGAGCACCAGCCTCTTATATCACAGGGTAAGAGCCGTCATGTGCAGTGTATACACGTGTGTGCAGTGACATGTAATGGAGGAGCACCAGCCTCTTATATCACAGGGTAAGAGCCGTCATGTGCAGTGTATACACGTGTGTGCAGTGACATGTAATGGAGGAGCACCAGCCTCTTATATCACAGGGTAAGAGCCGTCATGTGCAGTGTATACACGTGTGTGCAGTGACATGTAATGGAGGAGCACCAGCCTCTTATATCACAGGGTAAGAGCCGTCATGTGCAGTGTATACACGTGTGTGCAGTGACATGTAATGGAGGAGCACCAGCCTCTTATATCACAGGGTAAGAGCCGTCATGTGCAGTGTATACACGTGTGTGCAGTGACATGTAATGGAGGCCATGTATTCAGTCACTGCTTGTGTCTCCACAGATGGATCCAGGAGGAGAAATCCCCAGAGAGATGTCCCCGTCCTCTGTATTCCCAGGACTGTCCAGAGGAGAAGCTCCCAGAGAACCCTCAGGTAGATGGAGCTGAGCCCTATACACATCTATATAGGGGGGGTCCTGCAGTCATAGAGGGGTCATAGATGGTGGGGGTCTCTTCTGTGGATCTGTTAGATTTCCCACCCGTCTGCTGTATTGTCCTGAATTGTTACAGATGACAAATCAGGGGGAAGATGTGACTGATATTAAAGTGGAGGATGAAGAAGAGCGGATGATGGGCGATCCCCCGTGTAAGAGTGAGGTGGAGGAGGACCTTCCAGGAGATGTCACCACAGGTATGGAATCATGGATGGAGAAAGTGACCTCAGATTCTGTCCTTGGTGCCTTCAGGGCAGGAGGAGAATCTGATCTCCGGCTGCTGCTCTTTGATTGGAGATGTCCCCATCACATCATGGAGGGTTCCCCTTATCCAGCTGACGGCGATCTCTGATCAGATTCTTCTCTGACCCCGGCTGTTCCTGCAGGACATTGCGGTCAGTCACATCCACACACTGGGGATTATGGGGGCACAGCTTTTGTGTCTGTGCTATCATGATTAACTACATGTACCTCATTGTGCAGGAAAGGGTTAAGCATTCGTTTTAGGCTCGTCAGTAGACGTTACAGTAAATCCTGACATTTTGATGATTTCCTTTATAAATGGTTAAATAAAATAAATTAGTGAAGAAATCCCCCAATAATAACAGTGGAGAAGAAAGCTCCTCATCTTACTTCTATATTTCATATATGAGGCTGAGAACAAGAACTGAGGACCAATCTGACAACACACAAGATCTCCTGACAACTCTGCACACAAGTCCTGGTGACCAACCCCTCCGGCCTCCTTGGAGCAAGTCAAGATTTGCCATCTGATTCTTGGTTTGCCAAGAGACCAGAAAAATCTCGTAAAACTGCGGTGTATAGGAGTCGAAAAACCTGATGGAATGCGGGTTGGTCTGCGAGCGAGAGCAATTTCAGTAAAAGGTTCATCTTTAAAATGCTAATTCTACCAAACCAGGAAAAATCCCTACGATGCCAGGACTCCAAATCTTTCTAAAATTGTGGAAGGAGAGGGTAAAATTGAGTCTTAGAATGTTGGACAGGTCAGCAGTGACCCGGATACCCAAATAAGTTATCCCCTTTGTTTCCAAGCAAAGGGAAAAGAGGTTTTAAGACCTAGGACCCAGGCAGGGAGACATTTAGGGCTTCAGATTTGGTCATGTTGATGTTAAAATTCAAAATTCGTCCATTCTCCAAAGCAAGAGATTTCATGGAGCAAGGATAGCAGAGAAATGTGGAGATTGGTTATATAGAGCAAAACGTCGTAACAGCATAAGCCGCACATTTGTATTCATGACCTCCAATATCCGGATTATTACGAATGGAAGACATAAGATGTTCCATCGCCAAAACATAAAGCAATGGGGACAGTGGGCTTCCCTGATGTGTGCCATTGTGAACAGAAAAGGAGGGAGAGAGGGTGCCATTGATTTTAACCCGTGCTGAAGGCTGTTGATATAGAATGAGAATCTTTGAAAAAAACTTTGAACCGAGGCCTATGTGGAACAGGATAGTGCGGAGTGAGGACCAAGAATTGTGATTGAAGGCGTTTTCTGCATCTAAGGTCAAGACCATGAGAGGGATATTATTCGTCCTAGCATCATGGATGATATCAAGTATCTTCAGTGTGTTGTCGTGAGCCTCCCATCCTGGCACAAACACTACCTGATCAGGAGGAATAACCGAGGGCAGAAAGGTGTTCAGTCTGTTAGCTTATAGTTTAGCATACATTTTGAGGTCCACGTTTAGGAGAAAAACAGGACGATATCTTGCACAGGCTTGTGGGTCTTTACCCGGTTTAGGAATAGCAGCAATATGGTCCTCTGGGACTTGTACCGGAAAGGGGAGCTCAGGAGGCACCGCGTTAAAAACCTGAAGAAAACAGGGGAAAAGAGAGAAAGTTTTGTAAAATCTAGCCATGAACCCGTCGGGGCCCGGGATCTTACCCCCAGGTAGGGACTTGAGAACCGTCTACGATTCAGAATCAGCAAAAGGAGTTGCTAAGCTAGCCAAATCTAACTCTAGGCCCAGGCCCCAACTGGCCCACAGTAGGGCAGGGTAGATTATAAAGACCAGAGTAAAAAGAATGAAAGGAGGAGGCAATGTCGGTGGAGGTATAGACCACACGGCCAGTGGAGTTTTTGATGGCAGGGATATGAGAGGCAGTTATTTTTCCTCTAAGAGCCCTGTCTAACAAACACCCACTCTTGTTGCCGTATTCGAAAAATTTGCTACAGCAAAGTTGAAGCATACACTTATAGGATGATTCCAAAAGGGTCTCAGCGTCCATTCGAGCGTTTTGGGGAACTCCACAAAGAACACGCTTCAGAGCTTCCCATTGTAATTGAAGAGAAGTGGAGTCTGTACAATGATCAGCGAGGAAATTCTCTACAGCTCGTGTAAGATCCGTAGCGCACACCGAGTCAAGAAGAAGAGACTCCAATCGCCATGTCCATTCCCGTTTAGTAAGAAAAGGAAGATGTAAAGAGCAGTAAACCGGAGAGTGGCCCAACCATAGGATGTTGCCAATGTGTGGAGTCAAGCCAGGAAAGAGCATGTTGTTGAAGCAGAATGTAATCGATTCAGCTATAGGAAGAGTGAGGAGGGGGAGTAGAAAGTGTAACCTTTGTCTGTAGGGTGCTGAATACACCATGAATCACATAATTGCAACTGAAGGAACGCTTTCCTGACCTTTTTAATGGGTGAAAAGGAGAGAAGCGCAACCAGTAGAGTCGGCAAGTGTGGGATCGAGGGTGAGGTTGAGATCACCACAAAGGACAACTGTACCACAAACTATGGGCAGGGCTTTATCAACAAGGTCTAAAAAAAAAAGAAACCTGGTTCTGATTAGAGCCATAAACATTGAGGAAGGTGAATTCATGTCCGCCAATCAACAAAGAAAAGTACCAGGCATCGACATCGACTGTGCAGCCCAGCACTTGGTGAGGTAAGGATTTATGGATTGCTATAGCAACCCCTTTGGTTTTATTCACTGGGTCGTTCGCATAATACCAGGTCATGTAGTGCCGGTGCCGAATGTCAGGGGCATCGCCTTCCTTAAAGTGTGTTTCCTGGAAACAAATAACGTGTACCTTCTTGCAGTGGAACTGATAAAGTACCTGCTTTCTTTTTTTTTTTTTGGGTGTGTTGAGGCCTTTCGCTATGAAGGGCGCTTTCTTGAGAGACGTTATGAGTAGAGAGGAGTCCCAGAAATGGAGGGTAAGGGAAAGGAGAAGAAATAGAAGAAAAAAATCTAAGTAAAGAAAGAGGAAAGAAATAAAATTACTAGAAGAAAAAGCAGTACACCAAGAAGAGAAAGCAACAATCTAATGTGACCAATAGGTCTAAGGAGACAATCACTAGGAACAAACAGTTCTGAGGGATAGTGTTGGTCTACGGGGGTTGAAGTAGCAACCAGAGAGGAGCAGACATTCCCTATCCAATAAAACATCTAAAAAATTTCACCTACTACTAAGAAAAATCAAATGAGTTAAAGAAATGAGAAAAATGAAATAGAACTGTTGTAGCAATAGGTCAAAAGTCCAGATCAGCAACAAGTCGTTCAGGTGACAGAGGCAGAGGGAGAACCACGCAGGGGACCGGTGGAGCATCGTCGTCACCGCCCACGAAGAGCATGCAAGGGTAGTCCGAAGGTCTCGGTTCTGAAAGTTTGCGAAGATGGAGGACATCCCGTCAAGGCGGAGACAGGTGGAAGGATGGAAGGTCTGGACCAGGCATCCTCAAACTGCGGCCCTCCAGCTGTTGTAAAACTACAACTCCCACAATGCCCTGCTGTAGGCTGATACCTGTAGGCTGTTCGGGCATGCTGGGAGTTGTACGTTTTGCAACAGCTGGAGGGCTGCAGTTTGAAGATGCCTGTCTGGACGATTGTTGGGCTTTATTCAAGATCTGCTCTTTAATCGCATAGTAGTGGATTCTGCAGATGACATCTATAGGTTTAGAGCTATCTGGGTTGGGGGGTCTGAGGGCTCAATGGACTCTGTCAATCTCTATGGGAGTTTCTAGTAGACGGCCCAGGATGCCATTGAATATTCCCACAATCGTGGATAAATCAGCTATAGTGATCGACTCTGGGAGGCCTCTGATCCGGATATTGTTGTGGCGGCTGCAGTTTTCTATGTTGTTGTTTGGCATGGAGTTGGACGTCATGAGCCTGGCTCTTGTCTTGTAGGGCTTTGACAACCATGCATATATCTGTGTGATCTTCTGTTACAGAGTCCACTCTTGTGTCAAGGGTAGCCAGTTACGAGCGTATCTGGGCGAATTCGTGTTTGCGTTCACGCAAGAGGCTTGTTGAAAAACTGGAGAGATCAGCTTTAGAGGGCAGAGAACAGATGAGAACACGTAAATCAGCCATGGTCGGCGGTCTATAGTCCTCATCAAATAAATCTGCAGAGGATGAAAGTCCCGGGGAGGAGTGGTGGGATAACATCTGAGCAGAGTTGGCCGATGAGCCGGCTGGATCCTGGTGCCTGTATTTTTTTGTCCTATGGGCTGTTCCCCCCCCCCCCCTGTGCCCCCCATTATGGTTTCTGCCCTTAAGGTAAATTCATACCATTGGTACAGGGAGGAGGAGACGGCCGTGTTTCTCAGGGGGTGTCTCCTTCTCCCTGACTGTGACGCTCTCCGCTACAATTGGCCAGCTCACAGCCAGGGAGAAGGAAATGCCCCCTGAGAAACACGGCCATCTCCTCCTCCCTGTACCAATAGTATGGATTTACATACAGGGCGGGAAACCATAACCGGGGGCACAGTGGGGGAACGGAGCAGCACATAAAAAAATAAGCGATATCACGTCATCAGTATGCCCTACACTGCCAGCTATTTATATGGTAATGTCAGGACCGGTGAAAGGTCCTCTTTAAGCTCTAGGTGGTTATGATATGGATTCTTCCAGTAAGTCCACCAATATCATCAGGTCTAAGATTTGTATAATAATGAATACAGTTTGTGGTGAGGAATGTGGTGACAGATCCTTTTATGTGAACTAGTATTAACCACTGAACTGTTCTTCCGGAGCTGAGCTCGGGCAGAAGACGAAGGGTTGCTTTAGATGTTAATATCTTCTCAATGGTAGCAGCTAGAAGCATGCAACTGGTCTTCTTTAAAAGCTGGCATTCCAGGCATTCATACAAGACCTGGCATTAGTACAAGCAACAGAGGAGATATCCCTGTTAGAAATCGAGTAAAACCTGCATTTACTTTTAGCTACATTCACTGCCTTCTAACAGTGATATCTTCCCATGTAGTGAAGATATTGCTGTTATTCTTGAAATGCCAGTTTATAGCCAATATATCTAGCTGGTAACAAACCAGAGATATGAGCATCTAAAGCAGCCGCTCCCTCCCTGTCAGTCTGGAGGAGGAGGGAGCAGTTGCAGAGCTGACAGGCTGCAGGAGGAAAGGGAAAACAGTAAAAATATATAGAAATGTGGAATTATAATCAGCGTACGGACCCACACAGTGGACACCGTAAAAAATTCAACTAAATAATGTAAAAATTGCAGTTTATTTAATCTCTCCCCATAAAAACAAAATAATTTAATACACTATATACAACCCAAAATGGTTCCTAAAAACCTACAACTAATCCCGCAAAATAAAATAAAAATATAGAAGAAAAAATTAAAAAATTTTGACTGCTGGAACACAAAGGGGGAAAATACTATTGGTCCTTAAAAAAAATAAAATAATATTTATATCACTAAGAGGTTAAAAATGCAACAGTGTCCCCTGTGTTGTGCGTCAACAAGATTTACTGCAGATACACATTAAAAATCTACAATAAAAAAGTGACATTTTTGGGAGGCTTTTTCCAATTGTAACGGGACTGTTAGGAGGTTAAAGGGATGCAGAATTGCTGTTAGCAGGCTACACCAAAATCAGCTACTTTTTTTCCTGCCCATGAGCTTTTTGATAAATCCCCTAAATGCTGCTCCTTTTCGTCATCAGACCATTGGGCCCCTTTTTTTCCTGAGGCACTTGGCAGGAGGACACCTGGAGAGTGATTGATTACTTGATAAGGAGGTTCTCGAGGAATTAAAAAAATGAAA
This sequence comes from Bufotes viridis, assembly GCA_033119425.1. NCBI lineage: Eukaryota > Metazoa > Chordata > Amphibia > Anura > Bufonidae > Bufotes > Bufotes viridis. The sequence goes on along the minus strand of CM065589.1, from coordinate 5,091,347 downwards.
ATACCTAAATATTATTTTATAATAAATATATTTACAAATACCTTTCATTACTTAGAATGGCTTGTTTTGTCTAGGGAACAATCATTAGGAGAAATAAAATGGCCACTGTCCTATCAGTACACACTAAACCTGTCCTAATCACACAGGAGGACAAGTTACTTCACTACAATGAGCCATAGTGCTGCCTCATCCTCCTCTCTGCTTGTTAGAAATCATGTTTCTGAATACAGGTCAATCTCTATGGGAATAGAGATAATGAGGAGACATGAGAGGAGGGTGAGGTGTGGCTAATGAGTAGCAGCACCTGTTTACAGTCTCCATTACCACAGTCCGTCCATCCTCTCTGTACTTCATGTCTTTTCATTAACTACATTCCCCAGAGATTCAGCTAAAGTTCTTATCTGTATTCAGGATCATAATCCCTGACAAGTAGAGAGGAGGATAAGGCAGCTCTTTACGTCAGTGTTGTAAAGTAACTTGTCCTCATGTGTAATCTGGACAGGTTTTGTGTGAACTAATGGGATAGCGGCCATTTTGTTTCCCCTGATGATTGCTCCCGAGACAAAACAAGCCATTATAAATAATGAAAGGCAATAACAAATGTCAAGACAGGTGCACACTGCTGTCTTACTAAGCCCTCAAACTGATGTTAAAATTGAGAGATTGGTCAACATATCCTGCTTTGGAGGACATGGCGCGGTGCTCGGTTTTAGTAAGACCGCAGAGTGGACCTGTCTTGTCATTTATTATTGCTATATTGTTATAGTATCTATCACCTCAACACAATTGCCATCTTGTGCAGGATGTCTATTGTGGTACTTGTGGTCCGCTGCGGGCATCCTCCACCGTATGCATTTTTGCTAGGGATCGCCATTAGCAACGGGCCACAAGTGCAGGATCTGCTCCCCTGTATATATATGCACAACTGCATCTTGGGTTGAGCACATCCTGCTTCATGCCACCTTTCAGTTGTTTTGGAATATTCATCTGACATAATAACCTTTGCGCCGCAATCTGTGACAGATATATGCCAAAAAGTGGCATATATCTGTTTATAAATTACCCCTAAGTGCATGTGAAATGTGGAGAACACTACATGTACATGAGCCACATGTCCCCACCTTTTGTCATGGAGGTAGCATGTAGGGTGGAGCAGAAGGGGCTGTCTCTGCTATCTGTAATGTCTCTTTCCTCCTCCCTCCCCTCTACATCACCCCTTTGTCCTGGCTACGTGGCCCTCAGTCTTTTTCTCTTCAGTGGACCGGTCCCTGATTTTACTAAGCATTCTACAACCAGAATATAACAGGACAATACGAACAGGAATGGCCCAGTTCAAGCACTCAGGAAATGTGTCTGTCATACTCACATGACGGAGCTTCTTTAAACATTATAAAAATTTAAGTGTTTTGGGGTTTTACTCTGGATTCTCAGTGCCTGTATATTTTATATATACACAACACCCTCAGCTGTGCATAACCTCCCCTGGTCTCTGTCCTATCACTGAAAGTTATTCCTTGGACTCGTGCAGACGCAGAAAAAAGCTGGTCCCAGAAGGTTACAGTAATACAATCAAAAACAGTATGAAAACATAAAAGTGGACACAATAAATGTCATGTGGACGTAGATAAAGGCTATCCTGGATAGTGCAGATCACTTATTTTAAAAACTCTCTTAACTTTATCACAAATACCTGCCTGGGAGAGAGGAAAGGAAAATTATTAATGGGTCTTCTCTCTCTTTCACTCCCTAGCTTCTATAGCCCATACAGTTGCAAGAAAAAGTATGTGAACCCTTTGGAATGATATGGATTTCTGCACAAATTGGTCATAAAATGTGATCTGATCTTCATCTAAGTCACAACAATAGACAATCACAGTCTGCTTAAACTAATAACACACAAAGAATTAAATGTTACCATGTTTTTATTGAACACGACCATGTAAACATTCACAGTGTAGGTGTGAACCCCTAGACTAAATACATCTCCCAGAGCTAATTTGAGTGAGATGTCAGCCAACTGGAGTCCAATCAATGAGATGAGATTGGGGGTGTTGATTACAGCTCCCCTGCCCTATAAAAAACATACACCAGTTCTGGGTTTGCTTTTCCCAACAAGCATTGCCTGATGTGAATGATGCCTCGCACAAAAGAGCTCTCAGAAGACCTACGATTAAGAATTGTTGACTTGCATAAAGCTGGAAAGGGTTATAACAGCCTTGCTGTTCACCAGTCCATGGTAAGACAAATTGTCTATAAATGGAGAAAGTTCAGCACTGCTGCTACTCTCCCTAGGAGTGGCCGTCCTGTAAAGATGACTGCAAGAGCACAGCGCAGACTGCTCAATGAGGTGAAGAAGAATCCTAGAGTGTCAGCTAAAGACTTACAAAAGTCTCTGGCATATGCGAACATCCCTGTTAGCAAATCTACGATACGTAAAACACTAAACAAGAATGGATTTCATGGGAGGATACCACAGAGGAAGCCACTGCTGTCCAAAAAAAAAACATTGCTGCACGTTTACAGTTTGCACCTGGATGTTCCACAGCAGTACTGGCAAAATATTCTGTGGACAGATGAAACCAAATTGAGTTATTTGGAAGAAATAAATAACACTATGTGTGGAGAAAAGGAGGCACAGCTCACCAACATCAAAACCTCATCCCAACTGTGAAGTATGGTGGTGGGGGCGTCATGGTTTGGGGCTGCTTTGCTGCATCAGGACCTGGACGGATTGCTATCATCGAAGGAAAAATGAATTCCCAAGTTTATCAAGACATTTTGCAGGAGAACTTAAGGCCATCTGTCCACCAGCTGAAGCTCAACAGAAGATGGGTGTTGCAACAGGACAACGACCCAAAGCATAGAAGTAAATCAACAACAGAATGGCTTAAACAGAAGAAAATACGCCTTCTGGAGTGGCCCAGTCAGAGTCCTGACCTCAACCCGATTGAGATGCTGTGGCATGACCTCAAGAAAGCGATTCACACCAGACATCCCGAGAATATTGCTGAACTGAAACAGTTCTGTAAAGAGGAATGGTCAAGAATTACTCCTGATCGTTGTGCACATCTGATCTGCAACTACAGGAAACGTTTAGTTGAAGTTATTGCTGCCAAAGGAGGTTCAACCAGTTATTAAATCCGAGGGTTCACATACTTTGTCCACCTGCCCTGTGAAAGTTTACATGGTGTGTTCAATAAAAACAGGGTAACATTTAAGTCTTTGTGTGTTATTAGTTTAAGCAGACTGTGATTGTCTATTGTTGTGACTTAGATGAAGATCAGATCACATTTTATGACCAATTTGTGCAGAAATCCATATCATTCCAAAGGGTTCACATACTTTTTCTTGCAACTGTATGTGGAGGAACTCACTTCAAAATATTCTCTTTTCATGCATTTTCCCTTAGTATATGTACATTCAGCTCTGAAACTGGGTGCGCTCTGCCTTCTCGGGGTGAGCCGACTCAGCCTTTGCTGAATATCTATGGATGGCTTCCACTGCTCCCGCTCTTCTGACCCCCAGGGTCTATGACTCACTTTTGGAGGGGACAACATCCCCTGTGCCGTCATTTATGGTGACGTGGAAGGGAGGAGAGCCTTACTCCAAATCAGACTGGGATAGGACTTATAACAATTTATCTAAATACCTACAGTAATTGTAACTTTCTATTTCTTGTGGGATCCAGCAAAATAGCTATAAAATCCTGACAAGCTGGTACAGAACGTCAGCATGACTCCCCATTGCTCAGATGCTTGCTGGAGATGTGGGACAGGGGTGAGGATCAGTGGAACATATATGATGGAGCTGTCTCCCAGTTAGGAGTCTGTGAGAAGATGTTTCCTTCTTATTTCATATACTTTATAAAAACAACATTGAAATGACCATGGACGTCTCACTTCTCTCTGTGCTCCCGAGTCCAGTTACCTGGATCAAAATTCGTTTTTAGATATGTGGTTATTGCTCCGAGAATGGTTATCTCTGGATTCTGGAAGTCAGATGCTCTTCCTTCTCATGTTCATCGGGCTAAAGAACTATACAAAATAATGAGGATATAAGACATGATAGCAGCTGAAACAGTTAAATATTCACTTTCCTGCTCCCTATGGCCCCCTGGACTGATTTTAGGGCTTCTCCCTGGTTCCATATTTGGTTGGATACTAAACACTAGAAATGTTTTCTTTGTCTCATAAGGCTTAAACCTAGTAGAAGATACTTCATTGCTGCTCATGTTTCTGTATCTCAGTTACAATATCTTCACGCCTTGCCGCTTCCCCTGCCCCCTTTGTGGAGAGTCTGAGTCTTTCTTTAGTAATATTTTGTTGCTCTAAGTTGCAGTAGGCCCAAACAGCGAGAAGGGGTTGTCTTTCTGTGGGCTACTATTCTACCATGTATATCAGCACCTCTACGTTAATGCCAGACATGTTTTTTCTTCTTTTGTATTTACTCTTGATTTCAGTAAAAGTTGACTTAAACAAATTTTGTTGGCAGACAGAAGGGCAGGTTATCAGTTTTATTAAGTCATGATTTATTGTATACAAAGTTGTGAACAGTCACAGACCAGAATCCTGGACTAAGTCAGGAAGCCAGAAAGATGTACAAGCTGTAATCACACGGTTTTCTGGCCAACACCTGTAGTGGATTCATAATGAATGGCTTTTGCTCCTCCATACTGGTGGTTCCACTTCCAGCCTAAGGCCTCTTGCACACGAACGTGTGCGCCCCGTGCTGCGGGACGCAAATTGCGGCCCGCAATGCTCAGGCACCGGCCGTGGGGCAGCCGCAGCGGATCGCGGACCCATTCACTTGAATGGGTCCCCGATCTGCCCGTTCCGCATAAAAGATAGGACATGTTCTATCTTTTTGCGGGACGGAAGTACGGAATGGGATACCACGGAAGCACTCCGTAGTTCTTCCATAGTGTTCCGTTCTGTCATTCCATTCCGCACCGTTCCGCATCTCCGGATTTGCGGACCCATTGAAATTAATGGGTCCGCATCCGTGATGCGGAATGGCCACGGAATGGTGCCCGTGTATTGTGGATCTGCAAATGCGGTCCGCAATACGGGCACGGGGCGCACACGTTCGTGTGCAAGAGGCCTAATGGGAATGTCATAAGTTTGTCTACTCTGTAATTAAATAAAAAAACAACACAAATTTCAATTTATATCTTTACAGAAAATCCCAGTAAGAATTCTGAGGGGAACTTCATGTTATCACTAAATTATAAAGTAGAAGATGAAGACATCCTGCAGCGCTCTTCAGGAGAAAACCTCATTACCCTTAATGTACATCCAGGACTTCACGGCACAGATCTATCATATAATCCTCCTAATCATGAAGAACCTTCTCCTGACCAATCACAGATCGTTACCACAAGTACAGGTCAGAAAGGGGGAGAAAGATTTAATTTTGGTAAAGAGTTCGCACAAAGCTCAGGTCTTTTTACACACAGAGTAATTCATACAGGAGAGAAACCATACTTCTGTTCACAATGTAAGAAATGTTTTACAGGTAAATCACATCTTGTTAGACATGAGAGAAGTCACACAGGAGAGAAGCCATATTTGTGTTCAGAATGTGGGAGATGTTTTACACATAAATCATATCTTGTTGACCATGAAAGAAGTCACACAGGAGAGAAGCCATATACATGTTCAGAATGTGGGAATTGTTTTAAACAAAGAACAAATCTTATTCGGCATCAGAGATTTCACACAGGAGAGAAACCATATTCATGTTCAGAATGTGGGAAATGTTTTGCACAAAAATACAACCTTGTTGAACATCAGAGAATTCACACAGGAGAGAAACCATATTCATGTTCAGAATGTGGGAAGTGTTTTAAACAAAGAACAAATCTTATTCGGCATCAGAGATTTCACACAGGAGAGAAACCATATTCATGTTCAGAATGTGGGAAATGCTTTACGTATAACTCTCAACTTGCTATACATGAGAGAAGTCACACAGGAGTGAAACCATATTCATGTTTAGAATGTGGGAAATGTTTTGCAGGGAAATTTATTCTTGTTGCACATGAAAGAAGTCACACAGGAGAGAAACCATATTCATGTTCAGAATGTGGAAAATGTTTTACAGATAAATCAAATTTTTTAAAACATAAGAGAAGTCACACAGGAGAGAAGCCATTTTCATGTTCTGAATGTGGGAAACGTTTTACACGGAAATCATATCTTGTTAAACATCAGACACTTTACGCAGGGGAGAGGCTTCATTCATGTTCAGAATCAAAACTTGTTAAACATAAGAGAATACACAGAAGTGAGAAACCATTTTAAATGGTTCTTTAACATATTTATGTTACATTTATGTTTTTAACATATTGGGTTTAGAGATAAGCAAATTTCTTAAAATTAATTTTGGGTCTGATTTGCCCAAATCTACTAAATTGCTGTAATTGCCTGGAAAAGTCTTTTTTCATTGTATATCTTCTCCTTGATTGTTCCAAATCAAATCACACAAATTTCATATCTGCTAAAATCAGGATTTTTGGTAAAATTCAAGTAACACTTTCAAATTTTAGAATCAATTCACTTATCTCTAATTATGTTATTTATGGACCTTAAACTTCAAATAAGAGTTTTTTTATTGGGTGGAATTAGCCCAGATCTTCCAGATTAGAGAGCAGTGAGGATGCATTGTCCCCATGAGCCTTGCTTCTTATCACTGTATTCACACCTCCACCCACACTGCGGGAGTCCAGAGTGACAGGGGGAGACGTAACGACGCTCCATGGAATAGTTTTATAACCTATGTGGACATAATATTTTATCTTCATACAAACAGTTTTTACAGATAAAATAAACTCTTCTATTTTCTCCACGACAGCGTCACCATTGTCACTGACAGACATTGTCTTCTTGGCTCGTATTATACTTTCTCCTCGCGCTGTGACCTTCATTGCTCCTACAGACTAACCCTCCTGTGCGGAGACAGTGATATTGGTGGCATGATGACTATATCACTGATTTATCTGACCGTGTGATCTGTGATAATTAACCCCATATGTACATTCCTGCGGTTTAATGGTAAACCTATCTAGATACTGGAGCTGAGGGATATATTGGTGGTAGGAATCGCTGGTGATGCCACATCTGTTAAAGGGGTTCTCCGGGAAAGATATAAAATGAAAATACTGAAAAAACATGTAATTATAAAAAAAACTTTAGTCTAGGGAACAATTAGTCAAGTAGCTAAAATGGTGGCTCTTGTATTTATGATCATAAAATCCGTCCTTCAGGTGACACTGCAGGATGGCCAGTGTGAGAAAGCAGAGCACAGCACCCTATGTAAAGTCTGCCGGAGCACCACTGTGCAGCTGTATATTATGTGCAGATGATAGCTGAGATAACTGCTTCGCTGTGTCCCTGTGCTTCAGAAAGGTTGCTGTCGCCCACTCACTGTAACCTGGCTGTGGGGAATAACAAAAGTCGAATAAATAATATCAATGTGACAAGCGCAACACAGTTGTACAGCAATATACTTGCGATATATCCAAACAATGTCCCAGATTTACTAATGTGTCTGCAAAAACAACCTGTCTACAAAGTACCACAATTTGGTGCATCTAGAGTTTCGACACTTTTTTATCAATGTGCTCGACTTTGGGTCAGGGGCTTAGTGGAAAGGAATTAGAGCTTTGTGTGAAAGGGAGTAGGGAGTAGATGCACCACTCTGTTCTGTTGTCAAAATCTACTACTAAGGTCGTTATTATGGGGGACTTTAACTACCCAGATATAGACTGGGAAACTGAACGCTGTACATCTAATAAAGGAAACAGGTTCTTGTCAATAACCAAAGACAATTACCTTTCCCAACTGGTTCAGGACCCGACTAGAGGGACGGCCATACTGGACTTTGTATTAACCAATAGTCCTGACAGAACAACAGACGTGCAGGTCGGAGGACACCTGGGAAATAGTGACCATAAAGTTATAACCTTCCAATTATCCTTCAAAAGAGCATTTCTACAGGGAGGAACCATATACATGTTCAGAATGTGGGAAACCTCAAAAAAGAAAAAACTTCAAAAAAGAAAAATTTAGCCAACTAAGTGAGTCCATAGGCCTTATAGGAATAAAAGGTTAGGGAACAAGAAAAAAACAATGTGAATAAATAGAACAGTAAAGAAAGCAATAAATGACAAAAAGAAAGCATTTAAATCACTAAAACAGGAGGGTAGCGAGGAAGTACTGAAAAAATTTAAGGAAAAAAATTAAATATATAAAAAACAAATAAAAGCAGCCAAACTAGAGACCTAGAGATTAATTACCAAAGAGAGTAAAACTAACCCTAAAATGTTCTTCAATTATATAAATAGTAAAAAGTATAAATCTGAAGCTTGACAGCGGCGAATCAATGGATGTCGTATATCTGGACTTCTCCAAAGCATTTGACACTGTACCTCATAAAAGGTTAGTATATAAATGAGAATGCTCCGACTGGGAGAAAATGTCTGTATGTGGGTAAGTAACTGGCTGAGTGACAGAAAACAGAGGGTGGTTATTAACGGTAGATACTCAGATTGGGCAACTGTCACTAGTGGGGTACCTCATGGATAATTAATAGAGGGGTCACTAGTGGGGTACCACAGAGGTCAGTATTGGAGGGGTCACTAGTGGGGTACCACAGAGGTCAGTATTAGAGGGGTTACCATCACTAGTGGGGTATTACAGAGGTCAGTCTTGGGCCCTATTCTTTTCAATATATTTATTAATGATCTTGTAGAAGGCCTGCACAGTAGAATATCTATTTTTGCAGATGACACTAAACTGTGTAAAGTAATTAACACTGAAGAGGACAGTTTTCTGCTACAGAGGGATCTGGATAGATTGGAGGCTCGGGCAGAGAAGTGGCAGATGAGGTTAAATACTGACAAATGTAAAGTTATGCACATAGGAAGGAATAATGCAAGTCACCCATACATACTAAATGGTAAAACACTCGGTAACACTGACATGGAAAAGAACCTAGGAATTTTAGTGAACAGCAAACTAAGCTGTAAAAACCAGTGTCAGGTAGCTGCTGCCAAGGCCAATAAGATAATGGGTTGCATCAAAAGGGGCATAGTTGCCGGTGATGAGAACATAGTCCTACCACTTTACACATCAGTGGTCAGACCACACATGGAGGACTGTGTACAGTTCTGGGCCCCTGTGAACAAGGCAGACATAGCAGAGCTGGAGAGGGTTCAGAGGAGGGCAACTAAAGTAATAACTGGAATGAGGGATCTACAGTACCCTGAAAGATTATCAAAATTAGGGTTATTCACCTTAGAAAAAAGACAACTGAGGGGAGATCTAATAACTATGTATAAATATATCAGTGGTCAGTACAGAGATCACTCCCATCATCTATTTATCCCCAGGACTGTGACTGTGACGAGGGGACATCCTCTGCGTCTGGAGGAAAGAAGGTTTGTACAAACATAGAAAAGGATTCTAGAGCAGTGAGACTATGGACTCTTTACTGTAAGAGCAGTGAGACTATGGACTCTATACTGTAAGAGCAGTGAGACTATGGACTCTATACTGTAAGAGCAGTGAGACTATGGACTCTTTACTGTAAGAGCAGTGAGACTATGGACTCTTTACTGTAAGAGCAGTGAGACTATGGACTCTATACTGTAAGAGCAGTGAGATTATGGACTCTATACTGTAAGAGCAGTGAGACTATGGACTCTTTACTGTAGGAGCAGTGAGACTATGGACTCTTTACTGTAAGAGCAGTGAGACTATGGACTCTGTACTGTAAGAGCAGTGAGACTATGGACTCTTTACTGTAGGAGCAGTGAGACTATGGACTCTTTACTGTAAGAGCAGTGAGACTATGGAACTCTCTGCCTGAGGAGGTGGTGATGGTGAGTACAATAAAGGAATTCAAGAGGGGACTGGATGTATTTCTGGAGTGTAATAATATTACAGGTTACAGCTATTAGAGAGGGGTCGTTGATCCAGGGAGTTATTCTGATGCCTGATTGGAGTCGGGAAGGAATTTTTTTTCCCCTTAAGTGGGGAAAATTGGCTTCTACATCACAGGGTTTTTTTTTTTTTGCCTGCCTCTGGGTCAACTTGTGGGATAACAGGCTGAACTTAATTTTCGGCCTTATGTACTATGTTACTATGTTATGTAAAATCTGTCTCAAAGTAAAATATTACACTGGCGGAGTGTAATAAAAATTTAATATATGCAGATCCGCCTCTAGGAGCAACGGGGGCGTTGCCGTTACACTTATATGCTCTGCTCTTTTGCAACTGCTGCGCCCTCTGCACTTGATGTTTTCCCTGCCTGGACCTGTCAATCAAAGTGCAGAGGACACAGCAGATGCAGAGAGAGCTGATCCTCTAGTAGTAAGGGCAACGGCCTCATTGCTCCTAGAGGCTCATTTACATAAAATGAAACCATTTTTCTCAGCGACACGGGCACATATGAACACGGGACCAACACAGATGTCTTCAGCTGCCAACTGCACATGTAACAGGTCAGCCAGTTTCATAGGTACAAATCTGCTGACAGATGACATCACGTTAAAGGGCTGACAGATAACCTTTAAAAGGGACTAATATACTGATGACTTATGGTCTGGAGGGGACAGCAGTATCTGATCGGTGCGGGTCCGACACCTGCGACCCCTGCCAGTAAGCTGTTTGAGAAGACACCAGTGTTCCTGTGAGGGTTGCTGCCTTTTCCCTGCTCACCAAGTCCAGCGCCATACATAGTATAGCCGCAGTGCTTGGTATGGCACTCAGCCCCATTTACTTCTATGTGTCAGAGCTGCTCCTAGGCCATGTGACCGATGAACATGATGTCTCTGGTAGAGATGAGCGAATTCCTCAAAAATTTGGTGGGTTCGCCGAATTTTCCGAAAAGATTAAATTTGATCCGAATTTGTGGTGAATCGCTTTAAAAAACAGCTATCGGCAGAGAGCCTTTATAGTGGTGTAGAACACTGTGCCTTGCAGTAACACACATAGGGAGTCTGCTGTGGTAGTGAAGTAATACTGTTAGTCCGTATGACCTGCAGATGACAGGTGTCGCTTATAGGATCACTGCACACTTCCTTTACTTGGGCAGTCACGGGGCCAAAACTGACCAAATAATTCAAGTGTGAACTCAGCCTTATAGGTCGATGTTAGCGCACTACTTTTACACTGTCGTCAGCTGATTCCACATAGATGTCTACAGAACCTGTTCTGTTTAACGCTTATACAAGTAGAGGCCCCCTGACAGAGGGGAGAGGGTGTCAGCAGTAAGTTTGTGTTGACTTCAATTATTATTTTGCCCTTCCTCTGATCCGTCAGAACAATAACCCCCAAAAAACGTATCCTGTCTGTTGAGCATCCGCCTACACTTGGTCAGCATTTGGTCAGTAATCCATAAGTAATGTTAAAGCCAAAAAAAAAAAAAACAGGAGAGGATCCAAAACAGAGATGACACGTGAATGGAATATTTGCATGTCTTCTGTGTTTTGTACCCACTCCTGCTTTTGGTTATAAAATCATAAGCCAATTCTGATGCAAAATAGGGACCATGTCATAAATACCTTACAACTGCTACATAGACTGGATCCGTTGTGCGTCTCATTTTTCCTTCCTTCTGACAGATCAGAAGAAGGGTCAAATAATGGTGATGTCAACCAGGCCAAAAAGTCAAAATAGTGGCCGTCATAAAGTGGGGAGGGTGGGAATAGCATAAGAAGTCAACATAGTGGCCCAATGACATAGTGTTGAGGTGCCAGCAGCATGAGGAGACCACAGAGTAGTGATGTGGCAGCAGCATGAGGAGACCACAGAGTGGCCCATTGACATAGTGTTGAGGTAGCAGCAGCATAAGGAGACCACTGAGTGGTGAGGTGCCAGCAGCATAAGGAGACCACAGAGTGGTCCAGATACAGAGTTGATGTAGCAGCAGCATGAGGAGAGAGTAGTAGGGGGCAGTACCAGCTGAATATGGTGGCTGGCAGTAGGAGCACCTGGCAGCAGGTGTGGCATCAGACGGGTGGCAGCATCAAAATAGTAGCTGAAGAAGGAAGCCCGAAGAAGCAGGCCTCTTGTCAAAGTGTAGGTGTGGCACCATGGATGATCTAGTCTGATACATCAGGCACTGGTGTTTGAAAATCCTGGCTGATCCACGCCTGATTCATCTTCACAAAGGTCAGTTTCTCCACATTTTGGGTGGACAGGTGAGTTCTCCTTGGGGGAACTATGGCTCCTGCCACACTAAACACCCGCTCTGATGCCACACTGCTGGCCGGGCAGGAAAGCTTGTCCAGGGCAAACTCGGACAGTTGCGGCCAATAAATCGAGTTTGCCCAGTAGTCCAGGGGATCTTCGATGTGGGGTGGCAGGGTGCACTCCAAGTATGCCACAACATTGCTGGTTCAGGTTCTGCTCTATGTCTACCTGCTGCTGCTGGTGAGTAGTTTCTTCAGTAGGCGGGTGAAGAAAACTGCTCATCAGCGACTCTAGACTTAAGTTGCTGCTAATAGAGCTGGAACTGCTCCTACCCCCCCACCCTGCCACAGTAGCCATGGCAAAGGAACGTGAATGCAGAGGGCCCTCCTGGTCAGACCTGCGTGAGGATGGACGATGACGCAGATAGACAGCGGCCAACTGACTACATAGGATGTATCGATAGTAGTTCAGTTTGTCCTTCCTTTCAGCGGGTATAAAAATAGCCCCCATTTTGGACCGGTAGTGAGGGCCCAACAAGGTGGAGATTCAGAAGTCATCCCTCTGCCGAATGGTGACAATTCGGCTGTCACTATGCAAGAAAGTGAGGATGCAGCGGGCCATTTGTGCAAGTGACTCTGAGGGACTCCCTGCCTCCATCTCCACTGCATACTGCCACAGTGTGTCTGGGTCCTCTGCCCCGTCTTCCTCATCGCCCTGTAGCTCCCCTGGTGGCTTCTGCTCCTCCTCTTCTGTCACCTGTGTATAAAAACCTCCCATTTCGCTACACATTGCTTGTACTGCAATGTCTTCCTTCTCCTCCTCCAGTTCAGCCCCCACAGGGATCATGTGGCCATGAGATTTAGGCACCAAGTCTTCAGTTCCCTGTCTCCAGTTCCCTGGACATGAAGCAGTGGAATTATGTTGTTCATCCTGTAGTCCTGGCGACTGATAAATAACGTGGCCTCCTGAAAGGCCTGAGATGTCACGCATGAGCTGCCACTGGCTGACATTGAAGTTACACAGGGGAGTAGTCCTGTCCGCATGGATCATCAAGAAATGGCTTATGGCCGCTTATGGCCTTTCTTTGTTCATATAGTCGGTCCAACATATCGAGGGTGGAATTCCAACGGGTAGAAATGTCGCATATCAGCCTATGTTGGGGGATGCTGTTCTGCCTTTGCAGCTCAAGGAGGGTGTGCTTTGCGGTGTACGAGTGGCTGAAGTGCATGCAAAGTTTCCTGGCCATTTTCAGGATGTCTTGCAGATGGGTGGAAGACTTCAGGAACCACTTTACAACCAGATTGAACACGTGCACCATGCACGGCGCATGGCTCATCCCTCCTTGAGGCAGTGCCAGACACCATGTTCTTACCGTTATCGGTCACCATGGTTCCGGTTTTGAGTTGTTGAGGAGAAAGCCAGGATTCGATTTCTTGATGAAGGACGCAGAGCAGTTCCTCCCCTGTGTGACTCCATTCGCCCAGGCAAACTAGGTGCAGAACAGTGTGACACCACCATGTCCTGCACATGTGGTATGCTGGTGGGGCACTGTGAATTGTCCCTGCAGTTTATGCTGAGGACACAGTTAAGGAGGCAGAGGCGGAAATTGTCACAGGACCAATGGCGTGAGAACGTGGAGGCGGAAGCGGCGTCACCTGGCCAAGTTGCTGGTGTGGCTGTGCAGAAACCACATTTACCCAGTGGGCCATAAAGGACATACATTGTCCTTGACCATAGTTATAGCTCCACACGTCGGAGCTGCCATGCACTTTGGCAGACACTGACAGGCTCAAGGACTGGCCCACCTTCTGTTCTACATATGTGTGTAGGGCAGGAGCTGCCTTTTTGCCAAAGAAATTATGGCTTGGGACTCTCCACCTCGGCTCGGCACAAGCCATCAGTTCTCTGAAAGGTGCAGAGTCAACCACTTGGAAAGGCAGAGACTGCAGCACCAGCAACTTGGCCAGGAGCACGTTCAGCTTCTGCGCCGTTGGATAAGTGCACAAATACTGTTGTCTCTTGGCAATCGCTTCAGTGATGGATTGCTTACAGAATAACTGACGAGGAGGAGCAGAAGCATCAGGACCAGCAGATGATGGGAAGGACAGACAGCTCTCTTCGGGTGAGGTGGTGGAGCCTTGACTGCATGAAATTGGGTGCGTGCCACTGGGTGAAGCTGCGTTTGTTGTGGCAGGCTGGACCACCACATCAGAGCCACAGTTCTCCCAGGCCACTTTATGGTAATGCTGCATGTGTTGATGCAGGGCGGTGGAACCCTGCCCATGCTTCACCTTCTGCCCACAAATTCGGAAAATGACCATGTTCACCTCCTCCGGCAGCCTAACAAAAAATTGCCACACTGCCAAGTATGGCATTTGTCTCTGTGAACCCCTGCACCGCTACTTCCCGGGCAGGTAGTCTACTGCGAAGCGGGCAGTCTACCCCAGGAACGTCTGGCTCCCGACCTCCCACTGCTGCCACCCTGCTGACTCCCGGCCATGCTACCACCTTGCTGGCTCAGCCGCTGCCTCACGCGCAAGCTGCCACCCTCTTCTCCTAATGATGATGAAGCCCCTTCTTCACCGGGCTCCCAAGTGCGATCGGCTTCATCTGTAGTGCCCTAGAGCAGCACTTTGACATTTGGACATTTGTGGACATTTGCCTATATCCCCTATGCAAAGTTAAAACTTCTTACTTTATTTCTCTTGAAAGGGTTAACTTATACTGTTTAATACTGTGTAACTGCATTTTATATGTTGTGATATATATCCTGTTCATTATCACTGTTTTTACATGGCTCTGTGGAAAGGGTTAATGAATACTGAGAGACTGTTAGGGCTTTGATTAAGAATCTGGTAATTTTCTACAGCTGCCATAGGGTTTAAAGAAGAGAGAAAAACCCAGACTTTTACCACCAAAAAGCAGTCAGCCTAACCTCTTAAATGTCTGGTTTTAACTCTGTTGTTATGTCTGGAAAAGGCCTTTCCTCAGCATCAAACCCTTTTTCTGTCAGGCAGGAGACTGGAGACGCCAGCCCTATGCCTCGCCTGTATTGTTTTATACCGGAATTTCTCCAATAAAGAAGCACCCTGGTTACTGCAGACCCCGACTCTCTGGACTTATTTCCCATTGGGGTGCACCACGCCTTACTATCCCTTCTGGAGAGCAGCAACATGTGGTGACACCTCAACGGTATCCGGGGGACCCAGTGTAGCGTTGGGGCCACCCCAAACCTGGCCACTGCACATCATCATCCACTACAATCTGTACATCACTGATGTTCCCCTCAATGGTCTCAGGGCCAGGAACCTGACCACTCGCAACATCAGCTCCCACGCTACTCTCATCATCACTACTTGCCCACCTACTGGAGGAAGCAGCAAATCTCTCCAATAGATCTTGGGTGGGCAGTAGCTGCTGACTGTCTTCTAGTAGCTCATCCTCGCTGAAAAGTGGAGCGGAACCTACGGCATATAATACTTCACTAGCAGAGGGAACAAAAAAGGACAAAGGCAGGTTGAGGACAGGTGAGGGCACAGGGCCTGCTCCTGGGCCATGCCAACTAAGCAGTGTGTCTGATGAACCCACCGACTCTTAGCTGGGAGTGTCTGATGTCACTTGCGATGAAGTAGAAGACCGAGTCAACCATTCAAGCACCGCTGGGTTGCCGGTCAAGAAATGACCGCTAGATGACACCGTGATCACAGGCCTCTCGATGCGACTCCTGCTGCCAACCCCCCCCACCCCCCCCTTCTTCTGCTGCCTGTGACAGAAACATTTTGGCCACTGCCCGTTCTCTTTGAAGGGCCTGTCACTTGTCTGTCTGACATACTGTTAGATAAAATAATTAAATCAAAAGGAAATTAATACACCCCAAAAAGGCTGCAGTACAAAGTAACCACCGCAGAATGGCAAATAAGGCGTACCTTTTTTTCCACTTATACACCCCAAAAAAGTCTGTAGTACAAAGTAACTGCTCCGCAGAATGTCGAATAAGATGTACTTTTTTTACACTTATACACCCCCAAAAAAGCTGTAGAACAATTTGAGCACATCGCAGAGCGGCAAATATGACGTACGTATATTTCCTATAAACACACACTGCAACACAGCACTTGCACTACAACAGCAAACAAGGTTTGCTGGAATTAGTGATGTATCCTATAGTGCAAACAACCTAAAAGCAATTTGTATCCCCAATAAGTGCAGCAAGGTGTAATAGAATCGCTCCTATTACCCAGGCTGTACACTCTCCTATTGCACCCTGTTCTTGTTTTATAGTGTAGTTGATGCCTCCCTATCCTTTCCCTACACCTTGAATAATCTTTCCCTGAACTTGTGACTCATTTTTTAGCACAATAAAGTCTTTCCTAGCACTGTCCCTAGCGCCTGCTGACGTCCCTCCCTGCACTAACTACACTGGAAAATGGCAGAGACCAAGATGGCTGAGGCTATTTATAGGCTGTGACATCACAGGGCTGGCTGCTGATTGGCTGCATGCATGGCATTGAGGGTGATCCCTCATTCCCAGAGTTCTTTGCTCCATGTCCTAACAGGTGCGATTTGTTACCACGGAACGTGAGGAAATTCAGGATTCAGTGCAAATTGAATTTTTCCTGAAATTTTGGATCGAATTCCACTTCGTCAACTTCGATTCGCTCATCTCTAGTCACTGGCCTAGGAAGAGCTGAGAGAAAGCCGCGGTGCTTACGGAAATGCCACCGCCGTCTCAAACACTTGATCAGCAGTGGTCCTGGGTCTCGGACTCCCATTGATCAGATACTGATGACCCATACAGATGACAGGTCATCAGTCTAAAAGTCTCGGAAAACCCCTTTAAGTACTAAGGGTGTTTGGTAAATTGCAATTAACGGAAGGGTTGGAATAGAATAGAAACTAGCCATGTGTAACCACAGATAAAGGGTTGGGTTAAAACTGTTGAGAAAACGGAATTTTGTGTATTTAAGGTTTGTAATAAAAATAAAAAAATCATGTCTTTTTGTTGTGGATTTTTATAGCAGGACGGATAAGGGTAGGAATATCCACTTAATAATCTCTCACACGCCCTTAATTGTTCCTGTATGAGGAGCTCATTAGTAGTGATGAGGGAACCAGTGGATGTTTGGGTTCGGCAGAATTTTGTTTTTAAAGTTCGGCTTGTGACCCAAACTTGACCCTGAACACCGAACCCCATTGAAGTCAACTTTGGGTCCTGAAAAATGGCTGTAAAAAAGTCATAGAAAGGGCTAGAGGGCTGCAAAACGAATCAAAGCGGGCGTAAGAGCAGGACGATTCCCCTGCTAACAAATAGGGAAAGGGAAATGACTTAAAATAACATAAAATATACAAAAATAAAAAATATTAATCTTGAACCAGGAGGTGGAGGTGGCTGTGGACATGTAGGTGGAAGGAGGCGGAGGACGAAGCCAACACTGTTTTTGTCTGTTAATTCTGTGTGTGACCATTAGCCATTTTTTGGGGTGCGGCCGGTATACTTCTCTACTCTACCAATATAAGACGTAATAACCTTGAGCCAGGAGCCAACAATTTTTCCTAAATTTAGTTTTTTATTTATTTTGTTACTTTTTTGTTTGTTTGTGGAGGCACCAAAACATTGGGAAATGACAAAAAGAATGCACAAAGTGCACTGGAGTATAACAATGGCTGGGTACGGCCAGTATATCTTACTACCCTGCCCATGGTTTGGACAAGTCCTGTGGGATCCATGCCTGGTTCATTTTAATGAACGGAAGATTGTCCACATTGTCTGCGGACAGGCGGCTGCGCTTGGTCTGTGATGACGCCCCCTGCCGTGCTAAACACACCTTCAGATAATACACTGGCTGCAGGGCAGGCCAGCACCTCCAAGGTGTAAATGGCAAGCTCAGGCCGTGTGCCCAATTTGAAGACCCAGAAGTTGAATGGGGCAGACCCATCAGTCAGTACGTGTAGGCGTGTGCACACATACTGCTCCACCATGTTGCTGAAATGCTGCCTCCTGCTAAGACGTTGCATATCAGCTGGTGGTGCTGGTTGTTGTGGTGTAGTGACAGCTTTTCCACATTTTGGCCATGCTAACCCTGCCTTCTGAGGTGCTGGCGGTGCCCCAGCTGGGTTGGCGACTTCTTTCTCCTCTTCTTTCTTCGCCTTGTGCTTCCACTGAGGCCACGGTGTCACGTGGGAATGCCACCAGCAGCGCGTCTGTCAGCGTCTACTTGTACTCGCGCACCTTCTGATCACACTCCAGTGACAGAAGTAAGGATCCGGCATAGAGGCCAAAAAGTAATCAGACTGGCCTGATAACCATGGGAATGATCCCTCTTCCTCCTGTGCCACATCCTCATAAATCATCTCCTGAAGCGTTTTTTTTAAGGAGACATAGAAGTGGGATAGTAATGCTGAAAACGGCGTTATCGGCACTAGCCATGTCGGTGGAGTACTTGAAACAGTGCAAGGCGTCACATACGTCCCGCATGGAGGCCCACTCTTTGGTGAAGTGGTGCTGTTCCGCAGAGCGACTCACCTGTGCATGGTGCAGCTGAAACTCCACTATGGCCTGCTGCTGCTCGCACAGTCTCTTCAGCGGTGAGCGGGAAGTCCGAAGTTACGCTGCAGTGCTGACAGGCGAGCAGCAGCAGGGTGAGAAAGACAAAAGCGAGCACAGACGGCCCGCACTTTCTGCATCAGCTCTGACATATCGGGGTAGTTTTTCGGGAACCTCTGCGGCACCAAATTCAGCACATGCGCCAGGCCAGTGATGCGCGTCAAACTAGCTAGGCCCAGAGCTGCTACGAGATTTTGCCCATTATCACACACCACCAGGCCGGGCTTGAGGCTCACCGGCAGAAACCACTCGTCGGTCTGTTGTTCCCCCAAAGAGATGAGTTTCAGAACAGCCTGCTGTTGTTTCCCACTGGCTGTGCTGAAGTTGGTGGTGCAGGTGTTGCGCTCTCATGATGAGGAGGCGGTAGTGGAGGAGGAAGCAACAGGAGGCACCGAGAAACATTCTGCAGTTCTCGGTGGCGGTAGGACATGCGCCAAACTGGTTTCCGCCTCAGGCCCAGCCGCCACTGCATTTACCCAGTGTGCAGTTAGGCAGATATAACGTCCCTGGCCGTGCTTACTGGTCCACGTATAGGTGGTTATGTGGATCTTGCCACAGATGGAGTTGCGCAGCGCACACTTGATTTTTTTCTGCCACTTATTCATGCAGGGCAAGGACGGCTGGCCTTGAAAAGTAGTGGTGGCTAGGAACCATGTACTGTGGGACAACTGATGTCATTAAGGGTGGGTTCACACTAGCGTTATGCATTCAGTTATAACGTGGTTATAACGGAACATAACGGAATCCATAAGACGGAAGGACGGATCCGTTCTTTTGCCCATAGACTTCAATTATGACGGAATGCAAAATGGAAGCCTTTAAAAGGCATTCTATCATAATACAAGTCTATGGGAAAGCATAACTGATCCGTCTGGTCCCCGTTATGCAAGACGGAAAACAAAGCCCTGTGGACAGACGGATCCGTTATGCTTTTCCATAGATTTGTATTATGACGGAAAGCAAACAGAGTGCCTTTTAAAGGCTTCCGTTTTGCATTCTGTCTGGGCATTCCGTTATTTTAGTGTGAACCCACCCTAAGTTTTTTAAATTGTCTGTCTCCAGCAGACAGAATGGCAGCATTTTAAAGGCCAGGAATGTGGAAATGCTGGTTTCAGTGCCAGGGATCGCGGGTGGGTAGGGGGGTACTTCCTCTTTTTCCCAGTGTTTGGCAGATGGACAGCTGAACGCTTCCATGGGACAGTGTGGACATGCTTGGTGATGATGACACAGGTGGTGGTGTTGGTGGCACATCCTCTGTTTGCGGGGCCCCTGTTGCTCCAAAAAGGGGATGAAGAGGCCGAGACTGCAGCAGAAGAGGGAGCAGGAGGAGCCTGAGACGTTTCTTGGTTTTAGAGGTGTTTACTCCCCTCCAGCTCGTGCTTTGCATGTAGATGCCTGGTCATGCAGGTTGTGCTCAGGTTCAGAACGTTAATGCCTCGCTTCAGGCTCTAATTGCACAGCATGCAAACCACTCGGGTCTTGTCGTCTGCACATTATCTGAAGAACTGCCACGCCAGGGAACTCCGTGGAGCTGGCTTTGTTGTGCTCGGTCCCTGGTTGCGGTGGGCAGTAGCAGGAGTACTTGCTAGGGGACGGCCGCTCCGCTTTTGCACCCTGCTCCCTCTTTTCGGGGCGGCTGGTGCTGCGTGACCCTCACCTCTTCCTCCAAACTGCACGCGTTACTCATATGATCTGGATGCCATGTGGGGTCTAGGACCTCATCGTCCTCCACATCATCTTCCAAACAATCTTCACCACTGCCCTCCTTGTCGGTTTGCACCCTGCAGAAAGCCGCAGCAGTTGGCACCTGTGTTTCGTCATCATCCGAGACGTGCTGCGATGGTCCTTCCATGTCCACATCCGGAAACATAAGTGGTTGGGTATCGGTGGATTCTATGTCTTCCACTTCTGGGGCAGGGCTAGGTGGATGGGCCATGGAAACCCTGCCAGGAGAGTCATCCAAAAGCATAAGAGTCTGCTGCATGACTTGGGGCTCAGACTGCTTGGCTGATTTGCAAGAGGGTGAGGTGCTAGATAGATGCCCATGGCCTGCAGGTGCCACCTCTGAGCTTTCAGCACTCTGGGTGGGAGACAATGTGAAGGAACTGGCGCCACTGTCAGCCACCCAATCTACTACCGCCTGTACGTGTTCTGGCCTCACCATTCGTAGAGCGGCATTCGGGCCTACAAAATGACGCAGAACGTCCTGTCGCCTACGTGCACCTGAGGAAGGTGTTTCATTTGGGCGTGTAGCTGGCACAGATCGACCACGTCCTCCCCCTGCAACAGGAGCCCTACCAGCACCAGCAGCACCACGACCACGTCCCCAATTTCCTTACTTTTTTACGGTCACCCACAAAATTGGCTGACAGATGGACAATTGTGTATCTGTGTCATGGGTACAGATGAGGGGTTATGTCACCGACACAATTAACAGACTGATTATTGTATTTCTGTGTCACAGGGGCAAATGAAGAGTTCTGCAGCCCATAAAATAGGTCACCAACAGAAATAACAGAAAAATTAACTATTTCATTTCTATGTTACTGATGCAGATGAGGTGTATTGCCCTCCCAAAAAGGGCGTTATGTCACCGACACAATTAATAGACTGATTAACTGTCTTATAACAGTAAGGGCTTATCCACATGACCGTGGTTTGGTTCTGCATTTTTTGCGGCTCAGGTGTGGACCCATTCACTTCAATGGGGCCGCAAAAGATGCGGACAGCCCTCCGTGTGCTGTCCACATCCGTTGCTCCATTCTGTGGCCCCAGAAAAATTATGAGTCATGTCCTATTCTTGTCCGTTTTGCGGATAAGAATAGGCATTTGTATAAAGGGCCGTCCATTCCGTTCCGCAAACTGCAGAAGGCACACGGGGTCATCCGTGTTTTGTGGATCCGCAATTTGCGGACAGCAAGATACAGCATGCTCGTGTGAACAAGCCCTAAGACGTAGTTTTGAACCTAAAAATGCCTACAGGTCACCCTCAGACTGAACAGCACACATTAAGTATTAGAGTTCTGTGTCACAGGGGAAATTAAAGCGTTTTGCACCAAAGACAAATAGCTATTTGTCATACAACTCCCAGCATGTCCAGGCTATTACAGGATATCAGAGAACTACAACTCCCAGCATATCCAGGCTATTACAGGATATCAGAGAACTACAACTCCCAGAATGTCCAAGCTATTACAGGATATAAGAGAACTACAACTCCCAGCATAACCAGGCTATTACAGGATATCAGAGAACTACAACTCCCAGCATATCCAGGCTATTACAGGATATCAGAGAACTACAACTCCCAGAATGTCCAAGCTATTACAGGATATAAGAGAACTACAACTCCCAGCATGTCCAGGCTATTACAGGATATCGGAGAACTACAACTCGCAGCATGTCCAGGCTACTACAGAATATCAGAGAACTACAACTCCCAGCATGTCCAGGCTACTACAGGATATCAGAGAACTACAACTCCCAGCATGTCCAGGCTATTACAGGATATCAGAGAACTATAACTCCCAGCATGTCCAAGCTATTACAGGATATAAGAGAACTACAACTCCCAGCATGTCTAGGCTGTTATTATAGGTTATTACAGGAGCGAACTAAAACTCCAAGCATATCCAGAGTGTTAGTATAGGACAGAGATCAGCAACCTTTGGCACTCCAGCTGCTGTGAAACTACAACTCCCAGCATAGTTAAAGGAGGATTCTGGGAGCTATAGTTTCAGAACAGCTAGAGCACTGGAGGTTCCCAATAGCTGGTATAGAATATCAGAGAACTACAACTCCCAGCATGTCCAAACTGTTATTACAGGATATCAAAGTACAGAACCTCAACTCTAATATCTTTTAGTCCCCACAAAGCCCCGCCTCTTGCATTGGTCACATGACGGTGAGCTCCCCCCAGATCCTTCACCACCTCCTTTCCCCACTACTGAGCCCCGCCCCCTGCACTGATCACATGACGGTGACGTCACCCCAGGTCCTTCACCACCTCCTCTCCTAACTACTGAGCCCCGCCCACAGCCCTGATCACATGATGGTGACGTCACCCCAGGTCCTTCAGCTCTGGCAGTGCAGCAGACACTGGGCAGGTCCTGGTCGGTAGTCAGGGCTCTTGTTCTCTCTGGTATCAGCCATTCCTCCAGCCTGCAGGTAAGATGAGCTGTGAGGAGACAGTGTGGTGGAGAGCTCAGACATGTCACCTCTGGAGATTCTCCTCCATTACACACAAGGAATCCTTCTCCGCTCCTCAGCTTAGTATGATGGGGGGAATAGTGGGGGTTGTCATCATTCGCTGGCCCCTGACTGTCCTGGTGAGGGGCCCCTGCCTCCAGGAGGAGAATGAATGGAGCGGGGCCCGGCCTGAGCTCAGCTCTCTCCAGTCTCTTCTCTAGGAGTTCTGGACACAGCTGAGCACAGCCCAGAGGTGGGACCTGCATCTATCAGACACTTATCTCCTGTGGAGCCACCAGAGATCTCCATGTTGGGGCCCCTGGAATCCATGTGGTGGGGGCCCCTCCAGGCTCAGGCAGTGCGGTTCTGGAGGTGACATCTGGTCTTGTCCCCTGGATGATTTCCTCTCCTCTTCTCATAAAGGCGCCTGCAGTACTAGAAGCCTCCAGCTCCTCCAGTTCTCTCCTCTTCTCCTGAATGACCCCGAGGATGGACGGGAAGGAGATCAGCAGAAGAATATTAGACCTCACCTTGGAGATCATCTCCCTGCTGAGCGGAGAGGTAAACTTCTCTAGATTTCTCTCCTCTGTATTGTATTCTGTAACAAATCAGACATCGGGAAGGAGAATCCATCATAGGAAGTGATAGGAAGAGTCCAGGGTCCTGGAGAACGGCCTCCAGACCTTC
This sequence comes from Bufotes viridis, assembly GCA_033119425.1. NCBI lineage: Eukaryota > Metazoa > Chordata > Amphibia > Anura > Bufonidae > Bufotes > Bufotes viridis. The sequence continues at coordinate 5,067,671 of CM065589.1, read as the reverse complement.
CAAGTGACGGAGAACCTGAAGATCAGCCCCCAGCATGGTGAGTGATGTGTCATGTGACCAGTGACCTATAGTCATGTAGGAGCCATGAGGAGGTAAGTAGGCACGTTGTACCAGGAGGAGATGCCGGAGGAGAGCACATGGCCCCTGAAGGGTTTATTCCCTAAGTGTCTCTCTCCATCCACAGGAGTACACAATAGTGAAGAAGACATCGGGGACTGTGTGACTCCCATCATCCATCTCCAGGAGTCAGGAGGGCGGAGCAGGACCCCTCCCCATCACAGAGCCTCCTCACCCCCTGATACATGAGCAGAGGATCCTAGAGCTCACCCACAAGATGATGGAGCTGCTGACTGGAGAGGTGACACTGCTGGGAATGCTGGGAAATTCTCCAGTAACAGCACTGGAGGGTCTGGGTGATGACGGTGTCATTGTGTTGTCAGGTTCCTATAAGGTGTCAGGATGTCACTGTCTATTTCTCCATGGAGGAGTGGGAGTATATAGAAGGACACAAGGATCTGTACAAGGAGGCCATGATGGAGGAGCACCAGCCTCTTATATCACAGGGTAAGAGCCGTCATGTGCAGTGTATACACGTGTGTGCAGTGACATGTAATGGAGGAGCACCAGCCTCTTATATCACAGGGTAAGAGCCGTCATGTGCAGTGTATACACGTGTGTGCAGTGACATGTAATGGAGGAGCACCAGCCTCTTATATCACAGGGTAAGAGCCGTCATGTGCAGTGTGTACACGTGTGTGCAGTGACATGTAATGGAGGAGCACCAGCCTCTTATATCACAGGGTAAGAGCCGTCATGTGCAGTGTATACACGTGTGTGCAGTGACATGTAATGGAGGAGCACCAGCCTCTTATATCACAGGGTAAGAGCTGTCATGTGCAGTGTATACACGTGTGTGCAGTGACATGTAATGGAGGAGCACCAGCCTCTTATATCACAGGGTAAGAGCCGTCATGTGCAGTGTATACACGTGTGTGCAGTGACATGTAATGGAGGAGCACCAGCCTCTTATATCACAAGGTAAGAGCCGTCATGTGCAGTGTATACACGTGTGTGCAGTGACATGTAATGGAGGCCATGTATTCAGTCACTGCTTGTGTCTCCACAGATGGATCCAGGAGGAGAAATCCCCAGAGAGATGTCCCCGTCCTCTGTATTCCCAGGACTGTCCAGAGGAGAAGCCCCCAGAGAACCCTCAGGTAGATGGAGCTGAGCCCTATACACATCTATATAGGGGGTCCTGCAGTCATAGAGGGGTCATAGATGGTGGGGGTCTCTTCTGTGGATCTGTTAGATCTCCCACCTGTCTGCTGTATTGTCCTGAATTGTTACAGATGACAAATCAGGGGGAAGATCTGACTGATATTAAAGTGGAGGATGAAGAAGAGCGGATGATGGGCGATCCCCGTGTAAGAGTGAGGTGGAGGAGGACCTTCCAGGAGATGTCACCACAGGTATGGGATCATGAATGGGGAAAGTGACTTCAGTTTTTTTTAATTAAAAACAAAGAGAAAGTGAGGTCTTGCAGCCAGGGTGAGACCTGCAGCGTGAGTCACAGGAAGGGTAGGTGCTAGGTGAGTAATGCGCTGCCCATGCCTGACCCAAATAGTGTGATGGTGGCGGGCACGGTCCATAGCACTTAGGAGTCTCTGGGAAAATGTTTCCCTCTTATTTACCGTACTACATAAAAAGAATGTTGCAGTTATCATGGAGGTTGTGCTTCTCTCTGTGTTACCAAGATTTTTAAAAATGGGTTTCAAATTTCTGAGAATGGTTTTCCTTGGATCTTGGAAGTCCCATGTCCCTCCTTCTCATGTTCACTGGGCGGAAGACGTACACAAAATCATGAGGATGGAAAACCTGATCACAGCTGAAACAGTTAAATATTCAGACTTCTGCTCCCTATGGTCTCCCGGACTGACTTATAGGTAGCCATGTGCAGTGTGCATGCATCGGTTAGTGCCGCAGCTCGCTGTCCTCCGCTGGTGAGCCGCGGCATTAACTGGTGCATGCGCACTGCATATGTCTGTGCCTCTGCCCATAGGGGGCCGAGCACTGTGCATATCTGGGCCCAGCAGGGAAGTGTGCAGGTGAGAACTGAAGAGGGTGATGTCAGATCATTACAGGGCAGGCCAGAGGACACCATAGGACGTGGTTAGGCGTGCACATCGTCAAGGGGCGTGGGCACTTACAGACATAACGTCCCCCCGGGGCACTTACAGACATAACGTCCCCCCGGGGCACTTACAGACATAACGTCCCCCCGGGGCACTTACAGACATAACGTCCCCCCGGGGCACTTACAGACATAACGTCCCCCCGGGGCACTTACAGACATAACGTCCCCGGGCACTTACAGACATAACGCTCCCCGGGCACTTACAGACATAACGTCGCCCCGGGCACTTACAGACATAACGCTGCCCCGGGCACTTACAGACATAACGTCGCCCCGGGCACTTACAGACATAACGTCGCCCCGGGCACTTACAGACATAACGCCCCCGGGCACTTACAGACATAACGCCGTCCCGGGCACTTACAGACATAACGTCGCCCGGGCACTTACAGCCATAACGCGTCCCGGGCACTTACAGACATAACGCCGCCCCGGGCACTTACAGACATAACGCCCCCCGGGCACTTACAGACATAACGCCGCCCCGGGGCACTTACAGACATAACGTCCCCCGGGCACTTACAGACATAACGTCGCCCCGGGCACTTACAGACATAACGCCGCCCCGGGCACTTACAGACATAACGTCCCCCGGGCACTTACAGACATAACGTCCCCCGGGCACTTACAGACATAACGCCCCCGGGCACTTACAGACATAACGCCCCCGGGCACTTACAGACATAACGCCCCCCGGGCACTTACAGACATAACGCTCCCCGGGCACTTACAGACATAACGTCCCCGGGCACTTACACCCATAACGCCGTCCCGGGCACTTACAGCCATAACGCCGTCCCGCGGCACTTAGAGCCATAACGCCGTCCCGCGGCACTTACACCCATAACGTCGTCCCGGGCACTTACACCCATAACGCCGTCCCGGGCACTTACACCCATAACGTCGCCCCGGGCACTTACAGCCATAACGTCGTCCCGGGCACTTAGAGACATAACGCCGTCCCGCGGCACTTACACCCATAACGTCGTCCCGGGGCACTTACAGCCATAACGTCGTCCCGGGGCACTTACAGCCATAACGTCGTCCCGGGGCACTTACAGACATAACGTCCTCCCGGGGCACTTACACCCATAACGTCGTCCCGGGGCACTTAGAGACATAACGTTGTCCCCCCAGGGCACTTACAGACATAACGTCCCCCCGGGGCACTTACAGACATAACGTCCCCCCGGGGCACTTACAGACATAACGTCCCCCCGGGGCACTTACAGCCATAACGTCGTCCCGGGGCACTTACAGACATAACGCTCCCCCGGGCACTTACAGACATAACGCTGCCCCGGGCACTTACAGACATAACGCGTCCCCGGGCACTTACAGACATAACGCCCCCGGGGCACTTACAGACATAACGTCCCCCGGGCACTTACAGACATAACGCCCCCCGGGCACTTACAGACATAACGCTCCCCGGGGCACTTACAGACATAACGTCCCCCCGGGGCACTTACAGACATAACGTCCCCCCGGGGCACTTACAGACATAACGTCCCCCCGGGGCACTTACACCCATAACGTCGTCCCGGGGCACTTACAGCCATAACGTCGTCCCGGGCACTTACAGACATAACGCCGCCCCGGGCACTTACAGACATAACGCCGCCCCGGGCACTTACAGACATAACGTCCCCCGGGCACTTACAGACATAACGCCTCCCCGGGCACTTACAGACATAACGCCGTCCCGGGCACTTACAGACATAACGCCGTCCCGGGCACTTACACCCATAACGCCGTCCCGGGCACTTACAGACATAACGTCGTCCCGGGGCACTTACAGACATAACGTCCCCCGGGCACTTACAGCCATAACGTCGCCCCGGGCACTTACAGCCATAACGTCGTCCCCGGGCACTTACACCCATAACGTCGTCCGGGCACTTACACCATAACGCCGTCCCGGGCACTTACAGACATAACGCCGTCCCGGGCACTTACAGCCATAACGCCGCCCCGGGCACTTACACCATAACGTCCCCGGGCACTTACAGCCATAACGTCCCCGGGCACTTACACCATAACGCCCCCCGGGCACTTACAGACATAACGCTCCCCGGGCACTTACAGACATAACGCCGCCCCGGGCACTTACAGACATAACGCCGCCCCGGGCACTTACAGACATAACGCGTCCCCGGGGCACTTACAGACATAACGCCGCCCCGGGCACTTACAGACATAACGCTCCCCGGGCACTTACAGACATAACGCCCCCGGGCACTTACAGACATAACGTCGCCCCGGGCACTTACAGCCATAACGCCGTCCCGGGCACTTACACCATAACGCTGTCCCCAGGGCACTTACAGACATAACGCCGTCCCCGGGCACTTACAGACATAACGCTGTCCCCGGGCACTTACAGACATAACGTCGCCCCGGGCACTTACAGACATAACGCTGTCCCCCAGGGCACTTACAGACATAACGCTGCCCCGGGCACTTACAGACATAACGCCCCCCGGGCACTTACAGACATAACGTCCCCCGGGGCACTTACAGACATAACGTCGCCCCGGGCACTTACACCCATAACGCCGCCCCGGGCACTTAGAGACATAACGCTGTCCCCGGGCACTTACAGACATAACGCTGTCCCCGGGCACTTAGAGACATAACGCCGTCCCCGGGCACTTACAGACATAACGCCGTCCCCGGGCACTTACAGACCATAACGCCGCCCGGGGCACTTACAGACATAACGCTCCCCGGGCACTTACAGACATAACGCCGTCCCGGGCACTTACACCCATAACGCCGTCCCGGGCACTTACACCCATAACGCCGTCCCGGGCACTTACAGACATAACGTCGTCCCCCAGGGCACTTACAGCCATAACGCCGTCCTGGGGCACTTACAGCCATAACGTCGTCCCGGGGCACTTACACCCATAACGCCGCCCCGGGCACTTACAGCCATAACGCCGCCCCGGGCACTTACAGTCATAACGCCGTCCCGGGCACTTACAGCCATAACGCCGTCCCGGGCACTTACAGCCATAACGCCGTCCCGGGCACTTACAGCCATAACGCTCGTCCCGGGCACTTACAGCCATAACGCCGTCCCGGGCACTTACAGACATAACGCCGTCCCGGGCACTTACAGACATAACGCCGCCCCGGGCACTTACAGACATAACGCCCCCCGGGCACTTACAGACATAACGCGTCCCCGGGCACTTACAGACATAACGCTCCCCGGGCACTTACAGACATAACGCCGTCCCCGGGCACTTACAGACATAACGCGTCCCCGGGCACTTACAGACATAACGCCCCCCGGGCACTTACAGACATAACGTCCCCGGGGCACTTACAGACATAACGCCCCCGGGCACTTACAGACATAACGTCCCCCGGGCACTTACAGACATAACGTCCCCCGGGCACTTACAGACATAACGCCGTCCCGGGCACTTACAGACATAACGTCCCCCGGGCACTTACAGACATAACGTCGTCCCGGGCACTTACAGACATAACGCCGTCCCGGGGCACTTACAGACATAACGTCGTCCCGGGGCACTTACAGACATAACGTCGTCCCGGGGCACTTACAGACATAACGTCGTCCCGGGGCACTTACAGACATAACGTCGCCCCGGGGCACTTACAGACATAACGTCGTCCCGGGGCACTTACACACATAACGCCGTCCCGGGCACTTACAGACATAACGTCGTCCCGGGCACTTACAGACATAACGCCGTCCCGGGCACTTACAGACATAACGTCGTCCCGGGCACCTAGAGACATAACGTCGTCCCGGGCACTTACAGACATAACGCTCGCCCCGGGCACTTACAGACATAACGCCGTCCCGGGCACTTACAGACATAACGCCGCCCCGGGCACTTACAGACATAACGCCGTCCCGGGCACTTACAGACATAACGCCGTCCCGGGCACTTACAGACATAACGCCGTCCCGGGCACTTACAGACATAACGCCGTCCCGGGCACTTACACCCATAACGTCGTCCCGGGGCACTTACACATAACGTCGTCCCGGGGCACTTACACCCATAACGTCGTCCCGGGGCACTTACACCCATAAGGTCGGCCCGGGGCACTTACACCCATAACGTCGTCCCGGGGCACTTACACCCATAACGTCGTCCCGGGGCACTTACACCCATAACGTCGTCCCGCGGCACTTACACCCATAACGTCGTCCCGGGGCACTTACAGACATAACGTCGTCCCGGGGCACTTACATCCATAACGTCGTCCCGGGGCACTTACAACCATAAGGTCGTCCCGGGGCACTTACAGCCATAACGTCGTCCCGGGGCACTTACAGACATAACGTCCCCCCGGGGCACTTACAGACATAACGTCCCCCCGGGGCACTTACAGCCATAACGTCGTCCCGGGGCACTTACAGCCATAACGTCGTCCCGGGGCACTTACAGACATAACGTCGTCCCGGGGCACTTACAGCCATAACGTCGTCCCGGGGCACTTACAGCCATAACGTCGTCCCCCGGGGCACTTACAAACATAACGTCCCCCCGGGGCACTTACAGACATAACGTCCCCCCGGGGCACTTACAGACATAACGCCGTCCCAGGGCACCTACAACCATAACGTCGTCCCGGGGCACTTACAACCATAACGTCGTCCCGGGCACTTACAACCATAACGTCGTCCCGGGCACTTACAACCATAACGTCGTCCCGGGCACTTACAACCATAACGTCGTCCCGGGCACTTGCGAAACCTAATTTGCATAAGTGTGTAACCTCGTTTTTGTAGTTTCTCTGCAGGGGAACATTATATTACAGGTAATGTATTATTCATATTGTGTATGTGTGCAATGAGCAGCTTAACACATGAAAACCCGGTGACAGGCTGCTGCCTTTAAGTTCCTTATTTGGTTGGGTGGTGGTTTGCTTTTCAATTTTTTTAGTTTTATTAAAGGGACACTGACAGGCCCAATAAGCATTATTAGCTATATATAGGCAGTAGAGATGAGCGAACTTTAAAAAAAAAGGGATCAAATCCAGTGCTGAGCCACGCCCCCTGCACTGATCACATGACGGTGACGTCACCCCAGGTCCTTCGGCTGTTCAACAGTTCGGGTTGGTGGAAGCCGCCCCTTATGGATTCCATATGCTGGGATAGTCCGCGGTAGTGGAATCCATAACGGGATGCGGTGATTACCACAACCCGAACGCCGAACTATTTTTTAAAGTTCGCTCATCTCTAATAGGCAGGCATAGGTCTTCTAATGTGTATTTTAAACATATAAGTATACCCCCTGTCCACCTTACAAATGCAGTAAAATCATGTTTTATATCCTCAGTAAATGGCTTGTCTTTGTGCCCAAGGGCGGTGTTTCTCCTCCACTTGTGCCCAGCCGCACCCCAACTTCCGTTTTCAAGCGCCTCCCAGCTCAGCATTATTAACTTCGCTGGGCGGCTTCTTCTGTCCCCGACGCTCCGAGATCCCGCACATGCCCAATAGAAAGCTATGGGCATCGGCCTCACTAGCAGCTTCTGGGCATGTGCGGGATACCTTGCCCGGCACTCCCAGTGGCTACATTGTTACTGCGCCTGCGTCCCCTAACCATCGGTGAGGCGGCTCCAGCCTCACCTGCTGCGCCGGCTCTCGGATCGTGGCCATCTCGGAGCATCGGGGCGCTTAAAAACGGCAGTTGGGGCGCTGCTGGGCACAAGTGGAGGAGAAACACCGCCCCTTGGGCACAAAGGCAAGCCATTCAATCAGGTTATAAATCATGATTTTACTGCATTTATAAGGTGGACAGGGGGTATACTTATATGTTTAATATACACATTAGAAGACCTATGCCTGCCTATATGTAGCTAATAATGCTTATTGGGCCTGTCCGTGTCCCTTTAAGGTGTGATCTTCTGTATATAAAGTCGTGCCCAGGTAAAAAACTATTCTGAACTAAGTCGGGAAGTTCTAGAAAGATTTATAATACTGGAATCACACATGCAGGTTTTTTCTGGAGTGGATTCAAAATGAATGGCTTAAGCTCCTTTTTATGCCTGGATCCACTTTCAGCATAAAAGCAGTGTGATAAGTTTGCCTACCCTGTAGTTTAAGAAAAAACTAATGACAAACTGCAATTTTTATCTTTACAGAAAATCCCAGTAGGAATTTTGAGGCAAACTTTATGTTACCAGGAAATTATAAAGTTGAAGATGAAGATCTCATTCTGCACACTTTAGGAGAAAATCTCATTACCCTTAATGTATATCAAGGACTTCACAATACAGATCTGTCATATAATCCTCCTAATGATGAGGAACCTTCTGACCAATCACAGTGTGTTACAACAAGTACAGGTCAGAAAGAGGGTGAATGGTTTAACTGTGGTAAAAGCTCACAAAAAGTCAGGTCTTTCTACAGACAGAAGAATTGACAAAGGAGAGAAACCATATTCCTGTTCAGAATGTGGGAAATGCTTTACACAGAAATCAAATTATCATAGACATCAGAAATTTCACACAAGTAAGAAGTCTTATTTTTGTTCAGATTGTGGGAAATGTTTTACAGGGAAATCATATCTAGTTGCACATGAGAGAATTCACACAGGAGAGAAACCATATTCATGTTCAGAATGTGGAAAATATTTTACACAAAAAGCGAGTCTTTTTAAACATCAGAGATTTCACACAGGAGAGAAACCGTATTCATGTTCAGAATGTGGGAAATGCTTTGCACAAAAATATAATCTTGTTGAACATCAGAGAATTCACACAGGGGAGAAGCTATTTTCATGTTCAGAATGTGAGAAATGTTTTACACAAAAGTCAAGTCTTCTTAGACATCAGAGATTTCACACAGGAGAGAAACCATATTCATGTTCAGAATGTGGGAAATCTTTTATGTATAACTCACAACTTGTTATGCATGAGAGAAGTCACACAGGAGAGAAGCCATATTCATGTTCAGAATGTGGAAAATGTTTTAGACAAAAAGCAGATCTTGTAACACATGAGAGAATTCACACAGGAGAGAAGCCATATTCATGTTCAGAATGTGGGAAATGTTTTACACAGAAATCAAACTTTTTTAGACATCAGAGATTTCACACAGGAGAGCAGCCATTTTCATGTTCAGAATGTGGAAAATGTTTTACAGGGAAATCCATTCTTGTTGCACATGAGAGAAGTCACACAGGAGAGAAACCGTATTCATGTTTAAAATGTGGAAACGGTTTTACACAAAAATCAAGTCTTGTTGAACATCAGAGAATTCACACAGGAGAGAAGCCATATTCATGTTCAGAATGTGGGAGATGTTTTACACAAAAATCAGGTCTAGTTAAACATCAGAGATTTCACAGAGGAGAGAAGTCATAGTCACGTTCAGTATGTGGGAAATATTTTACACAGAATTCAAATCTTAAATTTAAGCGATACACTCTCAAGATTGTACAATATAATAAATATATTTAATATTGACAAAATATAGATATTTATTCCACTACAATACAAACGCAAAAAACAAATAAAGCCCAAAAGTGACTATAGTATATAAGTAATAAAGTTAAAGGGATGTAAGTAACCTTCTTGATCAAAAGCCATTAATATAAATCAATCTCACTGACCGCTGCGCCCTAGTGGCAGTAATTCATTCCCCATTAGATATCACCTCACAGCTGTAAAGCTGTTACCAGTAATTGTCCACTTTGTCATACAGTCCAAACATAAATCAATACAATCTCAATATAGCCAGTATAAAAATCTTTCTACACAATCCAAAAATGCTCTCTTGCAGTTACATGATTGACAACCCCACATAGACTAGTCTTGATATAGCAAACGTTGAGCTTTTTCACATAGTCCCTCAATTATTAATAATAATTATTAATGCTGAATGTCGAACTTAAATAAATGAAGACTGTACATTAAATGGTTGATGAAATCCTATTGTGTGCTCAATACAAGTTGGTCTTGTTTGGATAATAGGTTCCTGGGGTCACCTGTTTGTTGCACAATGCTATATCTGCCATTATTGTCCCCAGAATTCACCATTCATACAGAGCACACTGATGTCTTATCCTCACTTAGTGAGTGTATTAATTAGGGATCAGTGAATCGACTTTGGATGCTTCATTCGAAGTCGATTTGCATAAAACTTCATTTTAATACTGTACAGAGCGGGCACTCTGTACAGTATTAGAATGTATTGTATTAGTGGCTCCGATGAGCTGAAGTTATTACTTGGAACCGAAACCAAGTTCGATACAAAGGTTGTTTACATTAGAAATTAACTTCCGAAGTATTACAAGAAGTCTTGCGAGACTTCGCAAAGTAATAACTTCGGCTCATAGGAGCCAATACATTCTAATACTATTAATAGTATTAAGACAAAGTTTTATGAGAATCGACTTCGGATGAAGCATCCAAAGTCGATTTACTCATCCCTAGTATTAATGTATTTCCAGTGTGGTAATGTGTAAAGTCCAGGAAGGGGTGTATATCTCACCCGGTTCCTCAACTGGGTGAGGTAAGTAAAATCCAGGATGGCGCCAACCTCAGCAAGCTATTATTTTTTTTGTATGGGCTGGATTTTATTTGGATTGGGAAGGTAGGTTTGGTAGTGTGACCTTTCCAATCCAACCCATTCCAGGGAATGTTTTCCCCTAACCTGAGGAATAAAAAGGTATAGCCAGCTGGGATCATTAAAGGGGAATTAAAGCATGTCCCAGTGTGTCAGTCTGGGGGAGATTGTGATCCTGGAACAGAGACCTACAGAGGCTCTGTGTGATCTCAGCTAGGAGAGCTGAGGGGCCATGAGGCTGTGTAGCCGAATCGCTTCCCTGTGTGGAACTGTGCATGGTGTAGTTACAGCCTGGAGGCTGCTGGACTGTTTGGATGAGAAAGCTGGGCTTGATTCCATGTGTGAACTGTGTTCTGTAGGTGAGTCAGGGATGCCATGTATTGTATTAGCTAGAGCCTAGACGGGCAGGTGTTTATTTAAATTGTTTATGTTTATGCTGATGTGCCACAATAAAGCACAAGTTTGGACCTTAAGCCTGATGTCCGTGAAGAAGTCTGTGATGGCGACCCCCTGAGAGAGAGCGATCCCTTACACCAGATATTGTCACAGTATTCTCCACGCTTGCTTCTTTGTTGTCCTCATTCAACATTTCCACTTGCCTCTGTGACAGCTCGGCTCTTCGAGAGTTGTGAACGATATTGCATATGAGAGAAATCACACAGGAGAAAAGACATTTTCATGTTCAGAATGTGGGACATTGATTACAGGAAAATCATCTCTTGTAAAACATAAGAGATTTCACAAAGGAGAGAAGCCATATTCGTGTTCAGAATATCTACTTACACTTGAGAGAAGTGACGTAGCGGAGAAGCTGTACTCATGTTCAAAATGTGGGTAGCGCTTGTCAGAGAACTCCAAAATGGTTAAACACATTTTTAACATAATATATTTAGAGATAAGGGACTTTCTCAAAATTTGTTTTGGCTCAAATTTGCCCCCGAATCCCCGATGCCATTAGATTTGGGTCCATATAATTTCTGCTCAAAACCAAAGTGCTCTGATTTCCTGGAAAAGTCTTCCTTTTAGTGTTTCTCTTGCTCTCTCTCTTCTTCTTGATTTGTCCTGAATCAAATCGGACAAAACACAAATTCGAAGAAATCGGAATTTTTGTTAAAATTTGAATATCTAATTATGTTATTTATGGACCTTAAACAGCCAATAACAGGGTTTATTCTTTGGGTGGAATTAGCCCAGATCTTCCAGATGACCAAATTATATTTCTCTAAGGTCAACTGTGACTGATCTCCACGGTGGAAATATATTGTGGATATAAACAAGAGAAGAAGAGCCTTGTTTACTTCTAGAGCAGTGAAGATGAATTGTCCCAATGAACCTTGCTTCTTATCACTGTATTCACACCTCCACCCAAACTGCAGAAGACTCTAGAGTGACATGGACGAATTTTGTGATTAGAAGAATGGCTCACAGTAATTCATTTTGTTCTGCAAGTGATATTGGACGTGACACACCAAGTCTAGTACGGCAAACAGTAGACCCCTCTAGTGTTGATTTCAGGTACATGAACAGCTTGGCATTACATTGATTTGGTCATGTAACCAGTGGTACGGCCATTTCTCCAAAGTGTCCCAAGAGATATTTTTCAACAGGAAAACTCCAGGCTACATGTTGTTTGTGCTGCTGAAACTGAAAAAGATCTTCAAAGGCAGACCTATCCGCTTTAGGTCCATGGATTCTTTAATAAACAAAATAGGTTCTGGAAGAGGCACTTTTCTGTAGGAATTTGGTACCACTTGGAACTGAACCCGAGTTCGGGAAATGGTTTTTACAGTACAAATTAATTTACAAAGTTATTGCGTGAAGTCACGAAGCAATAACTTTGGCTCCTCGGAGCCAATACATTCTAATACTGTACGGAATTCCTGCTCCATGTAAATGTTCAGATTTCCTTTTCCTAAGAGATATGAAGGTTCTTCCAATGTATTGTCACATGGAGAGTGAATCATATAAATGCCAACGGTACTCTGCAGCTCAACAGTTCCTCAATGCAGTCATTAGTGGTAGATGATGTAGCCATAGTTCTACTTGGAAACTTCACACTTAAAATACCCCTTTAAATCAATCCAACAAGCCACCGACAGGTTGAGAAGGGGTTGTCTCACGGTAGGTGGCTAGTTTAAGTCCAAGATCTGGTGCTTTCATATAGATTGTTACTGTTTTATCCTCATATAAAAAGTGCTAATGCTTTCTTTTCAGTGTGTATGTACAGAGTATTAAAATTTAGGTTGAGCGAATCAAAGTATCCGAGGTGGAGTTCCATCCAAATTTTAGAAAACATTTGTTTTGCCGTGAAGCCGAATTTCCTTGTACTTCGTGCTAATGAATTAATTTTCCCTGAAATGGCGGTAAAAAAAAATTCATACTCACCTAATCCATTTGAGTGCAAAGAGGCCGTGGCAGCCATCTTGATCTTGTGTGTGGTGATGTATGACATCACCACTGTGACCAGGATGATAATGTCATCATGCACTGTGCAAGATTTCGTCCAGGATCCTCAATCAAGATAGCCTTGGCAGCCTCTTTGCGCTGAAATGGATAAGGTATTTTTTTTTTGTCAACGGTTTAACCCCTGAAAGCCCTCAGTATTACTCTCAGAGGCCGCGGTCAGCGATGACCGTGGCTTCTGAGGGATTTTGATCATGGGGGGCGGCGTTATCGCCATTTCCCATCATTGTGCCTGCTACTTACAAAGAAATGTGCTTTGTGACAAAGTAATTTGAAGCAAATTTCTTTGTAAAATTCGGTGAAGCGGCCAAATCGAATTTTTGTAAACTTCGCTCATCACTAATTATAAGGTCAAATGATAAGGACGAAAATACACATGCAGCATGGAAATAGTTAACAAAACACAGTACCACGCACTAGTAACAATTTATTCTGTCCCTGCCTAGGGCAAGTAGCCGTGCCTACTGGCAGCATGGTATTTCTTTTCTAGTTTTCTAGCACTTGTTCTTTTTCTTTAGATCTTCCTTATTCCACCATTCTTATTACCTGGGGATGATAATCACTGGTTTGTCTGGAAGCTCGCATAGTTTCTCTAATCAGAGATCGCTTAGCTATGCCTCTCTCCAGTACACACCGGCTGTGCCTGCTGTGGTAGGCTGTCCTGCATTCTGGCCATGTGGTGTAGTATTGCACGATCTCTAGTGTGACCTCATGTGACATGATGTGTGACGCACTGGATAAGTCAGTGGGTGCATTATAGCGTGGATACCCACTAGTTCTAAGTGCCATTTGTTTGCTGTCATTGTCCTGAGCAGGCCAGCCTGCTAGGCAGCAGAACCTCTTCTGTATTAGGGTACCGGGGATGGTCTTCCCCACTCTGCTCTCTCTCCTTGCAGGCTATTAACTGGGTTATCTTTTATATATGTCCAGCCTAACTCCAGAGACTTCAAGTATGGGGAAAAGAAAATACAAGCACAGACTATGTATATCTTTCTGTCAGACTGTGCCTGATGAGAATCCTGATCAAATCTGCAGCCTGCAGAGGAAGCTTCTGTAACTGTTAATCCCCAAGGCTTCTTATCATGGCTCCTTGAACAGTTAGTGGAAACAGTTTGAGTAAATAAAGTCCTATGCACAAAAGCCATAGAAGAGAAGAGCATTCTCAGTCGTCGGCATCTGATAAACCTATGGAACCTATCTCTATTAATAATTCAGATTCTTCTGCCTCTGATTCAGAAATCATGTTAGGGGATGAGAAGTACAGCGATCCCTCAAGATACAATGGCCTCAGGATACAATATTTTCAACATACAATAGTCTTTTCTGACCCATTGTAAGTTGGAACTAGACTCAACATACAATGCCTCAGACTCAGATCCAACCAATTAAGACCACTTCTCTGGTAAATTAGCTGTATTAGTTGCTAGTTAGCAGCTAGTCCTGAATGTTATATATAAGGACTTGTCTTATCTGTCTTAGTTATCTGCTTATTTTTTTAAAATCTTCATTTTCTCTTATCTTGGATGACATTTTGGGGCATCTTTGGAACTGATTACTCAAGTTACAATGGTTTAAACATACTATGGTTGTCCTGGAACCAATTAATATTGTGACTTGAGGGACCACTATATATTTTGCACAAAGATACATCTAATTTTTTAAAGCAGCAAAGAAAACTGTAGAGGTGGGAGAAAAAAAGGTGCCTAGAAGTGGCAGACACAGCCTCTTCTATTTTCTAAAAACAGAAGCCACCTCGCTAAAGAAAGTCTTCTCCAATACGAGGCAATCACTCTGACACCAATCCTCTGGTGCGAGCCAGACTTCAAAACTTCTCTCCACCAAGCTGGTTGGAAACCACCACAGACCATTGGGTCTTATCAACCAACAGATGGGGGGTATCGTCTGGAATTTGCTACTACACCTCTGTCAAGATTTCTAATAAGTCAAGACTCTTATCCTCAGGTTGCTGTTCTGCGCGACAAAGAACCAATAGAAAGAGTTCCCCGGTAGGCACAAGAGAGGACTTCTATTTTCCATAGACCTCAGAGAACTCAACAAGACACTACAAAAGACTTTTGAATTGAAACGCTCAAGTCCGTCATTGCTTCCATTCCGCCTGAGAGACTTTATGGCAAAATTAGATATGATGGATGCCCATTCCCAGGGAACACAGAAGATTTCTGAGAATAGCTCATGTCAAAGATGGGGTAGTTTGACATTTCCAACTCAAAGCCCTTTTTCTTCAGCCTATCATCCGCTCCACAGGTGTTTACCAAGATTGTAGTCATCATTGCTGCCTGACTAAGACTAGAACGCATATGCTTGATTCCATATCTAGACAGTTGTCTACTGAAGGCAGCTTCCAAGCAACTTTTGATCCAGCATATTCAGACCACCATTATAGGATCTTCAGGATCACAAATTTAAGATCAACCACCAGAAATCATAACTTGTTCCAGTAACTTGCCTCCAGTTTTTAGTTTTACTCCTCGACTCTAAACCATGTCTTTATATTCACCTCAGGAGAGGAGGCTTCAGATTATGTCAGCCTGCAATCAACTGGTAAACAGTGGCAGATGGATCACCACTGAACAAACCGATCACCACCGATTTGACTTGGGGCAAAACCCTAAGGGTATTGTCTAAGTGAACCTTCAATCATCATAGTACCCCTGATGGTGGGGATAGACTTTCCCAAGGGTTTAGCAGGTCGCTACCTCCTGAGATGGTCCCGGTGCACTTGGCTGACACCTGCAAGGCAAAAGCTGCTGGTCCATTACACCAGCAGTCCAGACATAAAACCAAAACTGGAACTGGAATCCAAAACAACCAGAAACATAGAACACAAAAACATGCTGAAACACAGACAGACAAAGAGAGACGCCTGGACCCCACTCCGAATGGATGCATGGCAGTCACAGACGGAGCTGCTCAGACATAAGACAGGCAGACAAAACATACACACCAGAACCCATGTGGAATGGAGAGCCTGGTGCTCCCAGTCAGACAAGGCCATGGGGACATTAATGAAATGCCAGACGACCACACAGGTCAGGAGCATACATCCTGCGCACAGCAAAGCTGGAGACCAGACTCCTCCTTAGGCACACAGATCACAGTTCTAAATAGTTAGTTAACAAGAGCTCCTGACCACCTGGTTATCAAGCACACACCGACCAGTGAAAAATTAACCGTACGGAAATACAGAGCATACCAGTCACAGGAGACAGTTCACACATAGCCACAGAACACCGCAGCCAGTACACACAACACAAACAGCACACACGGGAATAGTCTACGCAAGTACAGACAGGAAGCCTACACAGCAACACAGTGTACCATACTGTGATACAAAGACAGGGAATACACAGGACCCAGTTCACACACAGAAGGCTGCAGCCAGCATGCACCGCCTGAGCTACCGGCATACACGGGAGACCTCCCACAGCCAGTACACAAGAGCAGAGGCAGCCAGCCTACATGGCAACAAAGTCATAGTGAACTGCTCTGTGACACAAACACAGGGAGTATACACTTGTACAGGCCCACAATCACACACAGAAGGCTGCAGCCAGCACGCAGCACCCATGCATCCAGCATACAGTACGCAGAGAGCATGCAGCCAGCCAGCCTGGGTTTTTTATCCTCCGCTATTGAAGCTGTTCTGTGGGCAAAAGCCCATCTAAGACCCCTAAATTTTTTTCTTCAGAGAACATGAGGCAAGGATGTGACCCAACTCAGCAGGTCAGTTTTCATGCCCTTACAGTAGACACAATCTCTAACTTGGTGACTCTAGAAACAAGAAAATCGTTTCTCATCACCAACATGTTATCCTCAAATCAGACACCTCAGCCTACATCTGGAGAAAGGTTTTTCAGGATCAGTGGATTCAGGCACAATGGTTCCTGGAAGAGAGGAGGTTATCCTCGAATATGAGGGAACTGAGAGCGATCTGGTTAGGCTTTTACCACTTTCAGGATCACCTACGCAAAGCCATTGTTCAGATCCAGTCAGACTATCTGGTGTCCGTTTTCTACCTGAACCAACAATAAGACGTGGAAGCAAAATACTGGAACAGGAATGTGCAATGATCAACGATTGGGCAGAGAAGCATATGGCCAAGATTTGTGCTGTGTATACTGTATCAGAGCAGTAGCCAATTCAGTGACTGATCTTTTAAGGAGGCAAGCAATACTTCCGGGGGAATGGGAGCTGAACACGACAGTATTCAATCTAATTGTTCAGAAGTGGGGGCAGCCAGTGATTGACCTAATGGCAACTTATCAGAATGCCAAATTGAAAAACTTCTACTGTCTAGTCAAGATAGATGAACCACTAGGACTGGACGACTTCTCCCAATCTTGGAAGAGGGGCCTACTGTACATGTTTCCCCGGTTACTGATAATTCCAAGGGTACACCGCAAGAACAGACTGGACCAAGCAGAAGTGATTGCCATAATTCCTTACTGGCCCAGGAGGGCATGTTTTGCAGACTCATTAGATCTTTTGAAGGGGGAATTTTCGCATCTGACTCTCATTAAGGACCTTCTCCTTCAGAAAGGACTTCACTACCCCAATTCTTCTATTCTCCACCAGACGGCATGGGGGTCAAGACTAACCAGTCTCGGTCTGTCTGATACAGTAGCGGCCACTCTCCTCTCGCAGGCCACCTACTAACAAAATATATGCCAGGGTTTGGAGAATTTTCAAGAAGTGGTGTGCGAACTGACAGATATGTACTCTGGAGTCTGGTGTAGCTAAAAATTTACTCTTCCTTTAACAAGGGTTTGCAAATAATCTAAAAGTCAACACTCTTCAAGTCTTCAAGTGCCTTCTTGGATTTTAAGTTTTCTCACTCTCAGTTGGTTAGAAGACTTTTAAGGTACTGCAACTTCTAAGACCAAACATCCATCGTCTACAGCCAATATGGGATTTAGCTCTAGTACTGAAAAGACTAACTTTACCCCTTATAAACCTTTAGACAAATAGAGCTCAGATTTCTTTCTCGGAAAACTGTTTTCTTAGCGGCAGCTTCTTCCACTAAAAGGCCTGAATTGCAAGAGTTACCAACAAAAGAACCATATCTAAAGATAATCCCTGTTTACCCATCAGAATTGTTCCTACCTTTCTACCAAAAATCCACTCTGATCATAACATCAATCATAAAGTAATCCTTCCAGACTATTTTCCTAATCCTCCAGATGAAGAAGAATTCTAAGATAATTTGGCTATAAATGTATCATTTAGGAGGAGAACCCCAGTGAGTTGTACTTTACAGGCCTGAAGCTGTGTACTTTGCACCTCAATGAGGGCAGACACATTCACCTCAATAGATGATTCACTTTATGCAGAAGAAAGATCTGATGACGTCTGCACTTCCACAGAAGAAAACTGAGCAGGTGACTTTCTGGCCTTATTCTCCCAGTACAGCAGCTTCTGAGTAGAGATGTAGGTCCCCAACCAGAAAACAGCACTCTGCTTAACTTCCCACATTAGGTAGAGGAACACCTGTTAAGGATGGATAGGCTGTCTATAGTGAATCTAGACTGAATTGGTCAGTAAGGATGTTTCCATTCTGTCATCAGAGCTTCATCCACTTTAAAGGCCCTAGAACCCGAAAGGTGGAGACCCCTCGGTCATCATCCTGGTCCCCCAACTGGTCGGACAGGAACAATCTCTTTGTTACTTTCTTTCTTAGACTGAATCTTCCCCTCTTTATTCTTCTCCTCCTCAAAGGAGGAAAACAGTTTATCCTGAATCCACCATCAGCGGCTTCCTCTTCAGACCTGCATTCCCGGGAACAATTACATTTCAGTTTTTTTTTATGTCGTCCGTAGGAGACTCTAGAGGTGACCACAGCTGTGTACAGAGAACTACAACCCCCAGCATGTCCAGACTGTTATATATCAGAGGAGAAAAGAACAACTCCCAGCATGTCTAGAATGTTATATGATATCAGAGAACTAAAAGTCCCAACATGCGCAGGCTGTTAGTATGGGATATCAGAAGACAGTACTACAACTTTTTTTTATTTTTTTTATTAATTTTATTGAGAATCATGAAAAATAGACAATTAATTTATTTTCCATATATCTTCCAGATCAATATTAATTTTCTTCCCTTTTTTTCCATACCCATAATACCCTCTCTACCAAACCTCCCCTTTGCAATGCATCTCTCTAAGGAGGAATCAGGAGGCGGACGACTAACCTCACCAATTTCCCCATATCGTAATCCATTTATCCTCTATGTTTCGCTGTTTGTAAAGAACCTTCTCATATCGCTTGCTCTTATTCACCAAGTTTAGCCATGTGGTCAAACCTGGTGAGATCCGTGAAAACCAGAACCTAGTAATGAAGAGTCTTTCCAGGAAGCTCACCTTTATCAAAATAATCTTTTTACCTTTATGGCAGTTTACTTTAGAGAAATCCCCCAATATCCAACATTCCACCTTAAAAGGGATCATTACTTTTAATTTATCAACAATGACCCTATCAATTGCTACCCAATACTCTTTTAATTCTGTGCAAAACCAAAACATGTGCAGAAAGTCAGCCTGAGGTGCGTCACACCGTGGGCAATTAGATGTATTTCTCAAACTACATCTATTAAGCCATAATGGCGTGACATATATTCTATGTAAGATATTAAATTTAAACACAACGTGATTAAAATTGTGCAACACTAATCTCAAATTTGACCAAATATTTTCCCAGTCCTCTAATTGTATCATTGGACAGTCAATTCCCAAGGCTTTTTGCTCAGGATAATTAATATTTTTAAATAGTGCTTTAATTAATAAACTATAAAGTTGAGCAATCCTAACGTTCCGACCCAAATCTCCCAATAATTCCTTCAAAGGTGTAGAAGTGTCTAGATCTAGCAAAGATTTTTTTTTTTTAAACTGGATAGAGCAGAACGAAGCTGAAAGTACCTAAACTATGATAAATTAGTGCACCAGGACTTACTAAGTGGCTTCCTAGTCTCACCATAATCCTGTCGATCATTAGATAATTGCCCGGATTCTAATAAAGTAAACATATTATCATATCCAGATCTAGTCACCAAAGTCCTACATAGTGGGCTTTGCTTCCTTTGGCAAAAAAGCCATAACTGAGCCAATATAAAATAACCCTTAAAATAGTTCAATCCTCCTTTTTCTATCGGCTTATAAAGATATTCCATTTTTAGTCTAACATGCTTTATTCCCCAGAGAAGGTTGTTAATAATTCCCTCAATTAGTTTAAAAATTTATCTTCGAACCATATTGGGGACTTCCTTAGAAGATAAAGAAACTGGGACAGAATCAACATCTTAACTAGAGATATTCTATCGGCTCTAGATAAAGAGAGTCTGAGCCATATTCCAACTTTAGACCTCCATTTGCTTAGAAATGGATTCAAATTAAGATGGGAAAAGTCTTCAGTCTTAGAGGAAACCATCATGCCCAGATGATCAAAAAAAGCAGAGATCTTCAACATACTCAAAGGTCCTTTCCTGGGGAGTTCGATTATATCTACAGGCATAAGGGTAGTTTTTGACCAATTTATATGAAACCCTAAAACTTCACCAAAAGAGTTAATTACATGAATAAGTCTAGGAAGTGTAGCGTTAGTATTTTGTATAAAGAATAGCACATCATCCGCATATAGCGAAATACAGTCCTCTATTCCCAATGTCCCAAACCCTTCAATTCCAGAGTCCTGCCTCACCTTGGCTGCACCCTTGACGGGTACCTCTACCCGATAGGAAACTATTTGACAAGCTCCCATTTATGTTCAGGCTGGCCTAAGGGCAATTATATAAAAGCTTAATCATATTTATAAACCTAACACCGAATCCTATTTTTTTCTAAGACACTCCGGAAGAATCTCCACTCCACCCTGTCAAAAGCCTTAGAGGCATCAAGAGACAGGATGGAGCGAGAGACCCCTCTGGAGGATTGCAAATTGGCGAACAAACAATGAAGGTTTAAATATGTACCCTTACTGGGAATAAATCCGTTCTGATCAGGATGAATGATTGATGTTATAAATTTCGCCAACCTCGTGGCCAGGAATAAAGCTTCACATCCGTATTTAATAGAGAAATTGGCCTATATGACTCCATGTCCAAAGGATCCTTACCTTTTTTTAGTATTAGTACTATCAGAGCCTCTGACATGGATTTTGGAAGGAAACCATCCTCCAATGATTTAGCAAACACCCTCAGTAAACAAGGGAGAATAACCTCCCTGTATTTACGGTAGAATCCATCTGAACCAGGGGATGAGTTTCCTGAGGACGCTTTTAAAGAAAATGTAAAGAAAAATCTAGATCCAAAGATTCTCTTTGACAGTCCGTAAGAACCGGTAAGGAGATGGAATCCAAATATATATCAATCATTGCATCTGAAATTATTTTATTTGACCTATATAACTGCGCAAAATGCCTAAAATCTTTAGCTGATCATTAGATATCCCTTCAGAAGAGCGAATATTTAATGTTTCTTTTTTTTTTTTTTTTATCCTGATTCGAAATCACCCTGCCTAGTAATTTCCCTGTACGGCCTGATTCAACAAAATATCTTTGCCCCTTAAAAAAGAGTCTCTGCTGGGCCTTATCTAGAAGGAAGTCTGAGTACTCCTGACTAGTTTTATTACTGGAAAATTCCATCGTGTTGCTACCTCTCTTAAATTCCTTTCCTTTATACCATACCCCTTTCTTAAATTAGAGATGTTGCTAACAAATAGTCCCCTAGTAAAGGCCTTAAATGCATCCCTAAGTTTTTGCGGACTTATAATTAATATCCCAAAAATGAACAAATTGTTTGTCGCAGCAGACTCCTCAGTTACCCCAGTATGTAACCATGCCTGCAATGGGAGGAGGGAGAAGGCTGTGAGCCCCACCCAAGACTGGCGGATATGGCCCAGGCCTCACAGGTGCACCGAAATATAGCCTGTGGATGGAAAACAGGCTACATTTACATGGGAGTTTATACACCTCCAAACAATTATATATACAAAACAACTGAAAGGTGGCATGAAGCAGGATGTGCTCAACCCAAAAATGCAGTTGTGCATATATATACAGGGGAGCAGATCCTGCACTTGTGGCCCGTTGCTAATGGCTATCCCCAGCAAAAATGCATACGGTGGAGGATGCCCGCAGCGGACCACAAGTACCACAATAAACATCCTACACAAGATGGCAAATGTGTGGATGTGATAAATAATATAACCTTGCTTCATGCCACCTTTGAGTTGTTTTGTATATATAATGTTTTGGAGGTGTATAAACTCCTATTTAACCCCTTAAGGACTCAGCCCTATTTCACCCTAAGGACCTGGCCATTTTTTGCAAATCTGACCAGTGTCACTTTATGTGGTGATAACTTTAAAACGCTTTTTCTTATCCAGGCCATTCTGAGATTGTTTTTTCGTCACATATTGTACTTCATAACAGTGGTAAAATAAAGTCGAAAAATTTCATTTTTATTTATAAAAAAATACAAAATTTACCAAAAATTTTGAAAAATTAGCAATTTTCCAAGTTTCAATTTCTCTACTTCTATAATACATAGTAATACCACCAAAAAAAGTTATTGATTTACATTCCCCATATGTCTACTTCATGTATCGATCATTTTGGGAATGCCATTTTATTTTTTGGGGACGTTACAAGGCTTAGAAGTTTAGAAGCAAATCTTGAAATTTTTCAGAAATTTTCAAAAACCCACTTTTTAGGGTCCAGTTCAGGTCTGAAGTCACTTTGTGAGGCTTACATAATAAAAACCACCCAACAATTACCCCATTCTAGAAACTACACCCCTCAAGGTATTCAAAACTGATTTTACAAACGTAATTAACCCTTTAGGTTTTCCACAAAAGTTAATGGCAAATGGAGATAAAATTTCAGAATTTCGATTTTTTTGAAAATTTTTCCATTTCAATCCATTTTTTCCAGTAACAAAGCAAGGGTTAACAGCCAAACAAATCTTAATATTTATTCCCCCGATTCTGTAGTTTGCACGAACACCCAATATGTGGTCGTAAACTGCTGTATGGCCAAACTGCAGGGCGCAGAAGGAAAGGAACGCCATATGGTTTTTGGAAGGTGGATTTTGCTGGACTGTTTTTTTGACACCATGTCCCATTTGAAGCCCCCCTGATGCACCCCTAGAGTAGAAAATCCATAAAAGTGACTCCATCTAAGAAACTACACCCTTCAAGGTATTCAAAACCAGTTTTGCAAACTTTGTTAACCCTTTAGGTGTTCCACAAGTGTTATTGGCAAATGGAGATGAAATTTCAGAATTTCTATTTTTTGTTACCTTGTCTCAAAAAAAGTGTAATATAGAGCAACCACAAAAATGGCTTATTTACACCATTTTTTATTTTTTTTTATGGCGTTCACCTGACGAGTTCAGTCATGTGATATTTTTATAGAGCAGATTTTTACGGACGCGGCGATACCTAATATGTGTAGTGTATTTTTTTTTTATTTTTTTTTATTCAGTGATATGTGTTTTTTTTCATTTTTACTTTTTTTTCACTTTTTAACATTTTTTTTGACCCAGACCCACTTGGTTCTAAAAGATCCAGTGGATCTGGTGTCTGTATAATACAGTACAGTACACTATATAGTGCACTGTACTGTATTTTGTAGTTTACAAAGTCTGAATAGACCTTTAGCAGGTCTATTCAGACTTTCAGCACCATGGAGACAGGACGCTTCTGAAAGCGTCCTGTCTCCATGGCAACCATCACCCGCTGCCATAAGAGGACAGCGGGTGATTGAAGCAGAAGGAGCCCCCTCCCTCTGCGATCCCATCCTGTTGGGGGGCTGCAAAGGCACAGCAGCCCCCCGATGGGAGAGGGAGGAGCTCCCTCCTGTTAACCCTTCCATACCGCGGTCCGTACGGACCGCGGTACGAAGGAGTTAAACGGCTGGCATCTGATCAAGCACAGATGCCAGCCGTTTCTATCAGAGTGTCAGCAATGTGCTGACACTCTGATAGACCCACTAGACACCAGGGATACATTACAGAGGAGGCGATGCCGCACCGCCCGCCTCCCGCACCGCCTCCCGCAACCACCTCCTGCACCCCGCAGCCACAATATGATTGGGGGCTGCAGGGGGTTAAAATAAACACATTGGGGCATTAACCCTCTGATCCTCGCGGTCACAGACCGCGGGATCAGAGATTGCACAAAGCTGCAAACCGCAGGTCTGAATTGACCTGCGGTTTGCAGCGATCGCCGATATGGGGGTCACAAGACCCCCCTGGGCATTGTAACAAGGTACCTGCTGAATGATTTCAGCAGGTACCTTGTTCCGATCACTGCCAGCTGAGCAGCAGTGATCGGAACAACTCATGACGTACCTGTACGTCATGGGTCCTTAAGGACTCGGAAACCATGACGTACAGGTACGTCATGCATCCTTAAGGGGTTAAATGTAGCCTGTTTTTCATCCACAGGCTACATTTAGGTGCACCTGTGAGGCCTGGGCCATATCAGCCAGTCTTGGGTGGGGCTCACAGCCTTCTCCCTCCTCCCATTGCAAGCATGGTTACATGCTGGAGGTGACTGAGGAGTTTGCTGCGAGTCGGCCTAATACATTCCTGTAATTTAGCCCACTGGCCCCTGGTATTGCCCATATGGCACAGGTAGGTGAGTGTTCGGTCCCGAGCTACTTAAGAAACCTTGGTGTGGTGCTCGGGCTTAGACATATCCTCCACAGCAGGGCATGCTGACTAATCTCTCAATTTTAACATCAGTTTGAGGGCTTAGTAAGACCGCAGTGTGCACCTGTCTTGTCATTTGTTATTGCTATATTGTTATATTGTTTATTATATCCACACTATTGTCATCTTGTGTGGGATGTCTATTGTGGTACTTGTGGTCCGCTGCGGGCATCCTCCATCGTATGCATTTTTGCTAGGGATCGCCATTTGCAACGGGCTACAAGTGCAGGATCTGCTCCCCTGTATATATTTGCACAACTGCATTTTTTGAATATAGCTAAAGGACAGAATACAAGGTCTCCCATTGAGGCCTTCTGCAATTTCGCTGATATAGATATTAAACAATATGGGTCCCAGAACAGATCCCTGAGGTCCCCACTGGTAACAATACCATGGTCTGAATATACTCCATTGACTACAACCCTCTGTTTTCTGTCCTTCAGCCACTGCCTAATCCATTCAACAATATGTGAGCCCGAGCTCAAAGACTGCAGTTTTTTGATAAGCCGAGGCAGATGACCCAGACACACCGTGGCAGTATGCAGTGGAGATGAAGACAGGCAGTCCCTCTGAGTCACTCGCACAAATTACCCGATGCATGCTCACTTGCTTGCGCAGTGACAGCCGAAATGTCACCAATCGGCAGAGGGATGACTTCGGGCTCTCCACCTTGTTGGACCCTCACTACCGATCCAAAATGGTGGCCCTTTTTACACCCACTGACAGGGAGGACAAACTGAACTACTACAGAGACATCCTATGTAGTCAATTGGCCGCTGACTATCTGTGCCATCGTCATCCTCTCACAGGTCTGACCTGGGGGGCCCTCTGCGCTCACATTCCACTGCCATGGCTGCTGGGGAGCTGTGGGGTGGCAGGAGCAGTACCAGTTCCATCAGCAGCAGCCTGAGTCTACAGTCGCTGATGAGTAGCTTTTTTCACCCGCATAGTGAAGAAACTACTCACCAGCAGCCACAGCTAGACCTGAAGCAAGACCTGAACCAGCAGGTGGTGGCATACTTGGACATCATCCTGCCAGTCATTGAAGATCCTCTGGACAACTGGGCAGCCAAACTGGATTTGTGGCCGCAACTGGCCGAGTTATGGCGGGGGCCATAGTTACCCCAAGAAGAACTCGCCTGTCCACCCAATATGTCACCTTGCCACTCTGTGGTATCTTGATGCTGCTGCTGCCGCCATCTCCATACTTGTCACCTTGGCACTCTGTGGTATCCTCCTGATGCTGCTGACACCACCTCCAGACTCTCACTGTGCCACTCTGTGGCCTACTCACGCTGCTGCCACCTCCACACTCAGTCATTGTGCCACTCTGTGGCCTCCTTATGCTGCTTCCACCTCACTACTATGTCACAGTACCACTCTGTGGACTTCTCAAGCTGTTCTCCCACCCTCCCCACTCCATGACTGGTCCACTATTTTGCCTTTCGGCCTGGCTGACATCACCATGTAAGGCCTGTATGTTCCCATCAGAATTGGCTTATAATTTCATAGCCAAAAGCAGGAGTGGGTACAAAACACAGAAGACATGGAAATATTCCATTCACGTGTCATCTCTGTTTTAGATCCACTCCTGGTTTTTTTTGGCATTAGCAATACTGATGGATTACTGACCAAATGCTGACCGAGTGAAGGCGTATGCTGCACAGACCAGATCTGATTTTTGTGGGTTATTGTTCTGATGGATCAGAGGAAGGACAAAATAATCAGTGACGTTAACACAAACTTACTGCTGACACCCTCTCCACTCTGTCGGGGGCTCTACTTGTATAAGCGTTTAATAGAACAGGTTCTGTAGACATCTATGTGGAATCAGCTGACGAGGGTGTAAAGGAGTGCGCTTCTTCTTTACACTAACATTGACCTGTAAGGCTGAGTTAATACTTGAGTTATTTGGTCAGTTTTGGCCCCGTGACTGCCCAAATAAGTGAAGTGTGCAGTGATTCTAAGAGTGACGCCTGTCATCTGCATGTCATACGGACTCACAGTATTGTTTCACTACCACAGCAGACTCCCTATGCATGTTACTGCAAGGCACAGTGTTATACACCACTATAAAGGCTCTCTGTAGCCAGGAAATAGACGTTTTTAACGAGATCCGGAGCAAATAAATTTGTATTGAACTGAATCTTTTCAAAAAATTCTGCGAACTGGCCGAATAGAATTTTTTTTAGAAATTTGCTCTATCTCTACTAGACACACACAATTTGCACTGGGGGAAGCCTTCACATACACCCTTGACTCATTTGAATGAGTTAGAAACAAAATGACCTTTTCATGGATTGAAAACCAAAGTGTAGTCTTCAAGACTTAATAAAAGAGGCCTCTAGAGTCAGGTCATTCTCTAGGCCGTCAGACTGAACCTCTTTAGGTCTTGGCAGAGTTCAGTGCCCTAGACACACATCCCCTACAGTGGGGGAAGTCTCCAGTTATACCCCTGACACATCTGAATGAGTGGAGAAATATGTGTGGCATGGTCTTCATGACTACATCACAGAGATCTCTAGATAGAAACAGAGGTCAACCTTCAGACTGTCAGGCTAAATCTTTCCAGATCTTGGCAAAGTTGAGTGCCCTAGACACATGGGATCTGCACTGGGGGAAGTCTCAGTAACACCTTCGACTTATGTGCCTGAGTTGGGAACCATTACCTCTTCTACCCGAACGGTATAATGGTGCTAGCTTGGCCTGGTCTAGCCTCATTTTCATCAACGGCATAGATATTATTAAAACTGGACGGAAAATGTAGGCCAGCCTAAACCTCCAAGGGATGAACAGGGTATCCACTGCCACGGAATTGTTCTCCTTATGAAGGGAAAGGAATATTTCCATCTTGGCACTGAACCTGATTGCCTCTAGATAAATCTCTGATACTCTTGCTTGAAAATATCTGGATTCCGAGACCATTCTCCTGGAACTTCTAGACCTTGACTCTGTCCATCAGCAACAATGTTGAGGGAGCCTCAAATAAGTACAGTAGACAGATGGGTCAGGTTTGGTTCTGTCTATGCCATAATCATTTCCGCTTTCTTAAGAAGGGGTTCTGATATGGTGCCATCCTGCTTGTAATGTTTACACTTACACCGACTGCTTCCCCCTAATTCTGGATGTTCTGTAGCAATAAACTCTTTGAGATGTGAGGAGAGAGACATCTCAAGGGAATCCAACAGCCCACTGACTGTATGCCTCTCTAGGTGCAATTCCCAACTTAGTGCAGTCATTAGTAGTCAACAGAATCCAGATCGGCTGGAACACAGAACACTTGTCTCTGAGATGAGTGCACCTACTGTTCAACCCATCTGGGGTATATTTCCACAGACTTAGGATCATTCTCTTCTCTATATAGAGGGCATACGAGTCATAAGGCTCAAGAAGCTCCTCTGCAACTCCTTACATGATGCCTAAAACCCTCCGCTGCCAGGATACTTTCCCCAGCACAGGTGATGAAATAAATGGCCAGCAGCCAGAAGATAGCCAATCATCCAGGTATGGAACCGCAGGAATTCTCTGTGTTCTTAAGGAGGCAGCTATAGAGTAGTGATGAGCGGCAGGGGCAATATTCGAATTTGTGATATTTCATGAATATGTGGTAGAATTTTCGTCATAAATTCACGAATATTCGTATTCAAGATTATTCTCTTGATTGCAAAAAATCGACAATGTAATATGGGTGTTAATCGAGTAAGGGCAGGTTATAGGCAACTTTCCTATTGGGTTGGCTTGCTAGAATTCGCGAATATGTAGAATATAGTGTGATGTATATTCTAAAAAACGAATATTCGTCTTTTTTTTTTTTTTATAAGTTTTTCATCAGTACAAAAGGCACCAGAATAGGTAAGGAAATGGGACACAGCCCAACAAGTCACATGGTAGCTATAAGAATACAGTACAAATCCTCTTCAAAGAGAAAAAACATCGAGTGATTAAAGACATATCGATGAGGTCATACATCAACGCCCGACTGTTAAGCAACAGTCTCAAGACTGACAGTAACGTGAACACTTAATACAAGATTACAGGGGCGCCAAACTCCTGCCGAAGGTAGCGCCTGCCGAAGGTAGCGCCCATTGACATCTATAGGGGAAACAAGAAGGAAGAAAGAAGGTGACGAGTCCAGCCTGTCAGGTAGGACAAAAGCTCCATGTTACCGAGCAAGCAAGGAAGCAAACTCCCGAGTCTCCTGGAATACCAGCCAGCTCCTCCAAGTTTTATGAAACGTTTTCTCCGAGTTTTTTAGGGTGGCAGTGAGCTCCTTCATCCTCAGTGTCTCCTGAACTTTCCGTATCCACATAGCCATAGTGGGAGCAGTAGTCTGACACCATAACAAAGGGATACAAGCTCTAGCCGCGTTCACCAAATGTCGCACCACAGATCTCCTGTAGGTCGCTGTAGAAAGGTCGCACTGGTGGAGCAGAAAGAAGGCCGGAGTCTTTGGGAGGACATACGTTGTGAATTTAGATGTAACCTGCCACACTCCATCCCAAAATTCGGAAAGGATCGGGCACTCCCAGAAAATATGCAGTATGGAACCTTCAGCCGCGTTGCACCGCCAGCAGAGTGGAGAGACCGAAGGAAACAGCCTATGCAGTTTGACTGGGACCCTGTACCATCTAGAGAGCAGCTTGAACCCTGCTTCCTGTGTGTTGCTGGCAATTGATGACTTATGTGTGCAGAAGTACAACCTGTCTGTCTGTTCCTGTGTAAAAGTCACCCCCAAATCGCCGTAGAGTCGGGCCAACCGTGGGATGGAGGCGAGCCTGAAGGGGGACATGAGTGCCCAGCCACGGGGTAGAATGTAACGGGGTAGGAACAAACGACTGTTCCACCTGTACCCACTGTTTATGTGTGTGGTGCCGACACCAGTCTATTATCCGCGTTAAGTGGGACGTCCTATGGTACGCTACAAAGTTTGGTAGACCCAAACCCCCGCTGTTCTTCGGACGGAACATCGTAGAGCGAGAAATTCTAGGAGATTTCCCAGCCCAAATAAATTGAGTAGTCATTTTCAGGAGTGTATGAAAGAAGAGGCGCAGGACATGAATTGGAGCCGCCTGAAAGAAATAGAGAATTCTGGGCAAGATATTCATTTTAAAGATCGATATTCTGCCAAACCACGAAAAGGTACCCCTATTCCAGTTTTCTAGGTCCCGCCTAATTTGACCGAGCAGGGGGATGTAGTTTACCCGATACAAGTCCGAGATGGAGGAGGTTAAATATATCACCAAGTATTTCAAGGAGGATTTAGCCCATTTAAACGGGAAGCTTTCGTCGTCTTTTTTTTTAATCTGAACCCATTACATTTACTTATGGGTTCACATGAAAAAAAAAAAAAAAAAGAATATTCGTTTTTACGAATATATATCACACTATATTCTACATGTTCGCGAATTCTAGCAAGCCAACCCAATAGGAATGTTGTCTATAACCCGCCCTTACTCGATTAACGCGCATATTACATTGCCGATTTTTCGCATAAGATGAAATAAATTAAATAATGAAGATAGAATATTCTAATTCACTACAGACTACGATATTGCAGCTTTCTGACATTGGCCCTCAAGCAAGAAGCAGGCTGGTAATGGGTTTAGAAAAAAAAATAAAAAATAAATTCGTTTTTACGAATATATAACACTATTAGAAATATTCCTGAATTCTGGAATTGACGATATTCGCAATAAAAGTTTGCAATGCAAATAGTCGCACTCAACTGTACTATAGAGGACACCACGACATGAAGGTGTGAATAGCTGAGGAGATCCTGAACAGATGGGCTGTGAATTGCAGGAGGATAGCACCTTGCTCCTCACTCAGGAGATACGACCACCTTAGCTGAGATGATAGAATATGCCGCCTCCGGACTGACTCTGTCAAGGCTTTATATATAACGTCAGAGGAGATGTTCTACCTATGGAGGGTATATCTTTACCCTGAAGAACTGCTGTAATGATCTTCATTTCATATCAGAAAATTATCGTATCCAGCTATGAACCCATGAGTCTACATGACTCATACCAGAGAGCAACTTACCTGTGGTAATCCAAGCCATAGATTTGTCTGACAGTTTTTCTCTTAGGAGTTGGCATCACCGCAAACCTATCATAGCTGGAACTCTAGATCTGAAGGATATATTTCCTTAGGACCACAGCAACCTGAGGGTAGGGTTCTCTAAGAGCACGCTCAGCTCGGAGGAGCGACCCACAGACAGGTGTTGTTCCATCTCTGAAGGTACAATAGAATGGCAGGATAACCTGGCTATAGATGTATTCTTTAGGAGGAGGAACCCACTTAGTTGTACTTTACCGGCCTGAAGCCGTGTACTTTACACTCCGATGGGGGCAGACACATTCACCTCATGCAGAAGAAAGATCTGATGACGTCTGCACTTCCACAGGAGAGAACTGAGCAGACGACTTTCTGGCCTTATTCTCCCAGGTACCAGAGGGGAGAAGAAGTAAAGTGCATTGCTGCAAACAGACGGACAATAGCAGGAGCTGTAGCAGCTTCCAGGGTTCAGAAACCAGTATTAATACAAACTAATATATCAGAGAACTACGACCTCCAGCATGTCTAACTGTTATATATCAGAGAACTACAACCCCCAGCATGTCTAACTGTTATATATCAGAGAACTACAACCCCCAGCATGTCTAACTGTTATATATCAGAGAACTACAACCCCCAGCATGTTCAGACTGTCATATATGAGAAATACAACCCCCAGCATGTTCAGACTGTCATATATGAGAATTACAACCCCCAGCATGTCCAGACTGTTCTATGTCAGAGAACTACAACCCCCAGCATGTCCGAACCGTTATGATTAGGGAGGAGCGACCCACATAAAACTTTGTTCTAATACTGTATGGAGCAGGAGCTCTGTACGGTATTACAATGTATTGGCTCAGATGAGCCAAAGTTATTGCTTTGCGAAGTCTCGCAAGGTACCACTTGGGACCGAACCCGAGTTCGGGAAATGGTTTTTTATAGTACAAATTAATTTATTAAGTTATTGCGCGAAGTCTCGCAAGATTTCGAGAAGCAATAACTTCAGCTCAATACATTCTAATACTGTACAGAGCTCCTGCGAAGTTTTATGCGCATCGACTTCGAATGTTTCAGACAAAGTTGATTCGCTCATCCCTACTCCGCTCCCTTCTCAGTATATACACCGATCAGCCATACCAGGACCTTCCTCACTTGAGCTGAGCTCCGCCACTGATCTAATCACATGATACTGACATCATCCCAGGTCCTTCAACACCTTTTATCCCCTCCACTACTGAGCCCCGCCCCCTGCACTGATCACATGATAGTGACATCATCCCAGGTCCTTCAACACCTTTTATCCCATCCACTACTGAGCCCCGCCCCCTGCACTGATCACATGATAGTGACATCCTCACAGGTTCTTCACCACCTCCTCTCCACACTGCTGAGCCCCGCCCCCTGCACTGATCACATGATAGTGACGTCACCCCAGGTCCTTCAGCTCTGGCAGTGCAGCAGATACTGGGCAGGTCCTGGTCGGTAGTCAGGGCTCTTGTTCTCTCTGGTATCAGCCATTCCTCCAGCCTGCAGGTAAGATGAGCTGTGAGGAGACAGTGTGGTGGAGAGCTCAGACATGTCACCTCTGGAGATTCTCCTCCATTACACACAAGGAATCCTTCTCCGCTCCTCAGCTTAGTATGATGGGGGGAGTAGTGGGGATAGTGGGGGTTGTCATCATTCGCTGGCCCCTGACTGTCCTGGTGAGGGGCCCCTGCCTCCAGGAGGAGAATGAATGGAGCGGGCCCGGCCTGAGCTCAGCTCTCTCCAGTCTCTTCTCTAGGAGTTCTGGACACAGCTGAGCACAGCCCAGAGGTGGGACCTGCATCTATCAGACACTTATCTCCTGTGGAGCCACCAGAGATCTCCATGTTGGGGCCCCTGGAATCCATGTGTCTCCTGCCCTCACACACTGCACTGACTGAAGTTTAGATACACTCGGAGCTCAGAGTTGTTTCCATCCGTGTAGCTTAATGAGGGTCTGAGTTTTGCGGGATGAGTTGTACTTTTTCTCGGCCTCATTATCGGGGACATGGGACTCACTGATTAACCTTTATTCCTTTTTTTTTTTGGAGGGAGGATGAAGAAAACCAGCAATATGAGCCTTCTCCTGAATGAGCCCCCGAGGATGGACAGGAAGGAGATCAGCAGAAGAATATTAGACCTCACCTTGGAGATCATCTCCCTGCTGAGCGGAGAGGTAAACTTCTCTAGATTTCTCTCCTCTGTATTGTATTCTGTAACAAGTCAGACATCGGGAAGGAGAATCCATCATAGGAAGTGATAGGAAGAGTCCAGGGTCCTGGAGAACGGCCCCCAGACCTTCCAAGTGACGGAGAACCTGAAGATCAGCCCCAGTATGGTGAGTGATGTGTCATGTGACCAGTGACCAATAGTCATGTAGGAGCCATGAGGAGGTAAGTAGGCACGTTGTACCAGGAGGAGAGGCCGGAGGAGAGCACATGGCCCCTGAAGGGTTTATTCCCTAAGTGTCTCTCTCCATCCACAGGAGTACACAATAGTGAAGAAGACATTGGGGGACTGTGTGACTCCCATCATCCATCTCCAGGAGTCAGGAGGGCGGAGCAGGACCCCTCCCCCATCACAGAGCCTCCCCTCACCCCTGATACATGAGCAGAGGATCCTAGAGCTCACCCACAAGATGATGGAGCTGCTGACTGGAGAGGTGACACTGCTGGGAATGCTGGGAAATTCTCCAGTAACAGCACTGGAGGGTCTGGGTGATGGCGGTGTCATTGTGTTGTCAGGTTCCTGTAAGGTGTCAGGACGTCACTGTCTATTTCTCCATGGAGGAGTGGGAGTATATAGAAGGCCACAGGATCTGTACAAGGAGGCCATGATGGAGGAGCACCAGCCTCTTATATCACAGGGTAAGAGCCGTCATGTGCAGTGTATACACGTGTGTGCAGTGACATGTAATGGAGGAGCACCAGCCTCTTATATCACAGGGTAAGAGCCGTCATGTGCAGTGTATACACGTGTGTGCAGTGACATGTAATGGAGGAGCACCAGCCTCTTATATCACAGGGTAAGAGCCGTCATGTGCAGTGTATACACGTGTGTGCAGTGACATGTAATGGAGGAGAACCAGCCTCTTATATCACAGGGTAAGAACCGTCATGTGCAGTGTATACACGTGTGTGCAGTGACATGTAATGGAGGAGAACCAGCCTCTTATATCACAAGGTGAGAGCCGTCATGTGCAGTGTATACACCTGTGTGCAGTGACATGTAATGGAGGAGCACCAGCCTCTTATATCACAGGGTAAGAGCCGCCATGTGCAGTGTATACACGTGTGTGCAGTGACATGTAATGGAGGAGCACCAGCCTCTTATATCACAGGGTAACAGCCGTCATGTGCAGTGTATACACGTGTGTGCAGTGACATGTAATGGAGGAGCACCAGCCTCTTATATCACAGGGTAAGAGCCGTCATGTGCAGTGTATACACGTGTGTGCAGTGACATGTAATGGAGGAGCACCAGCCTCTTATATCACAAGGTAAGACCCGTCATGTGCAGTGTATACACGTGTGTGCAGTGACATGTAATGGAGGAGCACCAGCCTCTTATATCACAGGGTAAGAGCTGTCATGTGCAGTGTATACACGTGTGTGCAGTGACATGTAATGGAGGAGCACCAGCCTCTTATATCACAAGGTAAGAGCCGTCATGTGCAGTGTATACACGTGTGTGCAGTGACATGTAATGGAGGAGCACCAGCCTCTTATATCACAGGGTAAGAGCCGTCATGTGCAGTGTATACACGTGTGTGCAGTGACATGTAATGGAGGAGCACCAGCCTCTTATATCACAGGGTAAGAGCCGTCATGTGCAGTGTATACACGTGTGTGCAGTGACATGTAATGGAGGAGCACCAGCCTCTTATATCACAAGGTAAGAGCCGTCATGTGCAGTGTATACACGTGTGTGCAGTGACATGTAATGGAGGAGCACCAGCCTCTTATATCACAGGGTAAGAGCCGTCATGTGCAGTGTATACACGTGTGTGCAGTGACATGTAATGGAGGAGCACCAGCCTCTTATATCACAGGGTAAGAGCCGTCATGTGCAGTGTATACACGTGTGTGCAGTGACATGTAATGGAGGAGCACCAGCCTCTTATATCACAGGGTAAGAGCCGTCATGTGCAGTGTATACACGTGTGTGCAGTGACATGTAATGGAGGAGCACCAGCCTCTTATATCACAGGGTAAGAGCCGTCATGTGCAGTGTATACACGTGTGTGCAGTGACATGTAATGGAGGAGCACCAGCCTCTTATATCACAGGGTAAGAGCCGTCATGTGCAGTGTATACACGTGTGTGCAGTGACATGTAATGGAGGAGCACCAGCCTCTTATATCACAAGGTAAGAGCCGTCATGTGCAGTGTATACACGTGTGTGCAGTGACATGTAATGGAGGAGCACCAGCCTCTTATATCACAAGGTAAGACCCGTCATGTGCAGTGTATACACGTGTGTGCAGTGACATGTAATGGAGGAGCACCAGCCTCTTATATCACAGGGTAAGAGCCGTCATGTGCAGTGTATACACGTGTGTGCAGTGACATGTAATGGAGGAGCACCAGCCTCTTATATCACAGGGTAAGAGCCGTCATGTGCAGTGTATACACGTGTGTGCAGTGACATGTAATGGAGGAGCACCAGCCTCTTATATCACAGGGTAAGAGCCGTCATGTGCAGTGTATACACGTGTGTGCAGTGACATGTAATGGAGGAGCACCAGCCTCTTATATCACAGGGTAAGAGCCGTCATGTGCAGTGTATACACGTGTGTGCAGTGACATGTAATGGAGGAGCACCAGCCTCTTATATCACAGAGGTAAGAGCCGTCATGTGCAGTGTATACACGTGTGTGCAGTGACATGTAATGGAGGAGCACCAGCCTCTTATATCACAGGGTAAGAGCCGTCATGTGCAGTGTATACACGTGTGTGCAGTGACATGTAATGGAGGAGCACCAGCCTCTTATATCACAGGGTAAGAGCCGTCATGTGCAGTGTATACACGTGTGTGCAGTGACATGTAATGGAGGAGCACCAGCCTCTTATATCACAGGGTAAGAGCCGTCATGTGCAGTGTATACACGTGTGTGCAGTGACATGTAATGGAGGAGCACCAGCCTCTTATATCACAGGGTAAGAGCCGTCATGTGCAGTGTATACACGTGTGTGCAGTGACATGTAATGGAGGAGCACCAGCCTCTTATATCACAGGGTAAGAGCCGTCATGTGCAGTGTATACACGTGTGTGCAGTGACATGTAATGGAGGAGCACCAGCCTCTTATATCACAGGGTAAGAGCCGTCATGTGCAGTGTATACACGTGTGTGCAGTGACATGTAATGGAGGAGCACCAGCCTCTTATATCACAGGGTAAGAGCCGTCATGTGCAGTGTATACACGTGTGTGCAGTGACATGTAATGGAGGAGCACCAGCCTCTTATATCACAGGGTAAGAGCCGTCATGTGCAGTGTATACACGTGTGTGCAGTGACATGTAATGGAGAAGCACCAGCCTCTTATATCACAGGGTAAGAGCCGTCATGTGCAGTGTATACACGTGTGTGCAGTGACATGTAATGGAGGAGCACCAGCCTCTTATATCACAGGGTAAGAGCCGTCATGTGCAGTGTATACACGTGTGTGCAGTGACATGTAATGGAGGAGCACCAGCCTCTTATATCACAAGGTAAGAGCCGTCATGTGCAGTGTATACACGTGTGTGCAGTGACATGTAATGGAGGAGCACCAGCCTCTTATATCACAGGGTAGAGCCGTCATGTGCAGTGTATACACGTGTGTGCAGTGACATGTAATGGAGGAGCACCAGCCTCTTATATCACAGGGTAAGAGCCGTCATGTGCAGTGTATACACGTGTGTGCAGTGACATGTAATGGAGGAGCACCAGCCTCTTATATCACAAGGTAAGAGCCGTCATGTGCAGTGTATACACGTGTGTGCAGTGACATGTAATGGAGGAGCACCAGCCTCTTATATCACAGGGTAAGAGCCGTCATGTGCAGTGTATACACGTGTGTGCAGTGACATGTAATGGAGGAGCACCAGCCTCTTATATCACAAGGTAAGAGCCGTCATGTGCAGTGTATACACGTGTGTGCAGTGACATGTAATGGAGGAGCACCAGCCTCTTATATCACAGGGTAAGAGCCGTCATGTGCAGTGTATACACGTGTGTGCAGTGACATGTAATGGAGGAGCACCAGCCTCTTATATCACAGGGTAAGAGCCGTCATGTGCAGTGTATACACGTGTGTGCAGTGACATGTAATGGAGGAGCACCAGCCTCTTATATCACAGGGTAAGAGCCGTCATGTGCAGTGTATACACGTGTGTGCAGTGACATGTAATGGAGGAGCACCAGCCTCTTATATCACAGGGTAAGAGGCGTCATGTGCAGTGTATACACGTGTGTGCAGTGACATGTAGTGTCGGAGCACCGGCCTCTTATATCACAAGGTAAGAGCCGTCATGTGCAGTGTGTACACATGTGTGCAGTGACATGTAATGGAGGAGCACCAGCCTCTTATATCACAGGGTAAGAGCCGTCATGTGCAGTGTATACACGTGTGTGCAGTGACATGTAATGGAGGAGCACCAGCCTCTTATATCACAGGGTAAGAGCCGTCATGTGCAGTGTATACACGTGTGTGCAGTGACATGTAATGGAGGAGCACCAGCCTCTTATATCACAGGGTAAGAGCCGTCATGTGCAGTGTATACACGTGTGTGCAGTGACATGTAATGGAGGAGCACCAGCCTCTTATATCACAGAGGTA
The DNA here is from genome assembly GCA_033119425.1 of Bufotes viridis. NCBI lineage: Eukaryota > Metazoa > Chordata > Amphibia > Anura > Bufonidae > Bufotes > Bufotes viridis. The sequence continues at coordinate 5,029,813 of CM065589.1, read as the reverse complement.
AGAGCCGTCATGTGCAGTGTATACACGTGTGTGCAGTGACATGTAATGGAGGAGCACCAGCCTCTTATATCACAAGGTAAGAGCCGTCATGTGCAGTGTGTACACATGTGTGCAGTGACATGTAATGGAGGAGCACCAGCCTCTTATATCACAGGGTAAGAGCCGTCATGTGCAGTGTATACACGTGTGTGCAGTGACATGTAATGGAGGAGCACCAGCCTCTAATATGATGAGGAGTGTCCTGTGTTATTATAAATTTGGGGTCTTCTTTATTTAGACACATATGGGGTCATTTACTTAGACTGGGGTATTAGACGCTGGTCTGAATAACCCTACGTTTGCGTTTGATGCGCCTAAGCTATGTAGAGGCGCCGGCATTCACCAGCCTTACATCTATCGCAACCCCTTTGCCGGGGTAGATTTACATCATGTTGTACACCAGAACGTGGCGTAGAAAATGATAAATGAGAAGGACGGGCCTCTCCCCTTCCCCAACCGCTCCACCCTCCCTTTTTACTGGGGTATGTGATGTGGATGGGGAGGAATCTTTTACAGATTTCGGATTTAATCGGCTCTGGTTCCTTTTTCTCAAGGATGGACCACATTTCATTCCGCTGCAATCATCAAAACCCAGAGAATAAAGATAATTTGTAGCAGATTTTATATTAAACTGAGCTTGGTGTTAAAACATGTTGGATATGATACTTTTTATTCCATTCCCCATCATGAAAAAAAACCATCAATAATTTATCTTTACCCCCAACTGATCTCTCTAAAAGAAAGCCCTCATGTGGGTCCTTCAATAGAAACGGGAAATAGTTGTGTCTTGGAATAAATAAAAACACAAATGTGACTTTCTTTTGCACAGAATGTTTTTCTTATGCAAAACTACTAAAATGTGGGAAATACTCTACTTTTGATATTTCCGCATTTACCCCATAAAAGAAAATGATCATTTTGTTTTATAGCAAGTTAGTGACTGAGCACAAAGAACCTGCACAGAACAATGAGCGGTGCTGTTTTTTTCTTGTGTTGCCTAAAAAAATGAATAAAATCTAAATAATAAATGACGTGCATCCCACGGAGCTGCCATTAGAAGATAAAACTCATCATGCAAATAACAAACCCGCACACAGATAATAAAAAAAATATTCATTAAATGAGAACCAGGCATGGTCAGCTTGGTTGTTAAGGGGTTAAAGAGGACCTCTCTCCCCTCCTGGCTCTATGTTTTACCATTCCTCTATTATTTCTACTAGAAGTTATGAATGAATTGCTAGCACTCTGCAGTAAGGGTACAGAGTGGAGGTAACAAGTTGGGGGTGTGTCCCTGCACAGACTCACTCTATCCAATCAGCGCTGTCATTTTCAGACTGTGCAGGTACACCCCCCCTACTGGTGACCACCCCTCTGTACCCTTACTGCAGACTGCTAGCAACTCATTCATAACTTCTAGTAGAAATAATAAAGGAATGGGATAACAAAGAGCCATAAGAATAGATGCTCCAGAATTGTTATTACATGGGGATGAGATGCAGCAGTTGCAATTGATGCCAGCATGTGAGGGGTTAAATGGGCGAAACCTGAGTTATCTCCAATTTTAGTCACTGTTGCAAGGTGTTTGTTGTGTTACACAGCCGGTACCTGCCGTGTACGGAGCGCCCTCAACGTGTCATCCCGCTGTCTACTTCCCTACTATATGCACATACAGTATATGGCATTATGTCATAAGGGGTTAAGTGACAACCAGGCCTGCCCAGTCTGCTTGTTAAGGGGTTAAAGATGTTTGGTTGTTGTGTCTTTTGCTTCCTTTCGGTGCTCTCCTGTCCTCAGCTCCATGATTATCAGGAAGCCCCGATGTCACATGTGATTATTGTACAGACACAGACGTCTCAGTGATGTCACCTGCACTCACAGGACACGTCATTACATCCACCTTCTTAATTCTTGATAGGACCCTCGTTCCCCTTAGAACATCCTGAATTCTTAGTGTAATGGACCCAACAAGGTTCTGGACACCTGTTGCGGACCGTTTCGCACACAAGAGGATAAAAACCGCTTAGGCGATAATCCTCTTTCCGGATAGACCAGCAGCTACTGCAATCACCAACTTCCCGAACTGCAAACCACACGAATTCACCAACTCCCGAACAAGAGACACACGAACCCTGGAAGCGGCCGAACAGGAAAACCGATATGAACAGCTTACACTCCTGGCAATCGGCATGCAGTCAAATCCCCCCCAATAACGAGACGACACTTCACTTTGAGGGTTAAGCAGGAACTCCTTTACTGGCCCATACAGCCTCTTTTATTCCCAATTCCCAAACACATTACAGCCCACAGGGTTTTGCAGAACAACCAATAAACACATTACAGCACATACAATGCAAGTACAGCAGCCAATCAGATACAATGGCACAATACAGACACTCAGCATATCCCTCACCTCTGCCTAGGAGATAATTGAGTCAATTACAGGATCTACTCAATTATCTCCAAGCTCAAAAGTTACACTTTTTATACATTTTAATAACTCCCTGATCTTACATCACATACGGATAAACCAGTTCTTAAAGGGCAATACATCCCAGGGCCATAGTCAGAAGGCAAGAGGCAGGCAACCAGTCTTCTCCAGTTCACTGTGGCGAGGTTGGTTTCGCCACAACACCTTAATTACAGGTTCTGGAAAGTGGTGATGGATCTTTTTAAGTGAACTTGTATTAGGGATGTCCAATTGGAGGTGATAGGGAAAATATGTTGATAAAGAGCAGGGCTGGGTGCCAGACATGGTTGGGCTCTTCAAATATTTAGGTTTTATCAAGTCATATTTTACTTTATGTAATAAAAGCCATGACCGAGTGTAAACCAGAATCCTGGACTTTTTCAGGAAGTCATAAAAAGATTTAAACGATTGCCTACGCTGTAGTTTGGGAAACAGAACACAAATTCATTTTTTATCTTCACAGAGAACTTCAGTAAGAATTCTGCGGGAAACGTCATGCTATCACCAAATTATAAAGTAGAAGATGAAGACATCATGCAGAGCTCTTTAGGAGAAAACCTTAATGTATATCCAGGACTTCACAGTACAGATCTATCATATAATCCCCCTAATCATGAGGAACCTTCTCCGGACCAATTACTGATTGTTACCACAAATATAGGTCAGAAAGGGGGAAAAAGGTTTAAGTATGGTAAAGAGTTTACAAAAAGAGGAATTCGCACAGGAGAGAAACCATATTCATGTTCAGAATGTGGGAAATGTTTTAAACAAAAACCAAGTCTTTTTGAACATCAGAGAAGTCACACAGGAGAGAAACCGTATTCATGTTCTGAATGTGGGAAATGTTTTACACGGAAATCAAATCTTGTTACACATGAGAGAATTCACACAAGAGAGAAGCTATATTCATGTTCAGAATGTGGGAAATGTTTTACACGGAAATCAAATCTTGTTACACATGAGAGAAATCACACAGGAGAGAAGCCATATTCATGTTCAGAATGTGGGAAATGTTTTTCACAACAACCAAGTCTATTTAAACATCAGAGATGTCACACAGGTGAAAAACCGTATTCATGTTCAGAATGTGGGAAATGTTTTTCAGAAAAATCAAATCTTCTTAAACATAAGAGAGGTCACACAGGAGAGAAGCCTTATTCATGTTCAGAATGTGGGAAATGTTTTACACAAAAGTTTACTCTTTTAAAACATCAGAGATTTCACACAGGAGAGGAACTATATTCATGTTCAGAATGTGGGAAATATTTTACAGATAAATCACATCTTGTTAATCATACGAGAAGTCACACAGGAGAGAAACCGTTTTCATGTTCAGATTGTGGCAAATGTTTTATGAAAAAATCTGATCTTGTTAGACATCAGATGATTCACATGGGAGTAAAACCGTATCCATGTTTAGAATGTGGGAAATGTTTTGCTCAGAAATCAAGTCTTGTTGAACATGAAAGGAGTCACACTGGTGAGAAGCCGTTTTCATGTTCAGAATGTGGAAAATCTTTTACGTGGAAATCAAATCTTGTTAAACATCAAAAAATTCACACAGGGGAAAAACCGTATTCATGTTCAGAATGTGGGAAATGTTTTACGGATAAATCCCACCTTATTATACATGAGAGACGTCACACAGGAGAAAGGCCATTTTTATGTTCAGAATGTGGAAAAGGTTTTACAGGGAAATCATATCTTGTTAAACATCAGAGAAGTCACACAGGGGATAAAATGTATTGATGTTCAGAATAAGAGAAGTCACACAAGAGACAAGCCATTTTTATGTTCAGAACGTGGGTAATGTTTTACTAGGAAATCATTTGTGGTTAAGGAGAAGGAGAGGAGAAACCATATTCATGTTCAGAATGTGGGAAATGTTTTAGACAAAACCTAATCTTGTTAAAGGGGTTGTCTCACTTGCTGCTTTCCCGGCATGTCTGTTGCTCTGTGGGCCTGTTTCTGAGCTGGAGGGGGGCAGAGCTTCTCCTTCTTATTGACAGCAGAAGGATCAAGTAAACCTTCCCCTTGCCTCTGTATGCACACACACACACACACACGGCCCTCCATAGCTCCAGACTGCATTTGTATATAGAGATAACAGGGGCTCCGAGCAAGGTCGATGCCTGACTCCTGATAAGGTTACTAGGAGTCACATACAGTCACTCTGCCAGGCACTGTAGGAAACTTTCAGGTTATTGAGCTTTCCAGGAGTTATTTTTCACAAGATGACAGAAGGTACTTGTGATCTGAATATTACACATCCAGGCCTTCCAAAAACCTGTTATACTTTATCCTGGTGGCATAACTGTATAGAACAGCTTCAGGGCTACAGCGCAGCGCATGAGCTGTCCTATAGGAGAAACGAGGTGGCCAGGTGCGTGAGCTTAGCCAAGAATATACAGTCGTGGCCAAAAGTTTTGAGAATTACATAAATATTGGAAATTGGAATAGATGCTGCTTAAGTTTTTATAATAGCAATTTGCATATACTCCAGAATGTTATGAGGAGTGATCAGATGAATTGCATAGTCCTTCTTTGCCATGAAAATTAACTTAATCCCAAAAAAAAACTTTCCACTGCATTTTATTGCTGTCATTAAAGGGCCTGCTGAGATCATTTCAGTAATCGACTTGTTAACTCAGGTTAGAATGTTGACGAGCACAAGGCTGGAGATCATTATGTCAGGCTGATTGCATTAAAATGGCAGACTTAACATGTTAAAAGGAGGGTGATGCTTGAAATCATTGTTCTTCCATTGTTAACCGTGGGGACCTGCAAAGAAACGCGTGCAGCCATCATTGCGTTGCATAAAAATGGCTTCACAGGCAAGGATATTGTGGCTACTAAGATTGCACCTCAATCAACAATTTAAAGGATCATCAAGAACTTCAAGGAAAGAGGTTCAATTCTTGTTAAGAGGGCGTCCAAGAAAGTCCAGCAAGCGTCAGGATCGTCTCCTAAAGAGGATTCAGCTGCGGGATCGGAGTGCCACCAGTGCAGAGCTTGCTCAGGAATGGCAGCAGGCAGGTGTGAGCGCATCTGCATGCACAGTGAGGCGAAGACTTTTGGAAGATTGCCTGGTGTCAAGAAGGGCAGCAAAGAAGCCACTTCTCTCCAAAAAAACATCAGGGACATATTGATCTTTAGCAGAAAGTATGGTGAATGGACTGCTGAGGACTGGGGCAAAGTCATATTCTCCGATGAAGCCTCCTTCCGATTGTCCGGAGAAAAAAAGGTGAGCGCTACCATCAGTCCTGTGTCATGCCAACAGTAAAGCATCCTGAGACCATTCATGTGTGGGGTTGCTTCTCATCCAAGAGAGTGGGCTCACTCACAATTTTGCCCAAAAACACAGCCATGAATAAAGAATGGAACCAAAACCCCCTCCAACAGCAACTTCTTCCAACAATCCAACAACAGTTTGGTGAAGAACAATGCATTTTCCAGCACGATGGAGCACCGTGCCATAAGGCAAAAGTGATAACTAAGTGGCTCGGGGACCAAAACGTTGACATTTTGGGTCCATGGCCTGGAAACTCCCCAGATCTTAGTCCCATTGAGAACTTGTGGTCAACCCTCAAGAGGCGGATGGACAAACAAAAACCCACTAATTCTGACAAACTCCAAGAAGTGATTATGAAAGAATGGGTTGCTATCAGTCAGGAATTGGCCCAGAAGTTGATTGAGAGCATGCCCAGTCGAATTGCAGAGGTCCTGAAAAAGAAGGGCCAACACTGCAAATACTGACTCTTTGCATAAATGTCATGTAATTGTCGATGAAAGCCTTTGAAACGTATGAAGTGCATGTAATTATGTTTCACTACATCACAGAAACAACTGAAACAAAGATCTAAAAGCAGTTTAGCAGCAAACTTTGTGAAAACTATTATTTGTATCATTCTCAAAACTTTTGGCCACGACTGTGCTGGGGACGGGAGCTAAAAACTACAATACATAGAGAGGTGGCCAGGGACTGGAGTGAATGCACATGCATTGGCCTCTGTGTGGGCTGACTCCAGGGAATCTAACCCACCAGACAACCAGGAGGCACAGCCACCGCAGAAGAGAAGCAACATAGAAAATAGAAGTATATTATTGCTTGAAAATACAGTTATACACACATTAAGTGTGAGGTGAGACAACCCCTTTAAACATGAGAGAATTCACACAGGAGAGAAGCTTTATTCATGTTCAGAATATGGAAAGCACTTTTCAGAAAAATCAAAACTTAAACAGGAAACTTTCAGGAGAGAAACCATTTTCACATATTAGGTTATTCATGTACCTTAAAGAGCCAGTAAGAAGGTTTCATTTTTGGGTGGAATTACCCAGAACCTCCTGGTAAACAAATTATATTTATCTGATATAAACTATGACCGAGACCCATGGAGGAAAAGTATTGTGGATACTGTGAAAAGGGCATGATTGGGAGAACCGATATCTGCCTTTGAAATGGTTAAACTGTGGGTGGTAAGCCTTGGGTGTGTCTCTGCGAACTGAAAGGTTAACTCAGACATAGGATAAGCAGGGTTGATAGCTTGTTTTGTCTATGTTAACCATAGCTAACATAGACAGATTGTAAAATATGTACTGGGACCTGTTTATACTGGAGTGAGTGAGGTTAGCAGTGGGACGCTCACTCCACCCGGGCTTTGGTCCTGGGCTTCCATAGCCCATAGCTGAGAGTCACATGGGTCATTAAGGCCTAATTTAAAGCTCAGTGTAGAACTGAGCAGGGTGGCCATACCTGGAGAAGCTGACTGGTGAACTACAGAAGGTATTGCATGTGCCACCAAATACCTTACCCTTTGTACCTGTGGGCAGGGTAGCCGGTACCACGTATAGTCAGGGACTGTTTTGCTGTATTAGCTACTGGCTCAGCCGAGCAGGGTTTTGTTTGTTTAAGCCTGTTGTGTTAAATATCTGTAAAGAATAAATCAAGGCAACTGGTATAATGACCTAATTACCAGATGTTGATTCAGTTACATATTTATTCCCAGAGAATTCTTGTACAAGTCACTCAGAATTGAGAAAGCTCGTTGGAAGAACGAGTGAAACATTTTCAAGAAATCTACAGCAAGTCCAGCTGCCTTGATTTATTCTTTACAGATATACCATGACCTGGATAAATGAGAACCTTCACAGACTGTTCTGTTAAGGCTATGCTGTTGTTGAAATATCTAAGTGTGAAATAAAAACGCTTAAATTGGACTTTATCCTGTCTGTGTCCCTGCTTCCTGCACAGCTACGCAGTGTCTACCAGAGCGACCTCCCCTCCCCCCCCACACATATGGTGGAGGATGCGGGCACTGGTGCAGTGAAGCATACACTGGTTGCATGTCCTGGCTGTTGACGGCGCTGAAGCAATAAGCTACAGCCATGGATGAGATAATAAAGCAGCTGGTTCAGTCCAACATACAACAGCAAGAAACTAACCAACTGCTGGTAAAGCAGATTACAGCACTGGTGGCTGCAGAACAAAAGGCTGGTTCAACGGTGCCGAAGGGGAATGCCAGGAGAGAATTCCAGAAAGCCATGACTAAGATGATGTCAGAGGATGACGTAGAGGCCTTTCTGATGGGGTTAGAAAGAGTGGCCACCCGTGAAAGACTGCCGCAGCAATATTGGGCTGAGGTGTTGGTGTTTCTTCCTCGTCGACAAGTCCCAGCAAGCCTATTTCGATTTAAGTGAGAAGGATGACCTGGACTACCCTACGGTAAAAGCAGAGATCCTGGCCCACTTGGGAGTCGACCTACACCTAAGCGCCATCCATAGTTGGAGGTACGAAGAGGCTTTACCACCAAGGGCCCATATGCATCACTTTGTCCACCTGGTCCATAAGTGACTTCAGTCGGAGACATCAACCCCGGCCCAGATGGTAGAGAAGATTGTTCTGCTTTCTGAGAGCCTTGCCGGGTGAGATACCACAGTGGGTAGGACATGTGGTCCCATCTGATGCCAATGCTCTGGTGGGGATGGTGGAGAGGTACTGGGCTACCCAAGCTCTCGGGAAGAAGGGCCTCAGTCCCCAGTCAACCCGAAGGCCCATGGTTCCCACAAGTTCACAGGCCGGTGCAACTCCCCATATCAGGGTGATACCCCACGGGGGGAAGCTCCCACCTGTTGGTCCTGCCAGGAACCTGGCCATATTGTGGCCAATTGGGGTTGTCACCATTCAGACCCCATGCGAAGAGAGACGACATGAACGAGAGACGTCATGCCCCATGACCTAATTTTGGGATGGGACTTCTTCATGTTCTGGACTCTGTGGCGGGGAAATCAAAGGACGGGTAGCAACCCACACAGAAGGGTCAAGACATAGACCCGGAGCCCAGTGACCCAGACTCTGGGGTTCCTGCCGTAGGGGTAACCGGTGGAGAAACTTATGTCAGCTCCGTATTTACCCTAGATGTAATGGCTGGTGAGACAGAGGAGTTAGGGACTGGGCCGCAGTTGTCGGATTTGGATGTATCCCATGATAACTTCGGCACCGCAAAGCTCCAGGACCAGGCTAGGGAAAATGTTGTGGTGATTAATGGGGGGCCGCAGCACGCCGACGCTAATCAGATATTTCCCCACTTTATGGTTGACCAAGAATTGTTATACCGGGTTGACAGGCTGTGAGGTGAAACCTGGGAGCAACCTTGGAAGAAACCGGAAAGGGGTCCCGTGTTGACCAAAAGGTTCAAGTCGGTCTTCCCAATAAAAGAAGATCAGTTGTCCTCATGGGGGGCAGTTGTGGACATGGCCATTTCTAAGTTGTCCAAGAGGACCATAGTACCATCGGACGACAATTCAAGTCTCCAAGATCTGATAGACAGGAAGGCTAATTGCGCCTTTAGGCGTGTTTACTCCTCGGCTTCAGCTTCTGCCTCTGTTGCTGTTGCATCTTCTGAAGTGGCGAACTTACTTAAAACCAGGTTTGCCCAGATTCAGTCTAACCTGGACCAGGGGGTCTCTAGGGATGACATTTTGGTCTCTTGTAAGACGGCCAGCCTAGCCATTGATTTTTTGTGTGACTCAGCTCCACAACAATTGAAATTGGCTTACAAGTCCATGGCGCTCTCTACCGCGGGCAGGCGCCCGCTTTGGCTAAAACCCTGGAAGGCGGATACTACTTCCAAACACAATCTTTGCGCCATGGCGTTTGAACCCAGCAGACTGTTTGGAACAGAGCTGGACCAAATAATGAAGGGACTGTTGGACAAGAAGGGAAAGTCCCTTCCCCAACAGTCCTTTCGTGGTCGGGGCAAGAGGTATGGGTCCAGTTTGGGACCTTAGCCTAAAGCCCAAAAAGATTGGGGCTCCTGTAGAGGGGGAAGCCCCCCAAGAAGTCCTCGACGCTCTTGGTACCTTGCCGGTCTGACTGGATTTCCAGAGCTCCCTGCTCCCCATATTCCCGTAGGCGGTCGCCTACAACATTTTCTAGAGTCTTGGCAGATTCATATCCAAGAACCGTGGGTTCTCTGTATTATATCTCAGGGATACCTGGTAGACTTGGACAGTCCCCCTTTAGACGAGTTGTTCAAACAAAATTGCTTCCATCCAGCAAACAGAGAATTCTGGAGAACTACGTTCTGGAGTATCTTCGGAAGGGGGCAATAGAGGAGGTGCCTCTTCAAGATCGGGGAGCAGGTATCTATTCCCCAGTTTTTCTGGTAACCAAGGTGACGGAGACTGGCAGATGATCATAGATCTGAGATACTTCAATCAGTTCATCAGACGCAAGCATTTCCGGATGGAAACTACCCATTCAGTGACCAATCTTCTCTTGCCAGGGGATTTCCTGGCGACCTTGGACCTCAAGGATGCTTACCTCCATATTCCCATCCATCCTGGGTCCTGAAGATTTTTAAGGATTGCGGGGCAAATCAGGGTAGTCCTAAAACATTTTCAGTTTGTGGCCCTCTCGTTTGGAATTTCTTCGGCCCCACACACATTTACCAAGGTGGTGGTTTCCATGGTGGCAGCTCTAAGACTTCAAGGTCTGAGCATAATTCCTTATTTGGACGACTGGCTCTTCAGAGCCCTCTTCCAAGCGATCCTGTCCCAACAAATTCAGCGGGTGGTAGCCTTCCTCCACCAGTGAGGATGGATAATCAACTGGGACCAGTCCCAGCTCCTACCAGCTACCTCAGTGAAGTTCCTGGGATTCCTGGTGAATTCAGTGGAAATGACCATTCATCTTACTCCCGAAAGACGGCTATCTGTTCAGAATTCAGCCCGCTCTCTCTCAGTACCACGGAAGGTAACCATTCGTATGTTGATGAGGATGTGGGGACTAATGTCACCAACCGCAGAGGCGGTTCCTTGGGCATTATGGCATCTACGTCCGCTACAATCGGAGTTACTAGCCAAGTGGAATCACAGTCCGTTGGGACTAAATTCCGTGCACTCCCAGTCTTATCGTGCCCGCTCCTCCCTAAGATAGTGGACCCATCTCAAGGACGGCAAGTCCCTGATCCAACCCTCGTGGATCATACTTACGACTGATGCATCCCTGGTAGGCTGGGGAGCACATCTTCTAGACAAAACAGTCCTAGGAACCTGGACATCTCAGGAGAAGTTATTATCATCGAATCTAGTAGAAATCAGGGCGATCAAGCTAGCCCTTTTTCATTTCGCTCTCTGCATTCAAGGCAAAGCGGTGAGACTACAGTCAGACAGCATGACTGCTGTAATGTACATCATCAAGCAGGGAGGCACGAAGTCACAAATAGTGATGAGCGGGAGGTACCATATTCGATTTCGCGATATTTCGCGAATATTCGATTGAATATTCGTTATATATTCGTCGAAATTTAATATTCGTCATTATTCTATATATTGGGAATGTTACGCAAATTTATATTTGCATTGGGAATTAAACTTAGAGCTGAGTTCCTAATGGTTGTAACTTGTATTGCTAGAATTGACAAAGATAACGAATATCACGAATATAGCACTATATTCTCAATCTTCGTTATATTCTAGCAATACAACCATTAGGAACTCAGCTCTAAGTTTAATTCGCAATGCGAACATATACTCGCATTGCGAATTCGACTTAAAGCTGGTTTCCTAATGGTTGTATTGCTAGAATATAACGAATATCCTGAATATATCCTGATTGCGATCCCCCGCCCGCCTCCCCTGTAATCTATCCCTGGTGTCTAGTGGTTCTATCAGAGTGTCAGCACATTGCTGACACTCTGATAGAAACGGCTGGCATCTGTGCTGCAGATGCCAGCCGTTTAACCTCTTCCTGCACGCGGTCCGTACGGACCGCGGTATGGAAGGGTTAACAGGAGGGAGCGCTCCCTCCTTCTCCCATCGGGGGCTGCTGTGCCTTTGCAGCCCCCAACAGGATGGGATCGAAGAGGGAGGGTGCTCCACTCCTTTCCTATTCATCACCCCTGCCCAGTTATGGCAGGGGGTGATGGTTGCCATGGAGACAGGACGCTTCAGAAGCGTCCTGCTCTCCATGGTGCTGAAAGTCTGAATAGACCTGCTAAAGGTCTATTTAGACTTTCTAAAGTACAAAATACAGTACAGTGCACTATATAGTGTACTGTACTGTATTATACAGACACCAGATCCACTGGATCTTTCAGAACCAAGTGGGTCTGGGTCAAAAAAATGTAAAAAGTGAAAAAAAGTAAAAATGAAACAGACACATAACACTGAATAAAAACAAAAAATAAAATACACTACACATATTAGGTATCGCCGGTCCGTAAAAACCTGCTCTATAAAAATATCACATGACTGAACTCCTCAGGTGAACGCCATAAAAAAACCCAAAAATGGTGTAAATAAGCCATTTTTGACGCATTACATCACTAAAAGTGTAATACAAAGCGATCAAAAAGGCGTTTCCTACCTAAAACAATTGGCCAAAAATAAAAACTATGCCTCTCAGACTAAAACATGATTTTTTTGTTTCAAAAATGCTTTTAGTGTTAAATGTAAAAAAATTAAAAGTAGACATATTTGGTATCTACACGTCCGTAAGAATCTGCTCTATAAAAATATCACATGACCTAACCCTCAAGTAAACACTGTAAAAAAATAATAAAAACTTTGTCAAAAGCCATTTTTTTGCCACCTTACATCACAAAAGTGTAATAGCAAGCGATCAAAAAGTCATATGACCCCCAAATAGTGCCAATCTAACCGTCACCTCCTCCCGCAAAAATGATACCCAACCTGAGACAATTGCCTAAAAACTGAAAAATATATGGCTCTCAGACTATGGAGATACTAAAACATGTTTTTTTTCATTCAAAAGGATATTATTGTGTAAAACCAAAATAAATAAAAAAGGTATACATATTATGTATCGTCGCGTCCGTAAGGACCTGCTCTATAAAAATATAACATGACCTAACCCTCAGATGAACGCCGTAAACATAAAAATAAAAACGTTGTCAAACAAGCCATTTTTTTGTCACCTTACATCACAAAAAGTGTAATAGTAAGCGATCAAAAGTCATATGCACCCCAAGATGGTGCCAATCAAACCGCCATCTCATCCCGCAAAAATGAGCCCCTACATAGGACAATCGCCCAAAAAAAAATATATATGGCTCTCAAACTATGGAGACACTAAAACATGATTTTTTTGTTTTAAAAATTATATTATTGTGTAAAACTTATATAAATAAATAAAAAGTATACATATTATGTATCGCCGCGTCCGTCACAACCTGATCTATATAAATAACACATGACCTAACCCCTCAGCTGAACACAGCAAAAAAAAAAAAATACGGTGTCAAGAGCCATTTTTGTCACCTTACATCACAAAAGTGTCATAGCAAGCGACCAAAATGTCATATGCACCCCAAGATGGTGCCAATCAAACCGCCATCTCATCCCGCAAAAATGAGCCCCTACATAACACAGTCGCCCAAAAATAAAATAAAACTATGGCTTTCAGAATGTGGAGACACTAAAAAAATTATTTTCAAAAAGGCTTTATTATGTAAAACTGAAACAAAAACCCCAAAAAGTAGTCATATTTGGTATTGTCGCGTCCGTAACAACCTGCTCTATAGAAATAGCACACAATCTAACCTGTCAGTTCAACTATGTAAATAACAAAAATAAAAACAGTCCCAAAACAGCTATTTTTTGCAAATTTTCCATCCAATCCATTTTTGCAGTAACAAAGCAAGGGTTAACAGCCAAGCAAAACTCAATATTTATTGCCCTGATTCTCTTGTTTGCAAAACACCCCATATGTGGTCGTAAACTACTGTATGGCCAAACGGCAGGGCACAGAAGGAAGGGAACGCCATATGGTTTTTGGAAGGCAGATTTTGCTGGACTGGTTTTTTGACACTATGTCCCATTTGAAGCCCCCTGATGCACCCCTACAGTAGAAACTCCAAAAAAGTGACCCCATTTTGGAAACTACGGGATAAGGTGTCAGTTTTGTTGGTACTATTCTAGGGTAAACATGATTTTTGGTTGCTCTATATTACACTTTTTTTGAGACAAGGTAACAAAAAATAGAAATTCGGAAATTTCATCTCCATTTGCCAATAACTCTTGTGGAACACCTAAACGGTTAACAAAGTTTGTAAAACTGGTTTTGAATACCTTGAGGGGTGTAGTTTCTTAGATGGAGTCACTTTAATGGAGTTTCTACTCTAGGGGTGCATCGGGGGGCTTCAAATGGGACATGGTGTCAAAAATCCAGTCCAGCAAAATCTGCCTTCCAAAAACCATATGGCGCTCCTTTCCTTCTGCGCCCTGCAGTTTGGCCATACAGCAGTTTACGACCACATATAGGGTGCTTCTGAAAACTACAGAATCGGGGCAATAAAAATTGAGTTTTGTTTGGCTGTTAACCCTTGCTTTGTTACTGGAAAAAATGGATTCAAACGGAAAATTTTTCAAAAAATCGAAATTCTGAAATTTTATCTTTATTTGCCATTAACTCTTGTGGAAAACCTAAAGGGTTAATGACGTTTGTAAAATCAGTTTTGAATACCTTGAGGGGTGTAGTTTCTAGAATGGGGTAATTTTTGGGTGGTTTCTATTATGTAAGCCTCACAAAGTGACTTCAGACCTGAACTGGTCCCTAAAAAGTGGGTTTTTGAAAATTTCTGAAAAATTTCAAGATTTGCTTCTAAACTTCTAAGCCTTGTAACGTCCCCAAAAATGAAATAGCATTCCCAAAATGATCGATACATGAAGTAGACATATGGGGAATGTAAATCAATAACTTTTTTTGGCAGTATTACTATGTATTATAGAAGTAGAGTAATTGAAACTTGGAAAATTGCAAATTTTTCAAAATTTTTGGTAAATTTGGTATTTTTTTATAAATAAAAATGAAATTTTTCGACTTCATTTTACCACTGTCATGAAGTACAATATGTGACGAAAAAACAATCTCAGAATGGACTGGATAAGAAAAAGCGTTTTAAAGTTATCACCACATAATGTGACAATGGTCAGATTTTGAAAAAATGGCCTGGTCCTTAAGGTGAAATAGGGCCGTGTCCTTAAGGGGTTAACTGGAGCGGGCAGGGGGCCAGGAATCCTCCGGACAGCTAAGAACAGCTTTTGGGAAGTGGAAAGACAAGTTAGACAACCGGAGAGCAACAAGGAATAACAACTTAAAAAAAACAAAACGAATATTCAAAATAGCGAATATAAAGCGCTATATTCGCGAATTTGCGAAGTGACGATATTTGCAAAAAAAAGATCGCTATTCGAATATTCGCGCTCAACACTAGTCACAAAGTCTCCTGAGAGAGATAGGTGTGATATTGGATTGGGCAGAATTGAACCTCACCCACTTATCAGCTGTCCACATTTGTGGAATTCACAATATGATAGTAGATCGCCTGAGCCTAGGTCTTCCAACCGGGGAGTGGTCTCTCCATCCAGACATCTTCAAGGAGATAACGCTCATGTGGAGAATGCCAGAGATCGATCTCATGGCAACGAGGTTCAACACCAAGGTGGAGAGGTATTTCTCCCTTTACAGGGAGGACAACCCGGTGGCAATAGATGCACTGTCAATCCCATGGAAGTTCGGGCTGGCCTATATCGTCCCTCCAATTTTCTTGATTCCGAGGGTATTGATGAAAATCAGGCAGGACCAAGCGTCAGTCATCGCCATCATTCCATACTGGCCGGAAAGAGCTTGGTTTACCCAACTCATTTAAATAGTCGGGGGCAATTTTGGAGGCTTCCCCCGGAGAGAGTACTGGTATCGGGTCTGTCTTGAGAACTCTACAGCACTCCAGATCTGAGGCTACCAACAGATCTTATTCAAGAATTTGGAAGATTTTCTCAACTTGGTGTTCCAGTCGTCAACTGTCATCCACAGATGTGTCCATACCTACATCCAACAATTCCTGCAGGATGGTCGGTCTGGATAAAGGGTTGTCACCTTCAATCCTCAGAGTGCAAACTTCTGCGATCTCGGCCTGTCTCAACAGGTCCATTTCTCAAGAACCTCTTATCAAGAGGTTCCTTACGGGAGCTTCAAGATTAAAGCCTACAATAATTAAACCTGTCCTGGTATGGGATTTAACGGTCATGCTCAGGGGGTTATCATCTCCCCCCTTTGAGCCCTTAAAGAAGGTGGAGCTCAAGTTTCTAACCTAGAAAATTACTTTCATATTAGCTATCACTTCTGCAAAATGAGTTGGGGAACTCCAAGCTTTTTCTGCTTTTGAGCCGTACACCAAGTTCCTGCAAGAACGGGTGCTGCTCAAGTTTTTACCTACCTTTATTCCAAAGGTGCCCACGTTCAGCAACATCAATCAGGTGATTTCTCTTCCAGTTTTGGCTCCTCTCCCCTCCTCAGAAGAAAGGGGGCTCCATACCTTTCGACGTTTCGAGATGTCTCAGGATTTACCTGGAACGGTCCAAGGTATTTAGGAAGGATGAGAACCCCCTTATCCTTTTTTCCGGTACCCACAAGGGTAGGGAAGCCTCTAAACCCTCCATCAGTCGATGGATCAAAGAGACAATTCGGAAGTCTTATGTGTCTCATGGTCCGGAGCCACCTGGGTTTGTGAAGGCCCACTCTACTTCCTTTGCAGAAAGAAGCTCGATTCCGCTGGATGTCATCTGTAAGTCGGCTTCTTGGAGCTCTCACTCCACTTTTATCACATTATAGAGTGGATTCTAGGATAGATAGCTATTCCTCATTTGGCCCGACAGTATTATCTTCCACCAGGGATGAGGGTCCTCCCATGGGGATTTCTACTTGCTAATCCCCATCTGTGCCACTGGTTAGGACGTAAGGGAATTGTTAATTTCTAACGATAATTTGTTTTCCCTTAGTCCTAACAGTGGCACACAAATATCATCCCCCTTAGTTATACTTTAGTGTTGCCTTTTCTGCTTGTAACTACACAAGGGGACTGGGGTTGATCCGCCTCTTTATTGGGGTGGGAAGGTCTTGTTAATTGTTTAATTACTTTCACTTTTTAATAAATTTCCACCTGTCCTAACCAGTCCACGGGGGGCAGAATATCCCATCTGTGCCAGTGTTAGGACTAAGGGAAAACTAATTATCGTTAGAAATTAACGATTACATAGCACAGCTCTGCTGCCCCGCCCCATATCCTGTTACATCACTGAGTCCCACCCCCATATCCTGTTACATAGCTTAGCCATGCCCCATATATCATGTTACATAGCTCAGCCCCACCCTACATCCTGTTACACAGGACAGCTAGCAGCCACTTACATACAGACTGCTGGAACTTGTAAGTGACTTGGTAGGAAGATTTAATTCCAGTCCACACCATGGTGAGTCTTACAGTCTGCCACATCCTGTAATCAGCAGTACAGTCTTGTGTGCGCTCTCTTCTGAATACTGTATTGTGTGCGGTCTCTTCTGAGTACACTATTGTGCGGTCTCTTAGTACAGTATTGTGTGCGGTCTCTTCTGAGAACAGTATTGTGTGCGGTCTCTTCTGAGTACAGTATTGTGTGCGCTCTCTTCTGAGTACAGTACAGTCTGCAGCCCGCACAGTAAGCGCTCTCTTCTCCCGCACAGATTAGTACAATGTGACGTCACACAATGCTCTGTACACATAGAAGTACAGGGGGAGATTTATCAAAACTGGTATAAAGAAGAACTGGCTTATTTGCCCATAGCGACCAATCAGATTCCTCCTTTCATGTTCGAATAGAGCTGTGAAAAATGAAAGGTGGAATCTGATTGGTTGCTATGGACAACTGAGCCCGTTCTACTTTACACCAGTTTGATAAATTACATATATATAAGAAATAAATGTCCGCACTTTCCGACACTTTCTTCCCTCCTGTGGTCGCGATGTTTTTAGCTCATTCACAGAGTCTCTTTTCAAGCTATGAGCTAAAACGCTGTGACTAGTGTTGAGTGAACTTGTGTTTCAAGTACAAGGTTCAGGTTATGTAAGAATTCCATTATGGATTCCGCTCCCACGGACAATAAGGGTCCATTCACATGCCTGCAAATTGCGGATCCACTAAACACGGACACTGGCCATGTGAGTGCTGCATTTTGCGGACCGCACATGGCCGGCACTATGATAGAAATGCCTATTCTTGTTGCGGACAATAATAGGAAATGCTCTATTTTTTTTTTTTAATGGGTCCACACACCCTCCGCAAAATTGCGGAACAGATGCGGACCTATTATGCAAAAGTGTAAATGGACCCTTATGGTCCATGGTAGCAGAATCCATAACGGAATTCTTACATAACCTGAACCTTGTACGCCAAACCTGAAACACAAGTTCGCTCATCGCTAGTTGTGACCACAGGGGGAATAAAGTGTTTTTCTTTTCACTCATTTTTTGTGAGAGTGCTGCCATTTTTTTAAATTCTTATATTGTCCTGGATTTGTTGCCGGATCCATTGGCCTGCGCCGCCATATTGATACTTGGTCTGCTGTGCCGCCATTGTCATATATCTATATATTATGTTTACTCCTGCAGTATAGAAATCTTTTACTAGAGGTAGTTGAGCATTGTGTGTATGTGTATATATATTACGCTTTTTGTGAGGCAAGGTAGCCAAAAAATGGCTGTTCTGGCAGTTTTTATTTTTTGTTTATTACAGTGTTCACCGGATAGTTTGATATTCCCTTACGTCCTACCAGCAGCACAGATGGGGTTAACTGCCCCCTGTGGACTGGTAAGAACGGCGGAAATTTTAATGAGCCCAAGAACCAATAAGAAGTTTCCTACTCCCTGAAAAGGAGGGAACTATCCCCCAGCCCACCGTGTTTTTTTCTGTCCTTTGGACAGGCGGACTGGCGAGGTGCTCCCCCCTTTTGGTGGAGCAGGCGCTTTTTGTGTTGCGCTGTTTTTTTCTTCTCAGACCCTGTGCTGTTCGGCGCCTTTACCTTAGAGTGCGCCCCCCTCTTTTCCTCTCCCGCGGGGACATGGTTCTTCTGCCACGCTGTGAGCCGGCGCGCCGTGGGCGCCGCCATCTTTAGAAAGTGAGGCGATTCCCGCAATGTCACTTCCGGTTTCTCCGTTCGCCGGCCGGGAGCGCGGTCTCCTGCTGCCGGCTGCCTAATTTTAAAAGACAGAGGGGGCAAATAAGTTTTATTATTAGAGACCTCTAGGGTATGCTGTTTTTAATTAATATTCTATAGGGCTTATGAACCCTATCTCTGAGGGGAAGTGCCACCCACTGGGCAGAGCTTTACCCTTTTAAGCGCCCAGATCCTTTCCCTCAGTCTCTGGTTGCGCAGCTTTGTGAGCAAGCCTCCAGAGCCTCTTGCATTGAAGAGAGTTCCTCTTAGATTGTGGATTTCTTTGTTGTTTCCCGCAGCTTTGTGGGCTCATACTATTTTTGGTGTATTATTTTTCACCTTTTTTCCATGTAAGGTCGCTAATCTCTTTCTCGTTGCAGTGATGGCTTCCCCTAGAGAACCGGATCAGCAGCGAAATTCTTCAGCCAAAAGAAAACATCTGGCCTGTTTTGACTGTAACACCCCTTTGGACGACAGTTGCCCCTACTCCAGGTGTGACAGCTGTCGTTCCCGTACTGCCACTGAACCTACGATGCAGGAAATGTATCAGTGGGCGACGTCTTACGTGGACGATTCTATCAGGGGAGTAGTGAGACTACTCAATGAATAGTTAACGGTACCCTCCCAGGCTCCCATGGAGGTCGCCGCACCAGTTGAGAGACCCACTCCATTTTCAGTGGGGTCATCTTCCTCTGAGGATGAGGAATTAACTTCCTGCTTTTTTCCACCAGAGAAAACGCAGAAGTTACTTAAGTCCATCAGATCGGGGGACCATGATGTTGACGTGGGGGAGTCCTCCTATCCCGCCGGTCAGGCACAGCGTGCCTTCAAGGCGGATGAGACCCTTCTTTCAGTAATGCGCACTAAATGGATGAAACCGGAAAAAGGTCCAGTCCTGACCAGAAAATTCAAGTTGATGTTTCCGATGGCTAAACCCTTGGTGGAATCGTGGGGTTCCATTCCTAAGGTGGACATGGCTATAGCCAAATTTTCCAGGCACACTCTGGTCCCTGCGGATGATAAATCTAGTCTGCAGGACCCTCTAGATAGAAGGGCAGAGTGCACCCTAAGAAGGGGATATTCGGCGGCCACAGCCTCAGCTTCAACATCCATTGCGGCTACGGAGGTCGCCTCCTTCCTACATTCCAAGTTAAATCAGAACCAGAGTGTCTCTTGCGACGATATCCTGGCCGCATTCAAGTCTGTCAACTTGGCCATGGACTTTTTGTGCGATACCACGCAATTCCAACTACAAATGGCGTCCAAGACAATGGCCCTAGTTTCGGCTGCCCATAGGCCCTTGTGGTTAAAGCCATGGAATGCGGACAATGCCTCTAAATATAACCTGTGCGGTCTCCCCTTTGAGCCGGACCGTCTGTTCGGCTCTGAGCTGGACAAGATTATAGAGGGACTCTCCGATAAAAAGGGGAAGAGTCTCCCCCAACAGCCCTTTCAGGGTGCGGCAGGCAGGAGCACGGAGGCAGATCAGGACAACAGGCTAGAGCACATAGAGATTGGGGCGGGCAGTCACGAAGATCTTCGAGACGCCCCCGCAGACCCACTAAGAAGGCTAAACCCTCCTGACTGTGGGCATCTCAGAGGCTCTTGGTTAACCCCTGCTGCCCCTGCCGTAATGCCTCTGGTTTTTCCCGTACCCCTTCCCCAGGTCCCCGTGGGGGGGGGGGGGGGCGTCTTTCCCACTTCAAGCAAGTATGGGCTCAGGAAATCTCAGACTCCTGGGTCCAAAGTATAGTCTCCTCCGGTTATCTAATAGACCTCGTGTCTGTCCCCCCAGAAAGGTTTATTGTCACTCAAAGTTTTCAGCCTGCCAAACAGAGGATACTAGAATCCTAAATACAGGACTACATTTCCAAGGGAGCTCTGGAGGAGATTCCGGCAGGGGAGAGGGGTCTAGGGATTTATTCTCCCGTGTTTCTGGTTCCCAAGAAAACAGGAGATCTCCGGATGATTATCGACTTGAGATTTCTCAATCGATTCGTAAGAAGAACAAGGTTTCGAATGGAAACCATAAGGTCAGTCAGTCACATCCTCAGACCTGGGGACGTTATGGCTACTCTGGACCTCAAGGATGCTTACTTCCATATCTCGATCCATCCCGTTTCTCTGAAATTTCTCAGCATCGCGGTCCAGATTTCAGGGGTTCGCAGGCATCTTCAGTTTGCCGCTCTTACCTTCGGGATCTCATCTGCCCCCCTTATCTTCACCAAGGTGGTAGTGTTGGTGGTGGCAGCTCTGAGACTTCAGGGACTGACCATCATTCCTTATCTGGACGATTGGCTGCTCCTAGCCTCCTCAGTACCAGTGCTTACCCACCATCTTCATGTGGCAATTTCCTTTTTGCTCCGCCTGGGGTGGATTATCAACTGGGAGAAGTCGTTTGTGAGCCCATCGACTTCAATTCATTACCTAGGTTTCGTAGTCGACTCTGTGGATATGTCCCTCCAGTTGACGCCAGAAAGAAGAGCTCGGATTCAGGACCTGGCAAGGGTCCTCTCTGTTCTGCGACGAGTTTCCATCAGGACTCTCATGAAGATGCTGGGGCTCATGTCAGCAGCTGCGGATACAGTCCCTTGGGCTTTGTGGAGCCTCCGTCCACTACAGTCGGAGGTCCTAAACAAGTGGAATGGCAGCCTGGCTGGGCTAGACTCCCTGTGCTCCCTATCCAATCAAACCCGGAATTCCTTGAGATGGTGGCTCCATCTGCCGGTGGGAAAGTCTTTAACCCAACCAGAGTGGGTCATATTGACAACAGACGTGTCCCTTGTAGGTTGGGGCGCCCATTTGGACGGATCCCCAGTCCGGGGATCTTGGTCTCCTCAGGAGTGCTATCTCTCTTCCAATCTCTGCGAGATGCGAGCTATCCGGCTAGCCCTCCTCCACCTCGCCCTTCAGATCCAGGGCAAAGCTGTGAAAGTCGTCAGACAACATGACTGCGGTCCTCTATATAAACAAACTGGGAGGTACAAGATCCTTACCCCTTTTGTCAGAGATCGGGGTAATTCTATGGTGGGCAGAGCTGAACCTATCCTATCTATCTGCCACTCACATTCGAGGTTCCTCCAACATGATTGCAGACCGCTTAAGTCGCGGGTTAACGACTATGGAGTGGTCTCTGCATCCGGAGATCTTCAAGCAGTTAGTTCTCAAATGGGGCATGCCAGAGGTGGATATCATGGCAACCAGGTTCAACGCCAAGGTGCAGAGGTTCTGTTCCCTATACAGGGAGGACAACCCCCTGGCGATAGATGTTCTGTCAATACCTTGGAGGTTCAGGCTGGCTTACATCTTCCCTCCTTTTTCCATGATACCGAGGGTATTGATGAAAATCCGTCAGGATCAGGCCTCGGTAATAGCCATCATTCCGTTTTGGCCCAAGAGATCCTGGTTTACCCAGCTCATTCAGATGAGTCGGGGACAATGCTGGAGACTCCCCCCGGAGCAGACCCTGGTGTAGTGGGACACTCACCTCTGCCCAGATCTACACAGATTTAACCTGACAGCCTGGAGGTTGTTCAGTCCCTTCCCGGTGTAGGAGGGTTCTCTGAGTCGGTCCTGAGAACTTTGTCGCATTCAAGAGCAGAGACTACGAAGAAGGCCTACTCCAGAGTAATGAGAATCTTCGCATCATTGTGTGATTCCAACCAGGTGGTGTCTTCAGATCCGCCCCTTCCTGCGATATTGCAATTCCTTCAGGACGGACTAGATAAAGGTCTCTCTCCATCTTCCCTGAAGGTTCAGATCTTTGCCATTTCGGCCTGTCTTAACAGACCATATTCTCGGGACCTGCTCATCAAACGCTTCCTTAAGGGGGCTAAAAGATTAAAGCCTACAATACTGAAACCGGTTCCTCAGTGGGGCCTATCAGTAGTTCTCAAGGGGTTTGGCATCTCCTCCTTTGAGCCTTTGGAGGAGGTAGACTTTAAGTTCGTGACTCTAAAATCGGTCTTCCTTCTGGCTGTAACCTCAGCCAAGAGGATCTCTGAATTGCAAGCTTTTTCAGCAATGCATCCTTATACCATTTTCTTACAGGACCGAGTTCTCCTAAAGTTTTTACCTTACTTTAGACCTAAAGTTCCGACTTTTCAGAATATTAACCAGGTAATTTCTATGCCAGTTTTGTTTTCTTCTGCCTCCTCCTCCGATGTTCTCGCCAGACATCTGCTGGATATCTCGAGATGCCTCCAGATCTATGTGGATAGATCTAGGAGTTCAGTATAGATAAAAATCTCTTTATCCTGTTTGCCGGTAAGTCTAGAGGCCGTAAAGCGTCTAAATCTACCATTAGTCGCTGGATCAAGGAAGCCATCAGGGAGGCCTTTGTGTCTCAATCTTTAATTCCTCCGGAGTTTGTAAGAGCCCACTCTACTAGGGCCGTTTCAACCTCTGTTGCGAAGAGAAGGCTTCTCCCCATAGAGTTAATCTGTAAAGCGGCTTCCTGGAGCTCTGAATCAAACTTCATCTCCCATTATAGAATAGATGCTAAGGTGGCAGAGTTTTCAGCCTTTGGGCAGATGATCCTTAGTTCTGCTAGGCATGAGGACCCTCTCTAGGGGTTTCTTCTTGCTATCTCCCATCTGTGCTGCTGGTAGGACGTAAGGGAATCATACATTTCTAACGATAATTTGTTTTCCCTTAGTCCTAACAGCTGCACGCAAAATTCCCACCCTAAGCAGATGATGCTTTCTATAAACACGGTGGGCTGGGGGATAGTTCCCTCCTTTTCCAGGAAACTTCTTATTGGTTCTTGGGCTCATTATAATTTCTGCCGTTCCTACCAGTCCACAGGGGGCAGTTAACCTCATCTGTGCTGCTGTTAGGACTAAGGGAAAACAAATTATCGTTAGAAATTAACGATTTTCATAGAGCAGGTCGTAACGACACGGCGATACCTAATATGTATATTTTTTAATTTTATTTTGGATTTACACAATAAAATTTTTTTGAAAAAAATCATGTTAACTATTGTCTTTGGTAGGGTCTCATTTTTTGCTGAATGAGATGATGGTTTGATTGGTACCATTTTGGGGCACATATCATTTGGCATTACACTTTTTGTGATGTAAGGTGATAAAAAATTTAGTTTTCTTTATCATCCACCATGATGGCAACAGATGAGATTGACCCCTTGACCTCTGTAGGGGCAGGAAATACACAGAGAGAGTTTAAAAGCCCCCAAAAGCCCTTCAGTGTTTTTCTGTCCCTAAAGGAGGCATTACACATCATTTTATTTTACCTTATCGGTTCTTTCATCCTCTGCCCTCCCGTGGCATCAGCTAAAGCTGGGCAGAGGAGAGCAGAGTGAGCTCGTTCCTGAGCCTGTTCTCATATTGGAGCAGTGTTTTCCTTCCCACACGCAGTGGAAGCAGACCTGCGAGAACGGGACGCAGCACGCCAGGGGCAGAGCCGCACCCAAACAATCGAGCTACTGAGTCACATGGAAGGAAGTGTCATTGTGCTAAGGCAAATGCCATTGATGTCAGACGCCACTCCACTTGAAAAAAGTGTTACTCCCCACACTCCAGCATGTCAGCTCCTGAAGCTCCTGGGACCCACGTGGACAACGTAGACTCCCCCCGGAGCAGACCCTGGTGTAGTGGGACACTCACCTCTGCCCAGATCTACACAGATTTAACCTGACAGCCTGGAGGTTGATCAGTCCCTTCTTGGAGTAGGAGGGCTCTCTGAGTCGGTCCTGAGAACTTTGTCGCATTCAAGAGCAGAGTCTATGAAGAAGGCCTACTCCAGAGTAATGAGAATCTTCGCATCATTGTGTGATTCCAACCAGGTGGTGTCTTCAGATCCGCCCCTTCCTGCGATATTGCAATTCCTTCAGGACGGACTAGATAAAGGTCTCTCTCCATCTTCCCTGAAGGTTCAGATCTTTGCCATTTCGGCCTGTCTTAACAGACCATATTCTCGGGACCTGCTCATCAAACGCTTCCTTAAGGGGGCTAAAAGATTAAAGCCTACAATACTGAAACCGGTTCCTCAGTGGGGCCTATCAGTAGTTCTCAAGGGGGTTTGGCATCTCCTCCCTTTGAGCCTTTGGAGGAGGTAGACTTTAAGTTCGTGACTCTAAAATCGGTCTTCCTTCTGGCTGTAACCTCAGCCAAGAGGATCTCTGAATTGCAAGCTTTTTCAGCAATGCATCCTTATACCATTTTCTTACAGGACCGAGTTCTCCTAAAGTTTTTACCTTACTTTAGACCTAAAGTTCCGACTTTTCAGAATATTAACCAGGTAATTTCTATGCCAGTTTTGTTTTCTTCTGCCTCCTCCTCCGATGTTCTCGCCAGACATCTGCTGGATATCTCGAGATGCCTCCAGATCTATGTGGATAGATCTAGGGAGTTCAGTATAGATAAAAATCTCTTTATCCTGTTTGCCGGTAAGTCTAGAGGCCGTAAAGCGTCTAAATCTACCATTAGTCGCTGGATCAAGGAAGCCGTCAGGGAGGCCTTTGTGTCTCAATCTTTACATCCTCTGGAGTTTGTAAGGGCCCACTCTACTAGGGCTGTTTCAACCTCTGTTGTGGAGAGAAGGCTTCTCCCCTTAGAGTTAATCTGTAAAGCGGCTTCCTGGAGCTCTGAATCAACCTTCATCTCCCATTATAGAATAGATGCTAAGGTGGCAGCGTTTTCGGCCTTTGGGCAGACGATCCTTAGTTCTTCTAGGCATGAGGACCCTCCCTAGGGGTTTCTCCTTGCTATCTCCCCATCTGTGCTGCTTGTAGGACGTAAGGGAATCGTTAATTTCTAACGATAATTTGTTTTCCCTTAGTCCTAACAGCAGCACACAAAATTCCCACCCTAAGTAGATGATGCTTTCTATAAACACGGTGGGCTGGGGGATCATTCCCTCCTTTTCAGGGAGCAGGAAAACTTCTTATTGGTTCTTGGGCTCATTAAAATTTCCGCTGGTCCTACCAGTCCACAGGGGGCAGTTAACCTCATCTGTGCTGCTGTTAGGACTAAGGGAAAACAAATTATCGTTAGAAATTAACGATTTTCATAGAGCAGGTCGTAACGACACGGCGATACCTAATATGTATATTTTTAATTTTATTTTGGATTTACACAATAAAATTTTTTGAAAAAATCATGTTAACTATTGTCTTTGGTAGGGTCTCATTTTTTGCTGAATGAGATGATGGTTTGATTGGTACCATTTTGGGGCACATATCATTTGGCATTACACTTTTGTGATGTAAGGTGATAAAAATTTAGTTTTCTTTATCATCCACCATGATGGCAACAGATGAGATTGACCCCTTGACCTCTGTAGGGGCAGGAAATACACAGAGAGAGTTTAAAAGCCCCCAAAAGCCCTTCAGTGTTTTTCTGTCCCTAAAGGAGGCATTACACATCATTTTATTTTACCTTATCGGTTCTTTCATCCTCTGCCCTCCCGTGGCATCAGCTAAAGCTGGGCAGAGGAGAGCAGAGTGAGCTCGTTCCTGAGCCTGTTCTCATATTGGAGCAGTGTTTTCCTTCCCACACGCAGTGGAAGCAGACCTGCGAGAACGGGACGCAGCACGCCAGGGGGCAGAGCCGCACCCAAACAATCGAGCTACGAGTCACATGGAAGGAAGTGTCATTGTGCTAAGGCAAATGCCATTGATGTCAGACGCCACTCCACTTGAAAAAAGTGTTACTCCCCACACTCCAGCATGTCAGCTCCTGAAGCTCCTGGGACCCACGTGGACAACGTAGACCCACCCTCGGCTACTCCTTCAGTGAGTTCCCCTGTGGGGAATCTGCAATTATGTATTTTCTGTTTACTCTTATATGGCTAATATCTGGTTGTTCTTCTTTTCTCAGGGAGCAAAGGTAACAAAAATTAAATCTAAATAAGTCAAGATTTTCAATTGCTCAAAAAAGCTCCCTGAAGGATACAAAAAGAAACAATGCCAATCCTGCAGTAATGATCTGTTAAAGGAAGAGCAACCATCTATCCTTATGGAAGTAAAATCTATGATTCAGGATAAAGTTAAATCCTTATTGGCGTCCCTTGTGCCTAGTCCGCCTACGTCTCCTGCCAAAAGGCCAAGATTATCAGTTCCATCCTCCTCTGACGCAGAGGACATGGATGATGAGGCATCAGTCTCTAGACATGATTTTGAGGAAGATCATTTGTCAGAGGGTAAAATAGCTGAAGATGATAAAAAATATTTTTTCTCTTTCGAAGAAATCGAAGAACTACTCAAGGCTGTAAGGGAGACTATGGGCATTGAAGATATCCAGAAACCAAAAATCATTCAGAATGGGGATTACGTACAAAAAGATCAAAAGTTTTCCCTGTTAATGAAAATATTAACAAAATGATCCTCGATGAATAGACCGATCCGGAAAAAAGGTTGGGGCTCTCAAAAGAATTTAGAAACATACTTCTTTTTGATCCTTCAGAAGTTAACATCTTTAGTGAAACCCCAAAAATTGATATTCAGGTGGCAAAAGTTGTCAAGAAAACTCCCCAGCCATTTAAAGATGCTTCCTTATTGCGTGACCCAATGGAGCGAAAGGCAGATGCCCCATTAAGGAAGTGTTGGTAGTAGAGTTGAGCGGACACCTGGATGTTCGGGTCGAGAAGTTCGGCCGAACTTCACGAAAATGTTCGGGTTCGGGATCCAAACTTGGCCCGACCTTGACCCCGAACCCGAACCTCATTGAAGTCAATGGAGACCCAAACTTTTCAGCACTAAAATGGCTGTAAAATAGCCCTGGAAAGGGCTGAAGGGCTGCAAAAGGCAGCAAAATGTAGGTAAGTCCCCTGCAAACAAATGTGGATAGGGAAATGACTAAAATAAATAAAAATTAACCAATATTAATTGGCAACCTGGAGGAGGAGGTGGAATAGGAGGTTGAGGTGGCGTCAGGTGGGAATGCTTTGGTAGTTGAAGTTCTCCTCATAGCCATAAAGGATTCATCTCTGCCTGCAGCGCCACAGGCCTCATTCACAGCTTCAGGCCCATGGCAATCATACATGGGAGTTGGAGAAGTTCTCATCACAGCCAAAAAGCATTGCCACAGGCCACATTCACAGATTTAGGCCCAAGGAAACCATACATGGGAGTTGGAGAAGTTCTCATCACAGCCAAAAAGGATTCATGTCTGCCAGCAGTGCCACAGGCCACATTCACAGATTTAGGCCCAAGACAACCATACATAGGAGTTAGAGAAGTTGTCATCACAGCCAAAAAGGATTCATGCCTGCCTGCAGTGTCACAGGCCTCATGCACAGACTCAGGCCCCTGGAACCCACAAATAGGAGAGTTCAAATCACGCTAAAACAGTATTGATTTCAGCCAGCAGTGCCACAGGCAACAATCACTCATTCAGGCCCATGGCTCCCGCAAAGAGGAGAGCGGTCCTGTAACAGCAACACAGGCCTCAGGTCAACCTGCAATGGAACAGGCCATTATCATTTATGTAGACCCTAGCACCCAGACAGAGGAGAGAGGTCCCATAACAGCAAAACAGGCATCATGTCACCCACCAATGCTGCAGGCGATTATCATTTATGTAGGCCCTGACACCCAGACAGAGGAGAGAGGTCCCATAACAGCAAAACAGGCATCATGTCACCCACCAATGCAACAGGCCACTTTCAGTAGGACGTAGGACGACAAGAAAAGTGTAATTTTTCTTACTGTAAATTCTCTTTCCTTTAGTCCAAAGCAGCAGAACATACTTACCCGCCCAATAAAGTGTTGTTAAAAAAAAAAATAACTGACCTTGAGTGGTTATTGTATGACTGGAAGTTCCGTTAGAATTACACAATAGGAGGGACTAGGTTAGGCAGTTTTATAGGATCTGAATTTAAATTGAATCATTGACATCTCCTGCCCTATGCTTTCAGGAGGATTAGAAATCCGTGTGGGTGCTGCTGCTTTGGACTAAAGGAAAGAGAATTTTCAGTAATAAAAATTACTCTTTTTATCTTAGCAAAAAATCCCAGTAAGAAATGTAAAAATGTCATGTTACCACTAGATGAAGATATCCTTCATTTACCCTTAATTTACATCCAGGACATCACAGTACAGATCTGTCCTATAATCCTCCTAATTATGAGGAACCTTCTCCTGACCAATCACAGATTGTTACCGCAAGTACAAGTCAGAAAGGGATTAAAAGGTGTGACGTCACACTCGGGTCTCTACGGATGCCTGCTTGGACCACAACTCCTTCAACATGTTTCGGAATTTGCGAATTCCTTCCTCAGGGATGATTGTGGTTCCTCCTTTTCTGAGTTAAATTTACATTCGTTCCCATGGTTACCAGTCTGCCTTTATACAGGAAGCCATGATAGTATTCAAATGTAAATTAGTCTTTCTAGCGTTTTCCTACTGCCCTATATGGATTTTTATTCTTTTCCTGTATGTAAATTCCTGTCTTTCTTTAATTTGGATATATTATCTGAGTTCCCACGGAAGACTCCTTCCCCTGGATACACCAGCGCGGCTTACCCTCGTGCGTACGAGCCACCGGCCGGGGCCGCACTTGCTAGTAGAGGAAGCTAAAGACAGAAGAACTTCAGAGGGAAAGGGTTACTATCCCTGTGGATTTCTTCACCCTGCAATAGCATCGGCAAGTACCCACTGTATGGTGTTAATGATATATGTAACTACAACTTACGGATAGGTAACCTTATATACATTATTCACAGCATTGGCAACTACTCATTGTACTGGATGTATTACATATCGGACTACTACTAACGGATAGATAATATAATTTTCACTACTCATAAGTAGAGTTGAGCGAACTTCTATTTTTAGTTCGGCATCCAAAGTTCGGGTTCGGGTTATCGTAGCATCCCGTTATGGATTCCGCTACCGCGAACCATAACGACATTTGGAATCCATAAGGGGCGGCTTCATTGAACCCGAACCTTGGACAACCCTAAGGACCTGGGGTGACATCACCGTCATGCATCAGTGCACGGGGCGTGGCTCAGTACTGGATCACCTCATCCAATCCAGTGCTGAGCCACACCCCCTGCACTGATCACATGACGTCACTCCAGGTCCTTAGGGTTGTCCAAGGTTCGGGTGCATTGAAGCAGCCCCTTATGGACTCCAAATGCCGTTATGGTCCGCGGTAGCGTAATCCATAACGGGATGCTACGATAACCCGAACCCGAACTTTGGACGCCGAACTAAAAATAGAAGTTCGCTCAACTCTACTCATAAGTATTGAAAGTTAGCGTGGGCTTAGTCCTCTATATGATTTAATTTTGAATTACACTGAGGGTGCAGGCAATTAACCCTTTCTAAACCCACAGTGACGGATCACATATCTTATATAGTGTATTGTCTTTTTTTTTTTTCCCTGTGAGGACAGTGCGGGCATCATCTGACCCTTAGAAACATAAAAACGGTCAACAGGCTACTGAAGTTAAACAATAACAAAAAGAGATAGATGAGATTGAAAATAAGGCAGCCACGGTTTCTGGTGAATTAGCACAAATTGTCAGAATATTGTGACAGAGATAACCAGAATAGAGCAATAATTCAGACTCTTGAAAGGAAATTAGGTCAAGCCTCTAGTGAAGTATCAGAATGGAAAAAGTTAAAGTCTAGGATCTAGGTTCTAAGATCTAGAAAAGAAATGCGAGAAGTTGTATAATGACAATAAAAAATTGCATAAAGAGATAGATAGCCGGGATCCAGACCATCTGCAATTCAGACAGCAAACATATGCCAGCAGATTAAAGGTTAAACCTTCCAGGGGGGAATCAGATGTAGAAAGTAATTATTGGAGCCCCTCTGAAGAAGAAGAACAAATCTTCATCAAGGAACGTTCTCCTCCTAAAATAAAACCCATCTCTCCTCCTAGAGACTCTAAAAAGTTGTCCCATGAGAGGAACAGGAAAGTCTGTCAACCTATGATAGATACCATCAAAGTCATACATTTTTTAAAAGAAACTGTTGGTTTATTCACTAAGAAGGGGTCGCCTTCCATAATTAATCATATAGAAACCTATGAGGAGGCGATGAAGACCCTACATTTAGAACGTGACAAATAGAAAGTTGAATTCATTTCCTGGGTGTTTGAGCCAAAGCACAGGTATTTCTTTAGTTTCCTCCGTGATATGGGCACAGATACCTGCTCAGAGGTTGTGTCAGAAATAAAAACAGAGTTTGGTCCATATAGGTCAGCTACCTCTGCAAGGAGGGCCATTTTCACTCTGATATGTCGGCCGAATCAGTTCCAGAGAATTTTTGTCAATTCTCAAAAATGCTTATAGCCTGGCTGAGAAAGATCCCAATTTTGAAGGCCAGGAATTCATCCAACTGTTTTATGACGCTTTGCCCAATGAAATAAAAAAAATTTTGGCCCGGGATTACCATCCTAGAAAAACTCTGGATTGGCTGCTAACAGAGTACAACTCTGTATGCCGCTTTACAAAATAGCGAGGAGTTTCAGGATGGGAGATTTTAAAAAAACCAATGAAGAAATAGCTGAGACTCTCACAAAAAGGGATCAGGGACAGTTTGAGGCTCCCAAAAGAAGTTATGCTGAGGTTGTAAGAAGCTCCAGGCCTCCCCATCTAAATAAAGTTAAACCTAGGCCAGAGGATAATAAGGTGCCAAATACTGAGGAAAGCCCAGATAAAAAGAATCGTTTTGTAAATAGGTGATTTCCTAAGAAATTATTACAGGAGATTCCAACGCGGACCAGAAAGGGGTCAAAACGGTTCTAAATCAGAAAGTTCTGGTAGGTCTCAAAGGTCTAAATTCCCAAAACAACCTCCAAGAGTTCATGGGAAAATTAGAGTTAATATCCATGATCGAATGGATCAGATCCAGAGCCAGTTTGGAGAATTGGTACAACGGTTGGAAGATTTATCCAAAGCTTTCAATGCTAATCCTAAAAATCCTTTTTTAGGGGCCGCTCCTCCTGTAGAAAGCCCTCCCCAATTATAAATGGGGAGAAGCAGGTAAGAGGGTCAAATACTGCAAATGATTCTGTTGCATATACAAGTGAGCAAAATCATACAAAAGTCTTGATCCCCGAAAATAATTTAACCCCTCCAAAGCCAGATGGCAAGGGGGAGGGGCGACATGTTTGTGATTCCATCTTTTAGCCCACAAAGTCCCCAGCTGTGCGGAGGAGGACAGAAGACCCTGCTTCTGAAACAAAGGGGGGTCAGGGGTAAGAAGGCCTGCAGAGCAGGAAATCTGTTTCACTTGTCATTCAAAATATTTGTGTTCCTTACAGGAAGTAGAACATCGATATTTTATAGTTTGAGAATTTCCCGCAAATATTGGCTTTAATGGACACAGGTAGCCAAGCGACCTTATTATCTCAAAAGTATTTCCAACAAATACAGGATCTATCTTCTGAGAGGTATAAGTTATAAATGTCACTGCTAATCTTGTAAGTGTCTGAGGTACTGCCCTAAAGGTCTTAGGTGAAGCGTGGCTGGATTTCAAAGTGGGAAATAAAGTAATCAGCCATCCCACACCGATAGTGGATATGCCCTCTGATCGCTTAATTATTGGCATCGATTTCCTCAAGAGATTAAATCCCATTGTTGATTTTATTTCCCAGGTGAGAAATCCCATTAATTATGAGCAATCCCAATCCTATTACAGTCGGTGTAACTGTCATGTGACTGAGGAAAGGGCGGACTCTATAGAGACTCATTTCGGGAATAGCCAAATTCCTGATGTTTCTTTCTTACAAGCACCCCCGACCTCCACTGACGGTGGACAGGAGGATAAGACCATATGTGTATCTCCTGAAAGACTTAAAGATGTTTGCTTGGAAGAGGAAGTTCTCACAATTCCCCTACATCCAGAAACTACTGACCCTACTGGATTCAGTGATCATGCACAACTCCTGGTGGGGATTGACAAAGTGAATGATGATCTTTTCTTCCCATTACAGGTAAATGATTTAGGGAGGACTAGGAGAGCTAAACTGAATTGATGCCAAAAGAACAGTTACATTAATAGGGACCTACTAAAACAATTGGCCAATACTAAGATAATTAGGTATCCAAATCCTCAGGATTAGAGTTGAGCGAACTTGTGTTTTAAGTTCGGCTTCCAAAGCTCGGGTTCGGGTTATCGTAGCATCCCGTTATGGATTCCGCTACCAAGGACCATAACGGCATTTGGAACACAGGGTGAAGGACCTGGGGTGACGTCACTGTCATGTGATCAGTGCAGGGGGCGTGGCTCAGTACTGGATTAGATAAGCGGTGGTAGCCTACGACCTCTTATCCAATCCAGTACAGAGCCCCGCCCCCTGCACTGATCACATGACGGTGATGTCACCCCGGTCCTTCACCACCTCCTCTCCACTGCTGAGCCCCGCCCCCTACACTGATCACATGACGGTGACGTCACCCCAGGTCCTTCAGCTCTGGCAGTGCAGCAGATACTGGGCAGGTCCTGGTCGGTAGTCAGGGCTCTTGTTCTCTCTGGTATCAGCCATTCCTCCAGCCTGCAGGTAAGATGAGCTGTGAGGAGACAGTGTGGTGGAGAGCTCAGACATGTCACCTCTGGAGATTCTCCTCCATTACACACAGGAATCCTTCTCCGCTCCTCAGCTTAGTATGATGGGGGAGTAGTGGGGATGGTGGGGGTTGTCATCATTCGCTGGCCCCTGACTGTCCTGGTGAGGGGCCCCTGCCTCCAGGAGGAGAATGAATGGAGTGGGGCCTGGCCTGAGCTCAGCTCTCTCCAGTCTCTTCTCTAGGAGTTCTGGACACAGCTGAGCACAGCCCAGAGGTGGGACCTGCATCTATCAGACACTTATCTCCTGTGGAGCCACCAGAGATCTCCATGTTGGGGCCCCTGGGATCCATGTGGTGGGGGCCCCTCCAGGCTCAGGACGTGCGGTTCTGGAGGTGACATCTGGTCTTGTCCCCTGGATGATTTCCTCTCCTCTCCTCATAAAGGCGCCTGCAGTACTAGAAGCCTCCAGCTCCTCCAGTTCTCTCCTCTTCTCCTGAATGACCCCGAGGATGGACGGGAAGGAGATCAGCAGAAGAATATTAGACCTCACCTTGGAGATCATCTCCCTGCTGAGCGGAGAGGTAAACTTCTCTAGATTTCTCTCCTCTGTATTGTATTCTGTAACAAGTCAGACATCGGGAAGGAGAATCCATCATAGGAAGTGATATGAAGAGTCCAGGGTCCTGGAGAACGGCCCCCAGACCTTCCAAGTGACGGAGAACCTGAAGATCAGCCCCCAGTATGGTGAGTGATGTGTCATGTGACCAGTGACCAATAGTCATGTAGGAGCCATGAGGAGGTAAGTAGGCACGTTGTACCAGGAGGAGAGGCCGGAGGAGAGCACATGGCCCCTGAAGGGTTTATTCCCTAAGTGTCTCTCTCCATCCACAGGAGTACACAATAGTGAAGAAGACATCGGGGGACTGTGTGACTCCCATCATCCATCTCCAGGAGTCAGGAGGGCGGAGCAGGACCCCTCCCCCCATCACAGAGCCTCCCCTCACCCCTGATACATGAGCAGAAGATCCTAGAGCTCACCCACAAGATGATGGAGCTGCTGACTGGAGAGGTGACACTGCTGGGAATGCTGGGAAATTCTCCAGTAACAGCACTGGAGGGTCTGGGTGATGACGGTGTCATTGTGTTGTCAGGTTCCTATAAGGTGTCAGGACGTCACTGTCTATTTCTCCATGGAGGAGTGGGAGTATATAGAAGGACACAAGGATCTGTACAAGGAGGCCATGATGGAGGACCACCAGCCTCTTATATCACAGGGTAAGACCCGTCATGTGCAGTGTATACACGTGTCTGCAGTGACATGTAATGGAGGAGCACCAGCCTCTTATATCACAGGGTAAGAGCCGTCATGTGCAGTGTATACATGTGTGTGCAGTGACATGTAATGGAGGAGCACCAGCCTCTTATATCACAAGGTAAGAGCCGTCATGTGCAGTGTATACACGTGTGTGCAGTGACATGTAATGGAGGAGCACCAGCCTCTTATATCACAGGGTAAGAGCCGTCATGTGCAGTGTATACACGTGTGTGCAGTGATATGTAATGGAGGAGCACCAGCCTCTTATATCACAGGGTAAGAGCCGTCATCTGCAGTGTATACACGTGTGTGCAGTGACATGTAATAGAGGAGCATCAGCCTCTTATATCACAAGGTAAGAGCCGTCATGTGCAGTGTATACACGTGTGTGCAGTGACATGTAATGGAGGAGCACCAGCCTCTTATATCACAGGGTAAGAGCCGCCATGTGCAGTGTATACACGTGTGTGCAGTGACATGTAATGGAGGAGCACCAGCCTCTTATATCACAGGGTAAGAGCCGTCATGTGCAGTGTATACACGTCTGTGCAGTGACATGTAATGGAGGAGCACCAGCCTCTTATACCACAGGGTAAGAGCCGTCATGTGCAGTGTATACACGTGTGTGCAGTGACATGTAATGGAGGAACACCAGCCTCTTATATCACAGGGTAAGAGCCGTCATGTGCAGTGTATACACGTCTGTGCAGTGACATGTAATGGAGGAGCACCAGCCTCTTATATCACAGGGTAAGAGCCGTCATGTGCAGTGTATACACGTCTGTGCAGTGACATGTAATGGAGGAGCACCAGCCTCTTATATCACAGGGTAAGACCCGTCATGTGCAGTGTATACACGTGTGTGCAGTGACATGTAATAGAGGAGCATCAGCCTCTTATATCACAGGGTAAGAGCCGTCATGTGCAGTGTATACACGTCTGTGCAGTGACATGTAATGGAGGAGCACCAGCCTCTTATATAACAGGGTAAGAGCCGTCATGTGCAGTGTATACACGTCTGTGCAGTGACATGTAATGGAGGAGCACCAGCCTCTTATATAACAGGGTAAGAGCCGTCATGTGCAGTGTATACACGTCTGTGCAGTGACATGTAATGGAGGAGCACCAGCCTCTTATATCACAGGGTAAGAGCCGTCATGTGCAGTGTATACACGTGTGTGCAGTGACATGTAATGGAGGAGCACCAGCCTCTTATATCACAGGGTAAGATCCGCCATGTGCAGTGTATACACGTGTGTGCAGTGACATGTAATGGAGGAGCACCAGCCTCTTATATCACAGGGTAAGAGCCGTCATGTGCAGTGTATACACGTGTGTGCAGTGACATGTAATAGAAGAGCACCAGCCTCTTATATCACAGGGTAAGACCCGTCATGTGCAGTGTATACACGTGTGTGCAGTGACATGTAATAGAGGAGCATCAGCCTCTTATATCACAAGGTAAGACCCGTCATGTGCAGTGTATACACGTGTGTGCAGTGACATGTAATGGAGGAGCACCAGCCTCTTATATCACAGGGTAAGAGCCGTCATGTGCAGTGTATACACGTGTGTGCAGTGACATGTAATGGAGGAGCACCAGACTCTTATATCACAGGGTAAGAGCCGTCATGTGCAGTGTATACACGTGTGTGCAGTGACATGTAATGTAGGAGCACCAGCCTCTTATATCACAGGGTAAGAGCCGTCATGTGCAGTGTATACACGTGTGTGCAGTGACATGTAATAGAGGAGCACCAGCCTCTTATATCACAGGGTAAGAGCCGTCATGTGCAGTGTATACACGTGTCTGCAATGACATGTAATGGAGGAGCACCAGCCTCTTATATCACTAGGTAAGAGCCGTCATGTGCAGTGTATACACGTGTGTGCAGTGACATGTAATGGAGGAGCACCAGCCTCTTATATCACAGGGTAAGAGCCGTCATGTGCAGTGTATACACGTGTGTGCAGTGACATGTGATGGAGGAGCACCAGCCTCTTATATCACAGGGTAAGAGCCGTCATGTGCAGTGTATACACGTGTGTGCAGTGACATGTAATGGAGGAGCACCAGCCTCTTATATCACACGGTAAGAGCCGTCATGTGCAGTGTATACACTTGTGGGCCGTGACATGTAATGGAGGAGCACCAGCCTCTTATATCACAAGGTGAGACCCGTCATGTGCAGTGTATACACGTGTGTGCAGTGACATGTAATGGAGGAGCACCAGTCTCTTATATCACAGGGTAAGAGCCGTCATGTGGAGTGTATACACGTGTGTGCAGTGACATGTAATGGAGGAGCACCAGCCTCTGATATCACAAGGTAAGAGCCGTCATGTGCAGTGTATACATGTGTCTGCAGTGACATGTAATGGAGGAGCACCAGCCACTTATATCACAGGGTAAGAACCTTCATGTGCAGTGTATACACGTGTGTGCAGTGACATGTAATGGAGGATCACCGGCCTCTTATATCACAGGGTAAGAGCTGTCATGTGCAGTGTATACACGTGTGTGCAGTGACATGTAATGGAGGAGCACCAGCCTCTTGTATTACAAGGTAAGAGCCGTCATGTGCAGTGTGTGCAGTGACATGTAATGGAGGAGCACCAGCCTCTTATATCACAAGGTAAGAGCCGTCATGTGCAGTGTATACACGTGTGTGCAGTGACATGTAATGGGGGAGTACCAGCCTCTTATATTACAAGGTAAGAGCCGTCATGTGCAGTGTGTACACGTGTGTGCAGTGACATGTAATGGAGGAGCACCAGCCTCTTATATTACAAGGTAAGAGCCGTCATGTGCAGTGTGTACACGTGTGTGCAGTGACATTTAATGGAGGAGCACCAGCCTCTTATATCACAGGGTAAGAGCCGTCATGTGCAGTGTATACACGTGTGTGCAGTGACATGTAATGGAGGAGCACCAGCCTCTTATATCACAGGGTAAGAGCCGTCATGTGCAGTGTGTACACGTGTGTGCAGTGACATGTAATAGAGGAGCATCAGCCTCTTATATCACAGGGTAAGAGCCGTCATGTGCAGTGTATACACGTGTGTGCAGTGACATGTAATGGAGGAGCACCAGCCTCTGATATCACAGGGTAAGAGCTGTCATGTGCAGTGTATACACGTGTGTGCAGTGACATGTAATGGAGGAGCACCAGCCTCTTATATCACAAGGTAAGAGCCGTCATGTGCAGTGTGTACACGTGTGTGCAGTGACATGTAATGGAGGAGCACCAGCCTCTTATATCACAGGGTAAGAGCCGTCATGTGCAGTGTATACACGTGTGTGCAGTGACATGTAATGGAGGAGCACCAGCCTCTTATATCACAGGGTATGAGCCGTCATGTGCAGTGTATACACGTGTGCAGTAACATGTAATGGAGGAGCACCAGCCTCTTATATCACAAGGTAAGAGCCGACATGTGCAGTGTATACACGTGTGTGCAGTGACATGTAATGGAGGAGCACCAGCCTCTTATATCACAGGGTAAGAGCCGTCATGTGCAGTGTATACATGTGTGTGCAGTGACATGTAATGGAGGAGCACCAGCCTCTTATATCACAGGGTAAGAGCCGTCATGTGCAGTGTATACACGTGTGTGCAGTGACATGTAATGGAGGAGCACCAGCCTCTTATATCACAGGGTAAGAGCCGTCATGTGCAGTGTGTACACGTGTGTGCAGTGACATGTAATGGAGGAGCACCAGCCTCTTATATCACAGGGTAAGAGCCGCCATGTGCAGTGTATACACGTGTGTGCAGTGACATGTAATGGAGGAGCTCCACAGTTCCTCCTCACATTACATTAGAGGCTACGTGTTCTTTATATGTCAGTCATATCCATAGGGCTCCATTCACATGATGGGAGCGTGTCCTTCTGGCCTCCATCGGGACGGTATAGTAGACTATACTACAGAGACGTCTTGTAAAACCCGTATTCTGCATTGTATATATCTTGTAGATTATACATGGAGTTTATGGGCAATGTCCGCTCCTGTACGACTGTTTGTCATCCATGTAAATCAGGCGTGTGTTATGTAAGTCGTTGGTGTCTCAATAAAATGTGAAAAAAATTGTATTAAAATTCTTGTCTGGCATCGGCTTTAAATTGCTAAATGTGATCATGTCGTCCATCACTTAAGCGATTATCTTCTCATCCCCTTCAGACTGAACGTGTGACTTCTAGCAATAATTGCAGGTCCCAGAATGTTCTAGCTGCATTAGACTGTGTTCACACACGGCACATTTATTGTAGAGATTTCCATCTATTGGGTTGTTTCTGCAGCAGGTGCATGGATTATTAGAAGCCACATTCTGGGTAGCGGGACAGTCACAGAAATGTCTGCAGCTGATCTGCTGTGTGTGAACGTGCTCGTACATAACCAGTGACTGATCTCTGCTGCTCTTATAATCTGTCCAAAAAGGGGGGATTTTTAGGTTTCACATACAGAAACGACAGGCAAGTTCTGCAGGGGCGGGGCTTACGATGCTCCATTGTGGATGTGGAGCATCTCAAGATTTACTCTGTACCTTTTAAACAGGATTAGTAAATCTGCCCAGTTGTTTACCCAATGGCTGCAGGGTGTCCAGACCATCGTGTCCCCCTTCACCATCTACAAATCATGATGCTCCTTGTTTTATTGAAATGATGTCCAGTTGCTGTTGAAAGGTAAAATGTGTTGGCAGAGAGCAGGGCTCGTTTCCAGACATGGTCCGGCTTTTCACATTTTGTAGTTTTGTTAAGTCATTATTTACTGTATGTAATAAAAG
The DNA here is from genome assembly GCA_033119425.1 of Bufotes viridis. Taxonomy (NCBI): domain Eukaryota; kingdom Metazoa; phylum Chordata; class Amphibia; order Anura; family Bufonidae; genus Bufotes; species Bufotes viridis. The sequence goes on along the minus strand of CM065589.1, from coordinate 4,990,219 downwards.
TCATGACCCGGTGTAAACCAGAATCCTGGACTTTGTCAGGAAGTTCTAGAAGCTTTGTAAGGCCGGGATCACAAGGGCAGTGTTTTTTGCCAAAGTCAGGAATGGATTCCAAATGAATGAACACTTCTCCTTCCTGCTGGATCAACCTCCAGCCTAATTGGAACGTTATAAGTTTCTCTACTCTGTAGTTTGCAAAAAAAACACAATTTAAAAATGATTTTTTTTTTCATCTTAACAGAAAATCCCAGTAAGAAATGTAAAAATGTCATATTACCACTAGATGAAGATATCCTGCAGCGCTCTTCAGGAGAAAACCTCATTATCCTTAATGTACATCCAGGACTTCACAGTACAGATCTGTCATATAATCCTCCTAATTATGAGGAACCTTCTCCTGACCAATCACAGATTGTTACCGAAAGTATAATTCAGAAAAGGATTATAAGGTTTAATTGTGGTAAAGAATCCACAAACAGCTCAGGACTTTCTACACACCGAAGACGTCACAAAGGAGAGAAAATTTATTTATGTTCAGAATGTGGGAAATGTTTTACAGGGAAATCACATCTTGTTACACATGAGAGAATTCACACAGGAGAGAAACCATATTCATGTTCAGAATGTGGGAAATGTTTTACACGGAAAACAGATCTTGTTAGACATGAGAGATATCACACAGGAGAGAAACCATATTCATGTTCAGAATGTGGGAAATGTTTTACAGACAAATCACATCTTGTTATACATGAGAGAATTCACACAGGAGAGAAGCCATATTCATGTTCAGAGTGTGGAAAATGTTTTACAAATAAATGCACTCTTGTTACACATAAGAGATGTCACACTGGGGAAAAGCCGTATTCATGTTCAGAATGTGGGAAATGTTTTACACAGAAATCCAATCTTGTTAAACATAAGAGAATTCACACATGAGAGAAGCTGCATTCCGAATGAGAAAAATGTTTTTGTTTCTAAAGCCATAATTAGGGGTCATTAGTGAAGTCACTCAAGAGAAAAGCCATATGGGCACAATATAACGAAGCAATAGATCACTGGGTCATAGATAGAGATGAACGAACTTCAAAAATTAATCCAGTGCTGAGCCACGCCCCCTGCACTGATCACATGATGGTGACGTCACCCCAGGTCCTTCAGCTTTTCCAAAGTTCAGGTTCGTGGAAGACGCCCCTTATGGATTCCATATGCCGGGATAGTCCGCGGTAGTGGAATCCATAACGGGATGCGGCGATTACCCCAACCCGAACGCCGAACTAATTTTTGAAGTTCGCTCATCTCTTGTCATAGACATTGTTTTCATTTCAGGTTGTATATTTGGATATAAAAGCTTAATTGATGTCACATAACGGCTTCTATAAAATATCTGATAAATTGTTTTAAAAAATACATATATTCTAATTTCTTATATTTTAAACGTTACAGATAACCCTTTCAGCCCCGGAGGGTTTTTCACATTTGCGTTTTTTACTCCCTGTGTCACGACAGAGGGTCGGGCTAAGTGTAGCCCTAAACTCCAACCCACCTCTGTCCCTGACTACTTGCACGGCCCATCCTAACCGACGGTGTACAACTTGGCGGCAGTCCCTCGCTTAGATACATGCAGGGGCCTAAGGAGATAAGAAAAGTACCGTAACAGTGTCAGACAAGCCAAAGTCAAAGGGAGCAATCCAATAACGAAGTCAAAACACAATCCGGAGTCAAAGGCCAAGAGGTCACGTAAATTCCACGGAGGTCACAAGGTCGAGGTAAAAACAGAGCTGAGGTCCAAAACACACAGAAGGCACAATATGAAAATGCTGGTGAGGGTAGCAAGACCAATCACAGGCAACCTGTGGCCAGCAGGCTGCCTGTTTAAATAGCCCTAAGAGGTGAGTCACATGATGTGGCCAGAATCACGTGACTCATGTTTGCACAATTCAATACAGCTGAGCGCCGACTCGCTATTATCGGGGCTTAGCTCCCCTGCAGCTAGTTGTCTAGGGGATGGAGGATGCCGGCAGCGCTGAGGAGGCGTGCGCAGTCGGGTGCCCCCTGGTTACGGTGGAGACGAGGATGCCGGCCACGTCCCCCACCACTACATGCACTGGATGCCGGTGGCGCTGTGACGAGGAAGCACGTCGCCGGCTCCCTTCCACGAGGGGCCGCCAGAACCATAATCACTGGAGTAGGTTTCTCCGGGTGAGCTAGATGGAACTTTCTCACCAACCTCTTAGCATTCAACTTACTCGCTGGCACCAAGACCTTTCTTCAGGACCAAAACCCTTCCAGTGAACTAGATATTGCAATGAATTACAAACCTTCCTCACATCAAGGATTCTAGAAACTTCGAATTCAAGTTGACCGGCAACCTTTACTGACGGCGGAGGTTCCTGTGCAGGAGATACAGGTGACACATACTTTTTGAGTAAAGCCTTGTAAAAAACATTATGAATACAAAAAGAGTCAACAATTTCATAAGGTCTAATTAATCTAGATGCAAATTTACCCGAAGGCACTTATAGAGACAATTTTTTTGTAGATAACCACACTTTTTCTCCCAATCTAAAATCTACCCCTCGAGAGCGTCTTTTGTCAGCATTAATTTTCTGAACCTCCTGGGCTTTTTTCAGGTTCGACTGAACCTGGGCCCAGACTATGCACAGTTCTTTAACTACAGAATCTGCTTCAGGGATCTGAGAAGAAGATTGCGAAAATGAATTAAACCACGGATGAAATCCCATATTACAAAAGAAGGGAGACATACCAGTAGACGAGTTCATCTGATTTTTATTGGCAAATTCAGCCAGGTACAAAAGTTTCACCCAAAGATGTTGGTTATCAGAGACGTAACACCTCAAATATTGTTCTAGAGACTGTTTTAAACATTCAGTTTGACCGTTGGTTTCCGGATGAAAGGCCGAAGAAAAAGACAAAGAGATGTTAAATTTAAGACAAAAAGTCCTCCAAAGTTTTGAGATGAATTGAACGCCTCTCTCCGAAACTATATTCTCCGGAATACCATGTAGACGTATAACATGATCTATAAAAAGGGAAGCCAAAGTCTTAACATTGGGCAATTTTGACAGAGGGATGAAATGAACCTTTTTGCTAAATCTGTCAACAACTACCCACACCACCGACTTACCATCCGACATTGGTAGGTCAGCAATAAAGTCCATGGAAATATGGGACCACGGTCTACTAGGGATGGGCAGCGATTGCAAGTCACCCGCAGGATGGGACCTAGGAGTCCTAGATCTGGCGAAAACCTCACACGCGGATACATACGCCTGGACATCTCTAGACAAGATGGGCCACCAATTGAACCTGGACACTAGTTCCTTGGTGGTGTTAATGCCCGGATGCCCACTAAAAACAGAATTGTGGCACTTACCCAGCAGTCGGAGATGCAAAGGACCAAATAACTTATCTTTAGGGGATTGTACTGGAACCAAATGTTGTTCTACATTAATTTCGGTCGTCAAGTCGGAGGAGACCGAAGCCACAATGATACCTGCCAGCAAAATAGGTTCTGGAGGAGTATTAGGAGGCTGAAAGGCACAAAAACTCTGGGATAAGGCATCTGCTTTGACATTTTTACTTCCTGGCCTGAAAGTAATGCAAAGGTTAAAGCATGTAAAGAATAACGCCCACCTAGTCTGTCTGGGATTCAAACGCAGATTACAAAAACATTAAATTCTTATGATCAGTAATTACTGTAACACAGTGTTTAGCCCCCTCCAAAAAATGACGCCATTCCTCAAAAGCCCATTTAATAGCAAGCAACTCTCGATTACCAATGTCATAATTTCTCTCAGTAGGAGAAAACTTATGAGAAAAGAACGCTCAGGGCCTCAGGTTAGTGAGAGCTGGTGACCCCTGGGAGAGTACTGCACCTACCCCATCCTCGGAAGCATCAACCTCCACCACAAAAGGCCTCTCTTGGTCTGGTTGAATTAATATTCGAGCGTTAACAAAGCACCTCTTGAGTGTTTCAAAGGCCTCTAAGGGCTTGGTAATAGTAGATAAATTCTTAATAATTTACCGATAATAATTTGCGAAGCCCAAGAAGCGTTGTAACGCTTTAAGAGAGGAGGGTCTCACCCATTCCAAAATAGCCTGCACCTTCCCTGGATCCATCTTAAAGGATTGGGGTATGAGAATTTATTCCAAAAATGAAATTTCCTGCACTGCAAAAATACTCTTCTCCCCCTTAACAAAAATATCGATTTTCCTGAAGAACCTCCAGTACATGTCTAGTGTGAACCACATGAGAATCCCAGTCAGGCAAATAAATCAGAATATCAACCAGATAAACAATCACAAATTTTCCAATAAATTGTCTAAAAATGTCATTGACAAAATTTTGGAAAACAGCCTGGGCATTACTTAAACCAAACGGCATCACTAAATATTCATAATGACCCTCTGGGGTATTAAACGCAGTTTTCCACTCATCTTCCTCCTTACTGTGAACAAGATTATAGGCCCCTTTAAGATCAAGTTTAGTGAACCAGCGAGCTCCAAGAATTTTAGCTAAACAGCTCTGGAATCAATGGCAAAGAGTACTTATTCTTCATAGTAATCTTATTTAGCTCTCTATAATCAATACACGGTCTCAAACCACCATCTTTTTTGGCAACAAAGAAAAACCCCGCCCCCCTAGGAGACACCGAGGGTCTAATATGTCCCTTTTGTAGGCTCTCCTTCATGTAGTCCCTCATAGACTCACGTTCCGGACTGGACAGATTATAAATACGGCCTCTAGGGTACTTGGATCCTGGAACTAAATTAATAGCACAGTCATACGGCCTATGTGGGGGAAGGAAATCGGCATTGGATGTGAAAAAAACATCTGAAAAGTCACTATTGTAAGAGGGAAGAGAGTTTGACTCCGCAGTGACCCCAGCCTGAATCAGAGGTAGACAGCATGAATCACATTTCACCCCCCACTTCTCTAATTCACTCGTGGACCAGTTGATGACTGGATTATGGACCTAGAGCCAAGGTAAACCCAGAACTACCTCCACAGGTAAATTCTGTGCCTTATGGGCGTCAGGATGTGGAGATCTGAAAGTAGTAATTTTCAGACATTGCCATAACCAGTGATCCGATTCTCCACAGTAAAAGCACAGTTTCAGATCCCTCCTGGTCATTCTGAGTTGCACGGGTTCTTCCGGATGATTCTCCAGTTGGACTTTCAAGGGTGAGGAGTCAGGTTTCACCACCACCTGTGGAAATGTCAGTTGTTCTCTTTGTCTTTCCCTAATTTGTCGGTCCAGTCTGACAGCAAGAGTCATCGGCTGTTCTAAGGTGTCTTAAGAGAACCCTAACCTGAACTGCAACTAAGTGTGGGATCCCAGAGGAGACGCACCATTTCCGGAATTTGATGCAATATTCCTCCACCGGCCTGTCTTCCTGACAAAGATACTTTAATTGACGCTCTGCTACAGATGACTTATCGGGTTCATCATAGAGTACTCCCAAGGCCTGAAAAAATGCCTCCACGGTAGCTAGGAATGGGGAATCCGTGGGGAAAGAATAAGCCCATTCTTGCGGGTCTCTCTGCAACAAATAAATAACAATGCCTACCCTTTGTTGCTCAGAGCCTGAAGAATGTGGACATAAACGAAAAATAAAGCTTGCAGCTTTCTTATCCTCTGAAAAACGGTCAGGCAGTGTGACATGAGGTTCCAGATTTTGAGCGGAGGAGGCCACTACAGGTGGGGCCTGGTGCAATTCCTGCTGCTGTAGCCTCTCCGCCAAATCCTGCACCATTTGGGCGAGACTATGTACCTGGTCCAGGAGGACTCGCATAGTGTCCATGGTACAGCTAAGGCCTGTGATTCTGTCACGATAGAGGGTAGGGCTAAGTGCTGCAGCCCTAAACTCCACCCACCTCTGTCCTTGCCTACTTGCACGGCCCATCCTAAACCATGGCGTACAACTTGGCGGCAGTCCCTCGCCACGTGCAGGATCCTAAGGAGATAAGAAGAGTTCCGTAACAGAGTCAGACAAGCCAAAGTCAAAGCTAGGAGGTCATGGAGGTACACAGGGAGCAATCCAATAACGAAGACAAGCCAAAGTCAAAGCTAGGAGGTCATGGAGGTACACAGGGAGCAATCCAATAACGAAGACAAGCCAAAGTCAAAGCTAGGAGGTCACGCAGGTACACAGGGAGCAATCCAATAGCGAAGTCAAAACACAATCTAGAGTCAGAGGCCAAGAGGTCGCGTTAATTCCAGGGAGGTCACAAGGTTGAGGTAAAAAACAGAGCCGAAACACACAGAAGGCATAATATGAAAATGCTGGTGAGGGGAGCAAGACCAATCACAGGCAACCTGTGGCCAGCAGGCTGCCTGTTTAAATAGCCCTAAGAGGTAAGTCACATGATATGGCCAGTGTCACGTGACTCATGTTACACAATTCAATACAGCTGAGCGCCGACTCACCATCATCGGCGCTCAGCTTCCCTGCAGCTCGTCTAGGGGATGGAGGCCGCTGGCCACGCTGAGGAGGCATGCGCGGCCGGTTCCTCCCCGCCCCCTGGTAACTGTGGAGATGAGGACGCCGGCCACGTCCCCGCTTCACTACATGCACTGGATGCCGGCGGCGCTGTGAAGAAGAAGTATGGGCACTTTCACACGCGGCGATACCCATAATGTGTATTTTTTTTTAAGTTTCAATTTTATTTACATTTAAGGTGTAATTTTATAAAAATTTGTAAAAAAAAATGTTTTTCTTTACTTTTTTTTTAACTTTTCTTTACAGTATTTATAGTTCCCATAATAGGGAACATCAGATTGCTTCTCTCATACACCAACATTGGAGTGTATTAGAGTTACAATTTATTCCTATGAAGCCCTTCACAGGCAGGGGCTTCATAGGAGCTAACATGCATCAACTTCAGTTCATTACGGACGACTGAGGCTGCCGCACAATGCATCTGGCTCCCCTGATCCTCACGTTTGACCACAGCATCTGAAGGGTTAAATGTCTGAGATCATTGTTACCACCAGTCACAGACATTAGCTACTGGTGTCTGCTGTATGAAACAGCAGGCACCTGGCAGCTATGGTGCATGCGAGAGCTGATTGTTCCTTCCGGAAATGAAGTAATAAAGTCTCAACCTTACTACTCCAGGCTAAATAGATCTCAGGACATCTGGAAAGATCTAGGGAATGGAGATGATATTCATCATTACAGTAAAGCTCATAACAGACACATGAAGGAGGAGACCTGATTATAGTTACCAAAGAACAATCCTCTGGAGTAAGAAGGAATCTGAAGTACAGATCCACTGATGACAAGACTAGGATCTTCCTGTTCTTATGGCAGATGTCATGGCCAGATGGAAATAACCTCTTTAGGTTAGGTATTTATGTGGGCCCTCCTCCAGAGGTTCAAAGGGAGATTAATAGTGTTGGCCGAGCACCAAAGTGCTCGGGTGCTCGAGTAGAACACCTCGGGATGCTCGGGTGCTCTACTGAGCACCTGAGCACAATGGCAGTCAATGGGAGAACCCGATCATTAAACCAGGCACCCCCTGGGAGGGGTCTGGTTCACAGGAAAAGGTCAGAAATTGATGGAAACACCACTGAAATAGTTCCGGAACAGCATGGGGAGGATGTCTGGACGCATCTTGGACTCCCAGGTCGCTGCTGGGAACGATGTTGTCCGAGTAGTGCGCCACTTTTACAGACTGACAATAATTTGCACAAAACCGAAGATAAAATCGATTTTAGAGAAAAAATTGTTAGGAAACATTCTTTCCTGTATATTTACTTGTATATAAAGTGTGAGTGCTGCCAAAAATTACAAGGAAGAGGCGCTCCGATACAAACTGTATATCACATAAAGGAGGGCCCCGTTCACATTGTGGTACAATTGTTCAGGTAGTGAGACTCCTACACTCATAAAGCCTATGCACTAAGTGAAAGGGCTGCCAAAAATTACAGGGAACCCGCACTGCAATACACCCTTTATTACACATAAAGGAGGGCATCATACACACCCTTGAAAAATTATGATTGATGGCCTGCTGGTGACCCTCTAAAACATTAGGGGCGAGGGCCTGCTGCCGAGCTGACCATGTAAAAAATTTTGTGGGCGAGGGCCTGCTGCCAAGCTGACCATCTAAAGAATTTTGTGGGCGATGGCCTGCTGCCGAGCTAGTACCATAGTAAGATAGTATATAAGACCAAAAAAAGACATTTGTCCATCCAGTTCGGCCTGTTTCCTACTAGTGATGTCGCGAACATAAAATTTTCCGTTCCGTTTGTGATGTGAGATCATGTGCCTTCGCAAAGCACTGCTGAGCTTTGCAATGACGGCATTCTGGTGGTGGCACAGCATGCGTTGACTGGCGTGCTGTCTGGCTGACCCCAGGTGCCGATACATGCTGTCTGATTGTGCCACTAACTCCTTGCGACGACCTCCCCCTGCTTCCAACTCGTCTCCTCATTCTCTCTGTCTCCCCTTCAGAACTTTCCCCCTCTTCTTCTCTTCGAGCAGGCACCCACGTGGCATCCGTGGACACATCGTCATCATCAACCGCTTCACTTGTATCTGAAACCTCAGCAATGGGTACAACATCATCATCATCATCATCTCACTGTACGTCCATGTGTGTAATCCAGCCTGACTGAGACATATCCCTGTAATCTACATCATCTGGCAATAATGGTTGTGCATCACTAATTGCATCCAACTGATGTGTAAATAACTCCTCTGATGGATCAAGTGAAGCGGCTGTGGTGGTAGTGGTGGTGGTGGCGGCGGGCGGGTGCGTGGTAACTTGAGAGCAGGTGACCGAAGCTGAGCTGGAGGAGGATGGTGCGTCAAGGTTCTTAGCGGAAGCTGTTGAAGATTGGGTGTCCTGTCTAAGCCAGTCAACTATGTCCTCAGAATTTTTTGACAGTGGAAATCACAGCACCACGACCACGACGGCCCCTGCGGGGTGGCCTGCCTCTGCCTGTCATTTTTTTTTAGATAAGTGGTACTACGCGTGCTAGGTACTGTGCCACCCGGTATGATTCGTGGGCACTGGCATTGGGCACACTACAATCAGTGGAAGTGGGCCTGACACACACTGGCAGCATGCAAGCAACTGAAATTAGACTAATGTGTAAAAATGAAATGCCTTATTTATCGGCAAGCTACTGTGCCACCCGGTATGAGTGGTTGGCACTGGCAGCAAGCTACTGTGCCACCCGGTATCAGTGGTTGGCACTGGCAGTGGGCATACTACAGTCAGTGGAAGAGGGCCTGACACACACTGGCAGCAGGCAAGCAACTGAAATTACACTAAAGTGTAAAAATTAAATGCCTTATTTATCGGCAAGCTACTGTGCCACCCGGTATCAGTGGTTGGCACTGGCAGTGGGCACACTACAGTCTGTGGAAGTCGGCCTGACACACACTGGCAGCAGGCAAGCAACTGAAATTACACTAAAGTGTAAAAATTAAATGCCTTTTTTTGATGCAAAGTCCTGTGCCACATGGGATGACAGGGGTGGGCACTGGCAGTGGGCACACTACAGTCAGTGGAAGTCGGCCTGACACATACTGGCAGCAGGCAAGCAACTGAATTTAGACTACTGTCTAAAAATTAAATGCCTTATTTATCGGCAAGCTACTGTGCCACCCGGTATCAGTGGTTGGCACTGGCAGTGGGCACACTACAGTCAGTGGAAGTCGGCCTGACACACACTAGCAGGCAAACAACTGAAATTACACTAAAGTGTAAATATTAAATGCCTTTTTTTGATGCAAAGTCCTGTGCCACACGGGATGACAGGGGTGGGCACTGGCAGTGGGCACACTACAGTCAGTGGAAGTCGGCCTGACACACACTAGCATTAGGCAAGCAACTGATATTACACTAAAGTGTAAAAATGAAATGCCTTTTTTTATGCAAAGTCCTGTGCCAGCCGGTATGAGTGGCTCTGGCACTGGCAGTGGGCACACTACAGTCAGTGGAAGTCAGCCTGACACAAAAAAAAATGCCTTTTTTTGATGCAAAGTCCTGTGCCACATGGGATGACAGGGGTGGGCACTGGCAGTGGGCACACTACAGTCTGTGGGCCTGCAGCTCCTCACACACAGGCAGGCCAGGCAACTGCAATAAGAAGAAAAAAAAAAGCAGACTAATGTTGCAGCCCTAAAAAGGGCTTTTTGGGGTGCTGTCAGGACGCTGTCCTTACAGCAGAGATCAGAGGAGTCTTTCAGGACTGGAGTGGACACTGAATTCACTAGCCTAGCTATCGATTTCCCTATTAAATCAGCAGCAACCACACTCTCCCTCCTCTCACTAAGACTGCAAATTCCAAATGAATCTAAAATGGATGCTGTTCAGGAGATGGGAGGGTCTGGGAAGGAGGGTATGCTGCTGATTGGCTGGAATGTGTCTGCTGACTGTGAGGTACAGGGTCAAAGTTTGCTCAATGATGATGTATAGGGGGCGGACCGAACATCGCATGTGTTCGCCCGCTGCGGCGAACGCGAACAAGCTATGTTCGCCGGGAACTGTACGCCGGCGGATAGTTCGGGCCATCTCTATTTCCTACAAGTTGATCCAGAGGAAAGCAAAAAAACCTGTGAGGGAGAAGCCAATTTTCCCCACTTAAGGGGAAAAAAAAAATTCCTTCCCGACTCCAATCAGGCAATCAGAATAACTCCCTGGAACCACGACCCCTCTCTAGTAGCTATAGCCTGTAATATTATTACACTCCAGACATACATCCAGTCCCCTCTTGAATTCCTTTATTGTACTCACCATCACCACCTCCTCAGGCAGAGAGTTCCATAGTCTCACTGCTCTTACCGTGAAGAATCCTTTTCAAACCTTCTTTCCTCCAGACGCAGGGGATGTCCCCTCGTCACAGTCCTGGGGATAAATAGATGATGGGAGAGATCTCTGTACTGACCCCTGATATTTTTATACATAGTTATTAGATCTCCCCTCAGTCGTCCTTTTTCTAAAGTGAATAACCCTAATTTTGATAACCTTTCAGGGTACTGTAGTTGCCCCATTCCAGTTATTACTTTAGTTGCCCTCCTCTGAACCCTCTCCAGCTCTGCTATGTCTGCCTTGTTCACAGGAGCCCAGAACTGTACACAGTATTCCTTGTGTGGTCTTACCATCTAAATAATTTTGTGGATGAGGACCTGCTGCCGAGCTGACCATGTTAAAGATTTTGTGGATGAGGGCCTGCTGCCGAGCTGACCAAGTTAATAATTTTGTGGACGAGAACCTGCTCCCGAGCTGACCCTTTAAAACATTAAGAGTGAGTGCAGGCTAATAAGCATGTTGATATGATGGAGGAGGAGGAGGAGAAGGAGGAGAAAAGGGAGATTGAACCATATACCCTTTTTAGTGGAGGAAGGGGTGCATGGGAATACAGTGTATTCAATACACCATAAAAGCCACATTTACAGTGCATTTATGTTCAGCCGCTTTTCTCTGGTGGAGTAGAGAAGTCAGGGGCAATCCAGGCGTTGTTCATTTTTATAAGAGTCAACCCGTCAGCATTTTCAGTTGACAGGACGATGCACTTATCAGTTATTATGCCCCCAGCAGCACTAAATACACGCTCTGACAAAACACTGGTGGCTGGGCAGGCCAGCCCCTCCAAGACATAGAGCGCCAGTTCGTGCTACGTGTCCAGCTTGGACACCCAATAGTTGGCACAGAGGGATCACTGAGGATGCTGACATGGTCTGCTAGGCACTCCATCACAATCTTCAAAAAATATTCCCTCCCTGTGTCACTAGGCCACGCATCAGGTTGAGGGTGCTGGTGGGGTGTTATAAAACTGTCCCAGGCCTTGGAGAGTGTTGCCCTGCCTCTTTTGGAACTGCTGTGTGTTCCCCTCGTCTCTGCTTCTCGGTTGGCCAAGGAACTACGTTGTGAGCTGGAAATTTTTGGAGCAATTTTTCCACAAGGACCTTCTGGTATTGCACCATTTTGCTCGTCCTCTCCACCACAGGAATGAGAGTTGAGAGGTTCTCTTTGTAGCAGGGGTCGAGAAGGGTGACGAACCAGTAATCGGTGTTGTCCAAAATGCGTACAACGCGAGGGTCACGGGAAAACCAGCCTAACATAAAGTCAGCCATGTGTGCCAGAGTCCCAACAGACAAGACTTCACTATCCTCATCAGGAAGATGACTCTCAATCTCCTCATCCTCTTCCTCTTCTTCTACCCATCCACGCTGAACAGATGGAATAAAACTTCCATGGAGACTACCCTCTGTAGCAGAGGCAACCGTCTCCTGCTCCTGATCATCATCATCATCCAATTGGAGCTGAGAAGACGAACTGAGGATGGTCTGGCTATCACCCTGTGTACAGTCTTCCCCCATTTCCACCTCTTCCACATGCAAAGCGTCTGCCTTAATTGTGAGCAGCGAGTGCTTGTGTAGACACAGAAGTGGGATGGTTACGCTGATAATAACATATTCGCCGCTCACCATATGTTTTGATTTCTCAAAGTTGTATAAAACCTCACAGAGGTCAGACATCGACGCCCCCTCTTGTCGCTTCTGAAGAGCGGGAGCTGACTGGAAAGGCGATGACCATGTTGCAGCTCGTATACCACTACTGTCCTATGCAGCTCACAAAGCCTGGCCAACATGTGGAACGTGGAGTTCCAGCGTGCGCTCTTGTCGCACAACAGTCAGTGATCTGGCAATTGCAAGCGCTGCTGCAGCGTTGCCAGACTGGAAGAAGCTGTCGAGGACTTGCGGAAATGGGCACACACGTGACGCACCTTCACCAGTAGTCCTGTCAAATTAGGGTAGGTTTTGAGAAAACGCTGCACCACTAGGTTGAACACGTGGGCTTGAGACACTAATCGCCGTGGACTTATTGGCAACTGTGTCTCATCAACATCATCCACCTCGTGAAACACTAATTGCTGTTCCTCACCATCATCTTCTTCTGACTGTGGATGCTTAAGACTTTGGGAATCAGGGCACAAGATCTCCTCATGTCCCTCTTTAAGCGGGAGTGGCGAAAGCCCCAAATTAAGGAATGGCGATGAAAAGAGCTCCTCTGAATATCAGAGTGTGGGATCACTCATTTTGAGAAAACGCTGAACCACTAGGTTGAACACGTGGGCTAGGCAGGCATGGTATGTGTGTGAGCTTCCCGAGCCCCAACGCCGCCACCAAGTTACGGCCATTATCAGACACAACCATGCCTGGTTGTAGGTTGAGTGGCGAGAGCCACAGCTCACTCTGGTCTCTTATCCCCTGCCAAAGCTCTGCGGCTGTGTACTGTTTGTCACCCAAGCAAATAAGTTTAAGCACGGCCTGTTGTCGCTTCCCAACTGCAGTGCTATACTGCTTCCAGCTACTGACCGATGGCCAACTGGTGCTGCAAGATGATAATTCAGAGGTGTAGAAGGAGGCGGAAGAGGAGAAGGGGGGTTGCAGCCAACGTAGGTGGCGGCAGAAACCCTGATGAAAGTGGGGACTGCAATCCTCGGTGTCGGTAGCACATGTGCCATCCCAGGGTATGAATCACTCCCGGCCTCCACAACGTTCACCCAGTGTGCTGTCAGGGAAATGTAGCGTCCCTGGCCAAAGCGCTTGTCCATGTGTCAGTCATTAAGTGGACCTTCCCAATAACTGCGTTGGTCACGCCACAGGTGATGTTACGGGACACATGCAGGTGTAAGTCTGGGACTGCACACCATGAAAAATATTGGCGGCTGGGGACAGAGTAACGCGGAACCGTCAGGCTGTGGAAAGCCTAAATGGCAACATTTCCAGGGCCAGCAATTTGGAAAGGTGCGCATTTAGTGGTATGGTCTGTGGGTGGGTGGCTGAGTACTTGTGCCTGGGGTATAGACATCTTTACGCTGCGCTGGGACACAGAAGTGGATGTGCTAGCTGATGGTGCTTGCGAAGGTCCAGGTGCATGGTGGGAGGCACCTGGGCATGCGTCTTGGACAGGGGATTGGCCAGCACGTAACACAGGGGAAAAGGAGGCAGTGGTGTGACCCGCAGACACTGGTTGTGGACCCAGGCGTTCGGCCCACCTATTAGGGTGCTTTGATGCCATGTGGCAGATCATGCTGGTGGTGGTGAGGTTGCTAGTGTTCATGTCCCTGCTCATTTTGGTACGGCACAGGTTGCAAATGACAATTCTTTTATCGTCTGAACTTTCCTCAAAAAAGCACCAGACTGCACAACACCTACCCCTTGGCAAGGGAGATTTCCGCAAGGGAGTGCTCCAGGGAACAGTTGCGGGCCTGGTTGGTGTGGCCCGCATTCTCCCTTTTGTTACCCCACTGCCTCTTCCAGCCTGTTGCGGTGCTGCGGATATCTCCCCCTCTATACTGCTGTCCTCGCTCGGCTTGCCACCTTCCCAGGTTGGGTGAGTGACTTTATCGTCCACCACCTCCTCTTCTACTTCCTCACTCTGAACATCCTCCTGACTTGTTGACCTAACAACGACCTCTGTTATTTACTAACTGTGTCTCATCCTCATCATGAATCTCTTGAGACACTAATTGCTGTGGACTTATAGGCAACTGTGTCTCATCAACATCATCTGCCTCGTGAAACACTAATTGCTGTTCCCCACCATCATCTTTTTCTGACTGTGGATGCTCAAGACTTTGGGAATCAGGGCACAGGATCTCCTCTTTAAGCGGGAGTGGTGAGAGCCCCAAATTAAGGAATGGCGATGAAAAGAGCTCCTCTGAATATCCGAGTGTGGGATCACTTGTTTGCCAAGACTCTCCATGGTGGGGGGGGAAGGAGTATCAGGGTGAGGATTCTGTTGACCAGACACTTGGCTACTGAGACTTGACTTTGTGGAAGACGGCGTGGTGCTTAACCGACTGAAAGCATTATCTGCTGCAATCCAACTGACCACCTGATCGCACTGCTCTGAAATTGAAAGTGGTGTCCTGTGCCGCCCTGCAAACTGGGACATCAAGCTAGGCATCGTGAATGAGTGTGTTTCCTGTGCTCTGGCTACAGGCATAGTTTCACTGCGCCCAGGGACACGGTCTCTGCATGCACCATCAGCAGCACGGCCACTTCCCCGTCCTTTACTGCTCGCCTTGCACATATTAAATGGTCTATATGTGCTTGAAAGTATGTCATACGTACAGTAGGGTGCTTAGGGTTTTGTAAGTGTATAGGCAAATAAAGTACACAGAATGTCACAGATATTTTCAGGATGCACAAACGTTATATAGTAGGTATAGCTCAAGTAATGTCGCTGTCACCACCGGCTAATAAAAAATTAAATTGAATGAATGTCACTGATATTAAGGATGCTATATACCAAAACCTATATTTTTAGAGTGAAGTACCGCACACCTTTGTTGCTGGTGCTCGCAAGGACTTGTCAGTCACAATCCAGTAATAAGAAATTGCTGCACACAGCTTTCAATTTGCAAGTGATTTACACGATTTATTGAGTGCTTTACAATGTATTGCATACATGATCCAGCTAATTATCCATGAGTGTCACATATGAGAAATGTTTAACCGAACGTTTCGGCCAGGGTTGGCCTTCATCAGCGGTAGATAATCTATGATAGAGTGGACATAACGTAAGTACTAGGTATATTAATTCTGAACCTTAAAGTTGCAAATACATATATTATTATTAAATATAATATAGCTAATACATAAAAGAACCATTATATGAACAAGCAGTCAATGGAGTGCCTGTCTATATAGGACCGAAAAAGAAGAAGAAAAAAAGAAAAAGGAAAAAGGAAAAACCTGGAGTAATCATAAATGAAATGGTACTGTATACCCAATATATTGGATGCAATGGAAGATCACTTGATGTGTGGATGCAGGAGGTGAATGTGTGTCCGTTACCTATATCTGTGTAGTGTATATGTGTAGAAATATTATTTTTATCTGTATCCGGTATATGGCAAAGAGTGTATGGGGTATATTGAATGGCATGTCTATACATTTAAATATGTATCTATGTGTATTTACCCTGTGTATTTACCCTGTTCAAGAGTCCATTAGATGTTACTTGCGGTTTGAAAGCCGGCCAAATAGCGGGTATATACTATATAGTGTGGGTATGTAATATATATGGGAAGCAACATAATAAATAGAATATAACATCATATATTATGTGTAGTATGCAGCCATGTCTTATATAGCCCTTAAGTATTTACCTCGAGGTGACCGGGAATCGGCGTGCTGGATCACAGGCGTGTGGCCTGTGTAGATGCCGCTTTGTAGAATGTATAGGCTGTGGAGGCGTCGGATGCGGCGTGCGGGGTCACGTGGTGAAGGTGGCGCAGCGCTGCGTTCCACCCGCGTGCCACGCGATCACCGCCGGCTGATGTGATGTGCGGGGGTCACGTGACCGAGGCAGCGCAGCGCCGCGTATCACCCATGTCCCACGCGTCTCCCTGGTTTGATGCTGTGATAGGGGGCGGAGTAAAGGTCCCGTGTCAGAGATTGGGCTATGTATGTGATTGCTGGAGGAAATGAATGAAATGAGGAGAGTCGGGGCAGAAAATTCAATATGTAGAAAAGGACTTTGTGAATGTCTAAACGTATACATTGTTATTTTGGACAAGTGTAGTATATAATAAAGATCAAAAAGACACATGATGATTTTGAGCATATGATGTTATCACAAACAATATGGATTATATAAAGGGGGTAAGGAGTGGGTTAGTGGAGGAAAAGGAGGAGGACATATCCACAGTATTGTATTAGTGTGACTATATCAAGGATCAGAGGGGGGAAAAAGTTTATCTCACCAAGCAGAATATGGACAAAATATAATGGGGATCAGCGAGTCTGGAAAGGAAATTGAAAATGGTTATTAATCACATCAATTTAAATATTTGTGAACAACAGAAATACAGGAATACAAGATCTTAACACCAGAAGAAGTTCATATGTTAATGAAAAAATCACATTCTCGGTTTAGTCCATTTGGTGTTAAAGTTCCGAGTTTATGGATCCATGAGGCTTCCCTCTGTTTAAGTAATAAAGTCCGGTTACCGCCGCGCCTTGGAATGTCCACTTGTTCTAAAATTTGAAATCGCAGTTGTGAAACGCGATGGTTTTTCTCTTTGAAATGGTGTGGAACTGGTAACATTGTATGTTCCAGCCTAATGGTGGATTTATGTTTACTGATCCTATCCCGGGCGTGTTGCGTTGTTTCTCCGACGTACGCGAGTCCACATGGACATTTAAGTAAATATATAACGAAGCTCGAGTCGCATGTGAAGAAACCTTTTATTGGAAACAACCGTCCCGTGTGTGGATGGGAGACATATTCTCCTTTAATTACGCTAGAACATTGCGCGCAATGGAGGCACGGGTATGTTCCCTGCCGTTGACTTCTAAGAAACATTTGTCTAGGTAGTTTTACAAAGCTTCCAATGTCCGCCTTTACCAATTTGTCCCTGATGTTTTGGGGTCTTTTATAGCAAACCAATGGTGGCTGGTGGAATTCTTCCACCTCCGGATGAGCCTTATGAAGAAGTGGCCAGTGCTTCCTTAATGCTTGATGAATTTTGGGTAGGAGGGGATGATAGGTAGTGACACAGGCAATGCGTTTTGTATTAGCCGTGGTGGGGGGGCGGGTCCGTTCAATGTCCCTCTTGGCCAAGTCCAAAAGGTCCTGTGGGTAACCTCTCTCTTGAAATTTACTAGTCATTTCGTTAAAGCGAATAGTTTTTGTGTTCCAAAAACCTACAGACCGCAATAGTCTTCTTCATTTTAATAGTTGTCACTCCCGAGCCACTAAAAATGCACTTCCCAAATCTCAGTTCGTACGAATCAACAGGATAGTATCCAATAATGACACAAAAACTATTCGCTTTAACGAAATGACTAGTAAATTTCAAGAGAGAGGTTACCCACAGGACCTTTTGGACTTGGCCAAGAGGGACATTGAACGGACCCGCCCCCACCACGGCTAATACAAAACGCATTGCCTGTGTCACTACCTATCATCCCCTCCTACCCAAAATTCATCAAGCATTAAGGAAGCACTGGCCACTTCTTCATAAGGCTCATCCGGAGGTGGAAGAATTCCACCAGCCACCATTGGTTTGCTATAAAAGACCCCAAAACATCAGGGACAAATTGGTAAAGGCGGACATTGGAAGCTTTGTAAAACTACCTAGACAAATGTTTCTTAGAAGTCAACGGCAGGGAACATACCCGTGCCTCCATTGCGCGCAATGTTCTAGCGTAATTAAAGGAGAATATGTCTCCCATCCACACACGGGACGGTTGTTTCCAATAAAAGGTTTCTTCACATGCGACTCGAGCTTCAGTTATATATTTACTTAAATGTCCATGTGGACTCGCAGTACGTCGGAGAAACAACGCAACACGCCCGGGATAGGATCAGTAAACATAAATCCACCATTAGGCTGGAACATACAATGTTACCAGTTCCACACCATTTCAAAGAGAAAACCATCGCGTTTCACAACTGCGATTTCAAATTTTAGAACAAGTGGACATTCCAAGGCGCGCGGTAACCGGACTTTATTACTTAAACAGAGGGAAGCCTCATGGATCCATAAACTCGGAACTTTAACACCAAATGGACTAAACCGAGAATGTGATTTTTTCATTAACATATGAACTTCTTCTGGTGTTAAGATCTTGTATTCCTGTATTTCTGTTGTTCACAAATATTTAAATTGATGTGATTAATAACCATTTTCAATTTCCTTTCCAGACTCGCTGATCCCCATTATATTTTGTCCATATTCTGCTTGGTGAGATAAACTTTTCCCCCTCTGATCCTTGATATAGTCACACTAATACAATACTGTGGATATGTCCTCCTCCTTTTCCTCCACTAACCCACTCCTTACCCCCTTTATATAATCCATATTGTTTGTGATAACATCATATGCTCAAAATCATCATGTGTCTTTTTGATCTTTATTATATACTACACTTGTCCAAAATAACAATGTATACGTTTAGACATTCACATAGTCCTTTTCTACATATTGAATTTTCTGCCCCGACTCTCCTCATTTCATTCATTTCCTCCAGCAATCACATACATAGCCCAATCTCTGACACGGGACCTTTACTCCGCCCCCTATCACAGCATCAAACCAGGGAGACGCGTGGGACATGGGTGATACGCGGCGCTGCGCTGCCTCGGTCACGTGGCCCCCGCACATCACATCAGCCGGCGGTGATCGCGTGGCACGCGGGTGGAACGCAGCGCTGCGCCACCTTCACCACGTGACCCCCGCACGCCGCATCCGACGCCTCTCCACAGCCTATACATTCTACAAAGCGGCATCTACACAGGCCACACGCCTGTGATCCAGCACGCCGATTCCCGGTCACCTCGAGGTAAATACTTAAGGGCTATATAAGACATGGCTGCATACTACACATAATATATGATGTTATATTCTATTTATTATGTTGCTTCCCATATATATTACATACCCACACTATATAGTATATACCCGCTATTTGGCCGGCTTTCAAACCGCAAGTAACATCTAATGGACTCTTGAACAGGGTAAATACACAGGGTAAATACACATAGATACATATTTAAATGTATAGACATGCCATTCAATATACCCCATACACTCTTTGCCATATACCGGATACAGATAAAAATAATATTTCTACACATATACACTACACAGATATAGGTAACGGACACACATTCACCTCCTGCATCCACACATCAAGTGATCTTCCATTGCATCCAATATATTGGGTATACAGTACCATTTCATTTATGATTACTCCAGGTTTTTCCTTTTTTCCTTTTTTCTTTTTTCTTCTTCTTTTTTTCGGTCCTATATAGACAGGCACTCCATTGACTGCTTGTTCATATAATGGTTCTTTTATGTATTAGCTATATTATATTTAATAATAATATATGTATTTGCAACTTTAAGGTTCAGAATTAATATACCTAGTACTTACGTTATGTCCACTCTATCATAGATTACCTACCGCTGATGAAGGCCAACCCTGGCCGAAACGTTCGGTTAAACATTTCTCATATGTGACACTCATGGATAATTAGCTGGATCATGTATGCAATACATTGTAAAGCACTCAATAAATCGTATATACCAAAACCTGACGCTAGGGTAACGCCCAATTAACCGGAGACCCATTCGCCTGACAACAAACTCACTACTCCGGAATAGAGTACAAATAATCACTTTATTAGCAAAAAAAAATTTTTAAACAATTCATTTTTTTAAAATTATAGACAATATTAGTCAACATGATTGGTGGTACAGACAACACGTAGGAGAAACCTCCACATGGGAGTATATGTGCACAAGTTTAAATAATATTGCCAAAGTAAAGCTGCACAGGATCACATATAAATATATACAGAACCAAACTCCATGGGGGAGGAGCTCAAAAAGGCTCCAATACAGTATCACTGAAAGATTACATACAAAGCCATCCAAAGAAGAATATAAAGTGCTAGAATATTACCATCATATTGACCGTGTATAGGTATACCTAATGCGCAAAAGTATCAGTGTCACTCCCGCGTTAAAAAATTAAACTGAGTGAATGTCACTGATATTAAGGATGCACAAATGTTATACAGGAGATGTGGCGCTGTTAATGTCACTGCCACCACCCTCAAATAAAAAATTACACTGAATAAATGTCACTGATATTTAGGATGCACAAACGTTATAGAGGAGGTATAGCGCAACTAATGTCGCTGTCAACAGCAGGAATAGCGCAACTAATATCGCTGTCACCACCGGCTAATAAAAAATTTCACTGAATGAATCTCACTGATATTTGTGATATACAAAAGTTATACAGGAAGTATAGCACAATTAATGTATCTGTCACCACCGGCTAATAAATAATGACACTAAATGAATGTCACTGATACTTAGGATGCACATACGTTATACAGGAAGTATAGCACAATTAATGTATCTGTCACCACCGGCTAATAAAAAATGACACTAAATGAATGTCACTGATATTTAGGATGCACAAACGTTATATAAGAGGTAAAACGCAAGTGATGTCGCTGTCACCACCGGCTAAACTGAATGAATGTCACTGATGTTTAGGATGCACAAACTTTATACAGGAGATATGGCGCTGGTAATGTCGCTGTCACCACCGGCTAATAAGAATTTACACTGAATGAATGTCACTGATATTTAGGATGCAAAAACGTTCTACAGGAGATGTGGCGATGGTAATGTCGCTGTCACCACCGGCTTAAAAAAAATTACACTAAATGAATGTCACTGATATTTAGGATGCACAAACGTTCTACAGAAGGTATAGCGCAACTAATGTTGCTGTCACTACCGGCTAATAAAAAATTACATTGAATGAATGTCACTGATATTTAGGATGCACGAACGTTATACATGACATGTGGCACTGATAATGTCACTGTCGCCACCGGCTTATAGAAAATTACACTGAATGAATGTCCTGATATTTAAGATGCACATACGTTATACAGTAGGTATAGCGCAACTAATGTCGCTGTCACCAAAAGCTAATAAAAAATTTCACTTAATGAATATCACTGATACTTAGGATGCACAAACGTTATAAAGTAGATGTTGCGCTGGTAATGTCGCTATCACCACCAGCTAATAAAAAATTTCACTGAATGAATGTCACTGATATTTAGGATGCACAAATGTCATGCAGGAGATATGGCGCTTGTAATGTCGCTGTGACCACCGGCTAATAAGAAATTACACTGAATGAATGTCACTAATATTTAGGATGCAAAAACGTTATACAGGAAATGTAGCACTGGTAATGTTGCTGTCACCACCGGCTAATAAAAAATTACACTGAATGAATGTCACAGATATTTAGGATGCACAAATGTTATATAGAAGGTAATGCACAAGTAATGTTGCTGTCACCACCGGCTAATAATTAATTACACTGAGTGAATGTCACTTATATTTAGGATGCGCAAACGTTATATAGGAGGTATAGCGCAAGTAATGTCACTGTCACCACCGGCTAAACTGAATGAATGTCATAGATATTTAGGATGCACAAACGTTATACAGGAGGTATAGCACAAGTAACGTCGCTGTCACCACTGGCTAATAAAAAATTACACTTAATGAATATCACTTATATTTAGGATGCACAAACGTCATAAAGTAGATGTGGCGCTAGTAATGTCACTGTCACCACCAGGTAATAAACAATTTCACTGAATGAATGTCACTGATAGTTAGGATGCACAAATGTCATGCAGGAGGTATGGCACTTGTAATGTCGCTGTGACCACCGGCTAATAAGAAATTACACTGAATGAACGTCACTGATATTTAGTATGCACAAATATAATATAGGAAGTATAGCTAAAGTAATGTCGCTGTCAACACCGGCTAATAAAAAATTACACTGAATAAATGTCACTGATATTTAGGATGCACAAACGTTATACAGGAGATGTGGCACTGGTAATGTCACAGTCACCAACGGCTAATAAAAATTACACTGAATGAATGTCATTGAAATTTAGGATGCACAAACGTTATACAGGAGGTATAGCGAAAATAACGTCGCTGTCTCGCCCGGCTAATAAAAAAGTGAAACTTAAAAAATGGCACTGATATTTAGAATTAACAAACGTTATACAGGAGGTATAGCGCAACTCATGTCACTGTCACCACCGGCTAATAAAAAATTCTAGTGCAGCGTCCAAATGTTGATAACACAGGCATTTGAATGCAAGTTCAAATACCCACTCACCCACCCACAGGCCATAGCACTAAATATGAAATTACTGGCCCTTGAAATGTTGCCATTAAGGCTTGTGGACACTAAAGCCTTCCGCAGCCTGATGCCAATGGCCGTCTCTCGGTACGCAGTCCCCAGTCGCCACTATTTTTCACGGTGTGTCGTGCCTGCCTTACACCAGCATGTGTCCAAGAACATCACCCGTGCCCTGACCAACGCACCTACTGGGAAGGTCCACTTCACCATGGACACATGGAAAAGTGCTGGTGGCCAGGGACGCTACATTTCCCTGACCGCACACTGGGTGAATAATGTGGAGGCCGGGAATAAGCCATACCCCGGGATGGCACAGGTGCTACCCACGCCCAGCATTGCGGGCCCTACGTCCGTCAGGGTCTCCGCCAGCAGCTATGTTACTGGCTCCAACCCCCACTTCTCCTCCTCCGCGCCTCCTCATCCGCTTCTACCTCCAGCAGCAGTCAGCCATCAGTCGCTAGCTGGAAGCAGTGTAGCACTGCTGTGGGTAAGCGTCAACAGGTCGTGCTGAAGCTTATCTGCTTATGGAACAAACAGCAAACCGCTGCAGAGCTGTGGCAGGGTATAAGGGACCAGAACGAGCTGTGGCTCTCGCCACTGAACCTATAACCAGGCATGGTTGTGTCTGACAATGGCCGTTACTTGGTGGTGGCTTTGGAGCTTGGCAACCTGACACACATCCCGTGCCTAGCCCACGTCTTAAACATAGTGGTTCGGCGGTTTATCAAAACCTACCCCAATTTGCAAGAGCTACTAGTGAAGGCGCGCCGCGTGTGTGCCTATTTCAGCAAGTCGTCCATAGCTTCAGCCGGTCGGTTTTGGGGGTTTTGTGCATATTTTTGTCAGTCTGTAAAAGTGGAGTACAACTCGGACAACATGGTTCCCAGCAGCGACCTGGGAGTCCAAGATGCATCCAGACATCGTCCCCATGCTGTTCCCGATCCATTTCAGTTGTGTTTCTGTCACTTTCTGACCTTTTCCAATGGACCAGGCACCCTCCCCTCTTTAGAGTAGGGGGTGCCTGGTTGTCTCCCATTGACTTCTATTATACTCGGGGGCTTGGTCAAGCACACAAATATAGCAATGTGTTCAAGCCGAACACCCGAATACTTTGGTGCTCGATCATCACTAATAGTTAAAGAGGCTGGTCAAATTTCAGGCTGTCAAACTGAACCTCTTTAGGTCTTGACAGAGTTCAGTGTCCTAGACACACACAAACTGCAGCGGGGGAAGTCTCCAAGTTATACTCTTGAATCAACTGAATGACTTAGGGAAAATTATCTTTTGGTAGATTGAGGCTCAAAGTGTGGTAGGATGTTAATGACTACATCAGAGAGGCCTCTATATAGAAATCGAGGATAGCAACCTTCAGGCTGTCAGGCTCAATCTTTCCAGATGCTGGCAGAGTTGAGTGCCCTACATAAAAAGGGTCTACACTGGCGGAAGTTTCAGAAACACCCTTGACTCTGCATGTCGGGAACCATGACCTCTCTGGCCCGAACAATATGATGGCTGTAATGTAGTCTGGCCTAGCCTGATTTTCATCAATACCCTAATTATCATGGAAACTGGAGGAAAAATGTAGGCCGGTCTGAACCTCAAAGGAATGGACAAGGTATCTGCTACAAAGGGATTGTCCGCCTAATAAAGGGAAAGGAATCTTTCCATCTTGGGACTGAACCTGATTCCACTGAGCAATTTGTTTGAAGATCTCTGGATTCAGAGACCATTCTCCTGGAAAGGCTAGACCTTGACTGTCGGTCAGCAACAATGTTGAAGGAGCCTCAAACAAGTACCACAGACAGATGGGTCAGGTTTCTGTCCATGTCATGATCTTTCCTACCTGTTTAAGAAGGGTTTCTGATTTGGTGCCACTCTGTTTATAATGTCTGATCTTACACTGACTGTTTCCTCAAGTCTGTGGGGTGAGTCAGACACGATCTTCTACAGCATTAAAGTCTTTGCTGTTTGAGGAAAGAGACTTCTCAAGGGACTCCAAGAGCCCAATGACTATATGCCCCTCTAGGTGCAGTTCTCAGCCTAGTTCAGAGCCATTATTAGTCAACAGAATCCAGATCAGGTAGAAAACAAAACACTCGTCTCTGAAATGTTTCTACCATCTGTAGGATCGACAAGCTTGAAATGACAGGGTACACCAAATATTCTACCCCTCTAGGATAAGGTTTCCACAGGCTTAGAATGTGGGAGGGAAACACCACACCAAACATAGGAGGGAAAGGGGTGAGGGAAAAAGACTTGGAAACTAGGGAAGGAAGATGGACAGCTCCTAGTAAAGCCCTAATCAAAGTCCTGACTAACTACCAGGGTGAACACACCCCAAAGATGGGTGAGTTCATACACAGGAATACTTAATGTTTTAACTCACCCTATAGGACCCTGGTACTAATGTCAGGACTGAGACAACCTGTTCCTCCAAAAGGAAGGCAACACACAAAATAACCCAAACAAAATGCAAAAGCGAAAGAAAGCACTTAACTTCAAGTGGCTATGGCAGCACCAGGAACTCAGCCAAGATCCACACACCAGCTATCCATAGTGGGAATAGAGAAGGTTAACTGACCATAATAGCCACACCTGGGGAAAGAAGGCGACAAGCACCAGAAACAACACAGACGTCATTTGATCCAAACGGAAAACATGTTCGTTCAAACCACGTGTTGTCAGTCTCACCGATTTCCTGCCATCTGTTGCGGGAACGTCCATGACAGAAACCCCCCCCCCTCTTCTACGTGTGACCTCCGGGAACCCAAAACCGTCCTTATCCAGATGAGACCTGTGAAAGGCTTTCACCAAATGACTGGCATTCATGTCAGATGCCGGTACCCAAATCCTCTCCGCTGGTCCATAACCCTTCCAGTGAACAAGATACTGGAGAGACCTATGGAGAACTCGAGAGTCAAAATTCTTGGCGATCTGGAATTCCAAACTGTCGTCCACCATGACAGGAGCGGGTGGCAAGGGGGACGACTCCAAAGGTTCAACATATCTCTTCAACAAAGATTTGTGAAACACATTCTGAATTTTCAGAGCCTGAGGAAGCTCAAGACGAAAAGTTACCGGATTAATAATGGCCGTGATCTTATATGGACCAATAAACCTTGGACCCAACTTCCAAGAAGGAACCTTCAACTTAATATTTCTTGCGGACAGCCACACAGAATCAACCACACTTAGGTCCGGACCATTCATACGTTTCCTGCCAGCAACACGTTTATACCTGTTACCCATATTCATCAAGTTATTTTCAATTTTCCGCCATATAGAAGACAATAATGATGAATGTTCCTCCTCAGGGAATCCGGAAGTATCCGAACCAGGGAATGTGCCAAATTGCGGGTGAAACCCATATGCCCCAAAAAATGGCGACTTCCCAGTGGACTCCTGTCTATGATTGTTTATGGCAAACTCTGCCAAAGACAAAAACGAGGACCATTCCTCCTGGTTCTCAGAGATAAAACTGAGTCTCCAGACTCTGATTAGTGCGCTCCGTCTATCCATGTGTCTGAGGATGAAAAGCAGAAGAAAAAGACAGTTGTGCCCCCAGCCGAGTACAGAACGCCTTCCAGAATCTGGACACAAACTGAGACCCACGAGCAGAGACCACGTCAGAGGGAATGCCATGAAGTTTCACAATGTTGTCAACAAACACAGAGCTCCATACGAAAAAAAATATCAAGGAGCCATTGACTCCTAACCTGGAAAATTTAGAAGCCGAATAAAATTTTTAGTCGCCAAATTTGAAATGCATATAATTATGGTATAATAAAAAAGGACGTCTCTTACCTTGTGGAGTTGCCCATTTGTCTCTCCTTTTGATTTGTTCTTCTAACCCCATCAATCTTGAGGCTCACCATACTTTATCACACCCCCTCACTGTTCCTCCATTAAAGCCCCCACCTACTCTCACCCACATGGCTACTGTAGTGTTCCAGAAAAAAAAAAAGAACTGGGATGCTTAGGAGCATGAGGTCTCCTAGGCTGCAGCCCACACAGTTAAAGGGGCTGTGCACTCATTTCCACGACCTCTCAGACATGCAGATTCATGTTGCTGATCACGCTTCCTTGCTCCCTAGGTGCTGGGCCTTGGCTCATTCACTTCTAGGCCTGCGCTGCTTGTCTTCGGTTTCTCCATGAAAACTTTTATCTTGATTCCGCTGCAGCCAATCACTGGCCACAGCAGAGATCTGCTCCCCTTGCATCACAAGACCATTTAACATAATGCAAGGGAAGCAGTGGTCAGTTATTGGCTGTAACGGCGTCAAACAGGACGTTTTCATGAAGGGACTCAAGACAAGCAACGGAGGCTGAGGAGCAAACGAGCCGGGACCCAGCAGGTAAGTATGAGAACCAACAAAGGTCCTGCCAGTCTTTAAGGAGTTAATTTTTTTAAACCAATATTCTTCTATATGTGACACAGAATGGGTTAAAATAAACTATCCCAACTACATTCCTTTTTACACATTTAGAAAAAATATAATATAGCAGATAAATATATATATATATATTATTATTATACTTTAAGAGCTTTACTCTTTATTCTCAACACCTCTGCTTGCCTGTCAGTGAATAAAAACTTTTATTTCCTCTCAGAGGGAGGAGAAATTGCCCATATTCTAGTGCTGCTCACTGTGTAACTGTGGTCAGACATGGCCATTCAGTCTGAGAACGTCAACCTTGAAGGTTTCCATTCACTGCCAGCAAGCAGAGGTGTGGGGAAGGTAGGAGACCTACTCTGGCAGCTGAACTTACCTGTGCTTAACCCCTTATAGGCTGCTTTAGTGCAATTACATATATATAGAATATGCCACCTCCGGACTGACTCTGTCAAGGCTTTATATATAACGTCAGAGGAGATGTTCTACCTATGGAGGGTATATCTTTACCCTGAAGAACTGCTGTAATGATCATTTCATATATGATAAGGTCTCCATTACCCTATCAGCTCTGAACCCATGAGTCTACTTGACTCATACCAGAGAGCAACTTACCCGTCGTAATCTAGGCCGTAGATTTTTCTGACACCTCATGTGTTAGGAGTTGGCAGCACAGGAAACGTATCAGAGCTGGAACTCTAGACCTGAAGGACACGTTTCCTTGGACTTTGGAGACAATATAAGCAGCCACAGGAACCTGAGGGTAGGGTTCTCTCAGCTCGGAGAAGGAGCGACCACAGACGGGCGTCAGACTCCTAGTTCTGTCTCTGTAGGTACAACAGAATTCCAAGATAATCGGCCATAGATTTATTACCTTCAGGAGGAGGAACCCACTTAGTTGTACTTTACAGGCCTGAAGCCGTGTACTTTACACTCCGATGAGAGCAGACACATCCACCTCATGCAGAAGAAAGATCTGATGACGTCTGCACTTCCACAGGAGAAAACTGAGCAGACGACTTTCCGGCCTTATTCTCCCAGTACAGCAGCTCCTGAGTAGAGGTGTAGGCCCCAACCCAGACCAGGACCGCTCCCCACATTAGGCAGAAGAAGACCTGTTCAGTAAGGAGAGGCGTCTATAGTGAATCCGGACCGAACTGGGTCATTTCCAGGAGGTTTACATTCTGCCATCATTGCTTTATTCAAAGCTTCCACCACTTTGAAGGCCCTGGAGGTGGAGACCCCCCGGTCATCATCCTGGGCCCCCAACCGGTCGGACAGGAACAATCTCTTTGTTACTTTCTTCCCTTAGAATGAATCTTCCCCTCTTTATTCTTCTCCTCAGAGGAGGAAAACAGCTCATCCTGAATCCATCATCAGCGGCTTCCTCTTCAGACCTGCATTCCCGGAACAATTACATTTCAGTCTTTTATGTCGTCCATAGGAGACTCCAGAGAGGAGACCACAGCTATGTACAGACTGTTATATCAGAGAACTACAATGCCCAGCATGTCCAGACAATAATATATCAGAGGAGAGAACTACAACTCTCACAGGGTCCAGACTGTTATATATCAGAGGAGAAAAGTACAGAATGTTTTCTGATATCTCAGAAGTAACACTCCAGGCTGTTATTGTAGGATTCAGAGGCGAGAACTACAACTCCCAACATTTTTCCAGTTCTGTAGGAAAGAAATCGAAAAAGGCTTTCTCCATACAAGGATCATCCCTCACATGTCACATGACCACAATTACAGCTGACCCCGCCCCTTCATTGATCACATGACGGTGACATCACCCCAGGTCCTTCACCACCTCTTCTCCTCTCCACAGATGAGCCCCGCCCCCTGCACTGGTCACATGACGGTGACGTCACCCCAGGTCCTTCAGCTCTGGCAGTGCAGCAGATACTGGGCAGGTCCTGGTCGGTAGTCAGGGCTCTTGTTCTCTCTGGTATCAGCCATTCCTCCAGCCTGCAGGTAAGATGAGCTGTGAGGAGACAGTGTGGTGGAGAGCTCAGACATGTCACCTCTGGAGATTCTCCTCCATTACACACAAGGAATCCTTCTCCGCTCCTCAGCTTACTATGATGGGGGGAATAGTGGGGATAGTGGGGGTTGTCATCATTCTCTGGCCCCTGACTGTCCTGGTGAGGGGCCCCTGCCTCCAGGAGGAGAATGAATGGAGCGGGGCCCAGCCTGAGCTCAGCTCTCTCCAGTCTCTTCTCTAGGAGTTCTGGACACAGCTGAGCACAGCCCAGAGGTGGGACCTGCATCTATCAGACACTTATCTCCTGTGGAGCCACCAGAGATCTCCATGTTGGGGCCCCTGGAATCCATGTGGTGGGGGCCCCTCCAGGCTCAGGATGTGCGGTTCTGGAGGTGACATCGGGTCTTGTCCCCTGGATGATTTCCTCTCCTCTTCCCATAAAGGCGCCTGCAGTACTAGAAGCCTCCAGCTCCTCCAGTTCTCTCCTCTTCTCCTGAATGACCCCGAGGATGGACGGGAAGGAGATCAGCAGAAGAATATTAGACCTCACCTTGGAGATCATCTCCCTGCTGAGCGGAGAGGTAAACTTCTCTAGATTTCTCTCCTCTGTATTGTATTCTGTAACAAGTCAGACATCGGGAAGGAGAATCCATCATAGGAAGTGATAGGAAGAGTCCGGGGTCCTGGAGAACGGCCCCCAGACCTTCCAAGTGACGGAGAACCTGAAGATCAGCCCCCAGTATGGTGAGTGATGTGTCATGTGACCAGTGACCAATAGTCATGTAGGAGCCATGAGGAGGTAAGTAGGCACGTTGTACCAGGAGGAGAGGCCGGAGGAGAGCACATGGCCCCTGAAGGGTTTATTCCCTAAGTGTCTCTCTCCATCCACAGGAGTACACAATAGTGAAGAAGACATCGGGGACTGTGTGACTCCCATCATCCATCTCCAGGAGTCAGGAGGGCGGAGCAGGACCCCTCCCCCATCACAGAGCCTCCCCTCACCCCCTGATACATGAGCAGAAGATCCTAGAGCTCACCCACAAGATGATGGAGCTGCTGACTGGAGAGGTGACACTGCTGGGAATGCTGGGAAATTCTCCAGTAACAGCACTGGAGGGTCTGGGTGATGACGGTGTCATTGTGTTGTCAGGTTCCTATAAGGTGTCAGGATGTCACTGTCTATTTCTCCATGGAGGAGTGGGAGTATATAGAAGGCCACAAGGATCTGTACAAGGAGGCCATGATGGAGGAGCACCAGCCTCTTATATCACAGGGTAAGAGCCGTCATGTGCAGTGTATACACGTGTGTGCAGTGACATGTAATGGAGGAGCACCAGCCTCTTATATCACAGGGTAAGAGCCGTCATGTGCAGTGAATACACATGTGTGCAGTGACATGTAATGGAGGAGCACCAGCCTCTTATATCACAGGGTAAGAGCCGTCATGTGCAGTGTATAAATGTGTGTGCAGTGACATGTAATGGAAGAGCACCGGCCTCTTATATCACAGGGTAAGAGCCGTCATGTGCAGTGTATACACGTGTGTGCAGTGACATGTAATGGAGGAGCACCAGCCTCTTATATCCCAAGGTAAGAGCCGTCATGTGCAGTGTATACACGTGTGTGCAGTGACATGTAATGGAGGAGCACCAGCCTCTTATATCACAGGGTAAGAGCCGTCATGTGCAGTGTATACACGTGTGTGCAGTGACATGTAATGGAGGAGCACCAGCCTCTTATATCACAGGGTAAGAGCCGTCATGTGCAGTGTATACACGTGTGTGCAGTGACATGTAATGGAGGAGCACCAGCCTCTTATATCACAGGGTAAGAGCCGTCATGTGCAGTGTATACACGTGTGTGCAGTGACATGTAATGGAGGAGCACCAGCCTCTTATATCACAGGGTAAGTGCCGTCATGTGCAGTGTATACACGTGTGTGCAGTGACAGGTAATGGAGGAGCACTAGCCTCTTATATCACAGGGTAAGAGCCGTCATGTGCAGTGTATACACGTGTGTGCAGTGACATGTAATGGAGGAGCACCAGCCTCTTATATCACAAGGTAAGAGCCGTCATGTGCAGTGTGTACACGTGTGTGCAGTGACATGTAATGGAGGAGCACCAGCCTCTTATATTACAGGGTAAGAGCCGTCATGTGCAGTGTATACACGTGTGTGCAGTGACATTTAATGGAGGATCACTAGCCTCTTATATCACAGGGTAAGAGCCGTCATGTGCAGTGTTAACACATGTGTGCAGTGACATGTAATGGAGGAGCACTAGCCTCTTATATCACAGGGTAAGAGCCGTCATGTGCAGTGTATACACGTGTGTGCAGTGACATGTAATGGAGGAGCACCAGCCTCTTATATCACAGGGTAAGAGCCGTCATGTGCAGTGTATACACGTGTGTGCAGTGACATGTAATGGAGGAGCACCAGCCTCTTATATCACAGGGTAAGAGCCGTCATGTGCAGTGTATACACGTGTGTGCAGTGACATGTAATGGAGGAGCACCAGCCTCTTATATCACAAGGTAAGAGCCGTCATGTGCAGTGTATACACGTGTGTGCAGTGACATGTAATGGAGGAGGACCAGCCTCTTATATCACAGGGTAAGAGCCGTCATGTGCAGTGTATACACGTGTGTGCAGTGACATGTAATGGAGGAGCACCAGCCTCTTATATCACAGGGTAAGAGCCGTCATGTGCAGTGTATACACGTGTGTGCAGTGACATGTAATGGAGGAGCACCAGCCTCTTATATAACAAGGTAAGAGCCGTCATGTGCAGTGTATACACGTGTGTGCAGTGACATGTAATGGAGGAGCACCAGCCTCTTATATCACAGGGTAAGAGCCGTCATGTGCAGTGTATACACGTGTGTGCAGTGACATGTAATGGAGGAGCACCAGCCTCTTATATCACAGGGTAAGAGCCGTCATGTGCAGTGTATACACGTGTGTGCAGTGACATGTAATGGAGGAGCACCAGCCTCTTATATCACAAGGTAAGAGCCGTCATGTGCAGTGTATACACTTGTGCGCAGTGACATGTAATGGAGGAGCACCAGCCTCTAATATCACAAGGTAAGAGCCGTCATATGCAGTGTATACACGTGTGTGCAGTGGCATGTAATGGAGGAGCACCAGCCTCTTATATCACAAGGTAAGAGCCGTCATGTGCAGTGTATACACGTGTGTACAGTAACATGTAATGGAGGAGCATCAGCCTCTTATATCACAGGGTAAGAGCCGTCATGTGCAGTGTATACACGTGTGTGCAGTGACATGTAATGGAGGAGCACCAGCCTCTTATATCACAGGGTAAGAGCTGTCATGTGCAGTGTATACACGTGTGTGCAGTGACATGTAATGGAGGAGCACCAGCCTCTTATATCACAAGGTAAGAGCCGTCATGTGCAGTGTATACACGTGTGTGCAGTGACATGTAATGGAGGAGCACCAGCCTCTTATATCACAAGGTAAGACCCGTCATGTGCAGTGTGTACACGTGTGTGCAGTGACATGTAATGGAGGAGCACCAGCCTCTTATATCACAAGGTAAGAGCCGTCATGTGCAGTGTATACACGTGTGTG
Source organism: Bufotes viridis (assembly GCA_033119425.1). Classification (NCBI taxonomy): domain Eukaryota; kingdom Metazoa; phylum Chordata; class Amphibia; order Anura; family Bufonidae; genus Bufotes; species Bufotes viridis. The sequence goes on along the minus strand of CM065589.1, from coordinate 4,957,465 downwards.
CAGTGACATATAATGGAGGAGCACCAGCCTCTTATATCACAGGGTAAGAGCCGTCATGTGCAGTGTATACACGTGTGTGCAGTGACATGTAATGGAGGAGCACCAGCCTCTTATATCACAAGGTAAGAGCCGTCATGTGCAGTGTATACACGTGTGTGCAGTGACATATAATGGAGGAGCACCAGCTCCAACCATGATGCTCCTTGTTTTATTGAAATGATGTCTAGTTGCTGTTGAAAGGTAAAATGTGTTGGCGGAGAGCAGGGCCCGTTTCCAGACATGGTCCGGCTTTTCACATTTTGTAGTTTTGCTAAGTCATTATTTACTGTATGTAATAAAAGTCATGACCCGGTGTAAACCAGAATCCTGGACTTTGTCAGGAAGTTCTAGAAGCTTTGTAAGGCCGGGATCACAAGGGCAGTTTTTTTGGCCAAAGTCAGGAATGGATTCCAAATGAATGAACACTTCTCCTTCCTGCTGGATCAACCTCCAGCCTAATTGGAATGTTATACGTTTCTCTACTTTGTAGTTTGCAAAAAAAAAAACAGCTTTAAAAAAATAAAAATATTTTTTATCTTAACAGAAAATTCCAGTAAGAAATGTGAAAATGTCATGTTACCACTAGATGAAGATATCCTGCAGCGCTCTTCAGGAGAAAACCCCATTACCCTTAATGTACATCCAGGACTTCACAGTACAGATCTGTCACATAATCCTCCTAATTATGAGGAATCTTCTCCTGACCGATCACAGATTGTTACCGCAAGTACAAGTCAGAAAAAGATTAAGAGGTTTCATTGTGGTAAAGAATCCACAAACAGCTCAGGACTTTCTACACACCGAAGACGTCACAAAGAAAAGAAAATGTATTCATGTACAGAATGTGGGAAATGTTTTAGACAAAAATCAGATCTTGTTATACATGAGAGATGTCACACAGGAGAGAAGCCATATTCATGTTCAGAATGTGGGAAATGCTTTACACAGAAAGTAAATCTTGTTAGACATAAGATATGTCACACAGGAGAGAAGCCATATTCATGTTCAGAATGTGGGAAATGTTTCACACGGAAATCAAGTTTTGTTAAACATGAGAGAATTCACACAGGAGAGAAACCATATTCGTGTTTAGAATGTGGGAAGTGTTTTACTGTTAAATCAAATCTTGTTAGACATGAGAGATGTCACACAGGAGAGAAAGCATATACTTGTTCAAAATGTGGGAAATGTTTCACAAGGAAATCATATCTTTTTATACATGAGAGAAATCACACAGGAGAGAAAGCATATACACGTTCAGAATGTGGGAAATGTTTTACACATAAATCAGATCTTGTTAAACATGAGAGAATTCACACAGGAGAGAATCCATATTCATGTTCAGAATGTGGGAAATGTTTTTCAGATAAATCAAGTTTTCTAAAACATAAGAGGAATCACACTGTCAGGACTCAAACCCGTGGCCAGTCATGTCCCAGGCAGTAGCTAACTTCTAACTACCTCTCTTGTCCTTGCCTTGTCCTGCTGATTATCCCAATCTCTTGCACCTGCTACTTCCCTATAAAACCCAGCCCTTGAACCCAACCCTTTGCTGGTTATTGTGCCTCCAAGCCTGTAGCAAGCTTCCTCTCTGCTCCTCTCCACCACTACTGCTGATTTACCATCGTTGCCAACCCGGACCGTTTGACCTCGCTGATTAGCCGCCTGCATTGACTCACTGCTTACCACCGACCACGCCTCCGTCTACTCCTGCTGTTACCTTGCTGCCGACCCGGACTGATTGACCACGCTACCTGCTTCCTGCTTCTGTGGGCCTTTGCCACTGGACTCCATACTCCCAGCTTGGGTGTCCTCTGACTCAGGTGAGCCTCGTTTGACACTACCATCCATAACACACACATGAGAGAAGCTGCATTCAGAATTAGAAAAATGTTTTTGTTTCTAAAGCCATAATTAGGGGTCATTAGTGAAGTCACACAAAAGAGAAGGCATATGGCCACAATATAACGAAACAAGGTATCACTGGGTTATAGACATTGTTTTAATTTCAGGTTTTTATATTTGGACATAACGGCTTCTATAAAACATCAGATAAATCCTGTTTAGAAAGACGTATATTCTGTTCACAACATATTTGAAACCTTACAGTTAATCCTTTCAGCCCCGGAGGGTTTTTCTCATTTTTGTTTTTTACTCCCTGCCTTTCCGGGACTTTTTATTTTTCCATTTACGTAGCTGTTTTAGCCCTTGTTTTTTGTTGGACAAGTTGCATTTTCTAATTTTACCATTTAATATTGCAAACGATGTAGTGGGGAAATGGAAAAAAAATTCCACGTGGGTTGAAATTGTAAAAATAACGCAATTACACAACAGTTTTATATATTGTTTTCCGGTGTTCCCTATACAGTAAAACAGTTTCTTTCTTTGACTACTTTCATTCTCCAGGTCAGTTTAATTACAGCGATACCACATATGTATAGTTTTTCTTGCATTTTAATACTGAAAAAAAAAGTTGAAAAACTTTTCCCTTTTCATTGCCATATTGTGACTAGAGTTGAGCGAACTTCTGTTTTAAGTTCGTTTTCCAAAGTTCGGGTTCCGGTTATCCAAGCATCCCGTTATGGATTCCGCTACCACGGACCATAACGGCATTTGGAACACGGGGTGAAGGACCTGGGGTGACGTCACCGTCATGTGATCAGTGCAGGGGGCGCGGCTCAGTACTGGATTGGATAAGAGGTCGTAGGCTACCACCGCTTATCTAATCCAGTACTGAGTCACGCCCCCTGCACTGATCACATGACGATGACGTCACCCCAGGTCCTTCGTGTTGTCCAAGGTTCGGGTTCATTGAAGAATCCCCTTAGGGATTCCAAATGCCGTTATGGTCCGTGGTAGTGGAATCCATAATGGAATGCTTGGATAACCTGAACCCGAACTTTGGATAACGAACTTAAAACAGAAGTTCGCTTAACTCTAATTGTGACCTCTATAACTTTTTTGTAGTTATGTGTACGGAGCTGTGTGAAGGCTCATTTTCTGAGGAATGATCTGTAGTTTTCATTCATACCATTCTGGGGTATTTTTTTATCACTTTATTAAATTTTTTGTGGGAGGTGAAGAGACCAAAAAAACTGCTAATCAACTATTTTGAATTTTTTTTCCGTTTTCCCATTTGCCATATCTGAAAAATATTTAATAGTTTAAAAGTATGGGCGCTTTCGCACACAGCGATACCCATGATGTGTATTTTTTTATAGTTTCCATTTTTTTATTTATATTTTGGGGAAAGGATCTTATTTAATAGATTTTTTTTTTTTTTTTTTAACTTTTTTTAAGACTTTTTCATATGGAACTATAAAAATCAATCATCAGATTGCTTCTCTCATACACCAACATTGGAGTGTATGAGAGTTACAATTTATTCCTTTGAAGCCCTGTCACAGGGGCTTCATAGGAGCTAACATGTGGCAGCTTCAGTTCATTACGGAGGACTGAGGCTGCTGCACAATGCATCCAGCTCCCCTGATCCTCATGTTTGACCACAGCATCTGAAGGGTTAAAAGTCTGAGATCATTGTTACCGCCGGTCACGGACATTAGCTGCTGGTGTCTGCTGTATTAAACAGCAGGCACCTGGCAGCTATGGCGCATGCGAGAGCTGATTGTTCCTTCCGGAAATTAAGTAATAAATTCTCAACCTTCCTGATCTCTTTACTCCAGGCTAAATAGATCTCAGGACATCTGGAAAGATCTATGGAATGGAGAAGATATTCAACTTTAGAGTAAGATAATCTTAAAACTTTTAGGACTAAGGTCAAGTCCTATTTTGACACAGATTCAGAATATGGCTATAACTTAGCAAACCTTTCAGGAACCTTTCATCAAGGACTAGTGTGACAAGGATAAACTTGCAGAATGGGCAAAATTTTGACTTCTTAGGTTGATACTCTAAGGCATGGATTTGCAAACTCGGCCCTCCCAACATGCCCTGCTGATAGCTGTAAGCAGTCTTTGCATGTTGGAAGTTGTAGTTTTGCAACAGCTGGAGGGCTGAGTTTACCCATCCCTGCTCTAAGTCCTTTTTCAAATTTGTCTTGCAGGAAGCCTAAGAGGCTGATAACACAGGTCTGCGACTAAAAAGCTGCTGATTTTCATCTAATTTCCATGTATTTTGGTGTGCTGAAAACAAATAAAATATTGAAAAAACTCCTAGATGTCATGATTTGCCACAACATGGAAAATTGTCTTCAAATTTATTTTTTTTATTATTTTTGGTAGTTTTTTATAGTATGGGTTTTTAACCAAATTTAAAGTCCAAATTACTATTAATTAATTCACATAAGTGCAGTTAAGATATGAAATGCCCAAAAAACCTTAAAGGGGTTGTCGAGTTATGTAAAGAAAATATACCACTGTAAATCTGATGGTGATCAATATAAACATAAGCTTAGCAAGTTTTAGGGAGAAAAATTTCATTTCCCTAGTTCTCTTCTGGCCCTTTGTTGTTATTTACAGGTAAACAATATATGCCCCTCACCCCCCTGCAAAGGGGGTGAATACAAGTGCTGCTCTGAGTGACATGTCTGACTACTGGGGTACTCAGCAGCATGTAAGTATGTGTAAGCCTCAGCCCTGAGTCTGTGCTTCTAATGGTAGAAGGGGTTAATCTTTCCTGAAGAATCCAGTGGGAGGGAGACACACGGCAAATAGTAGCCGCTCCGGTCAGTGCAGGAGTTCGTGGCTAGGAATGTGACATCTCGTGTACAGACACAGAGCTGCTCTCTCCTGCAGGCCACACTCATGCCCGAATCATCATCAGGTTCTTGGTTCTAGACTGTTCACACTTTTTCATCGCAGATCGTGTTAGCTCATCATTCTTCAACCGTTATGTTATGGCTCTGCGAAAGTGTATTAATTCGCCAGACAATTTCTGTTTTATCTGTGGTGAATATACAGTGTTGAAGCAACAGCAGAATATTACAGACTTTTTGAAAAAAGTATACTTCACATACTTTGGACTAAAAATTGGAGATCGAAGAGTTAAACAGAATAAGCTATATGATCCCTATGAAGGACAGGATGTTGCACAACATTATTCTAGAGGGAGAATGTATTTACATCAGCCTCCATATTGGGAATTGTTTCTACTCAGCAACATTGTAAATGTGAACCACACCTGTTCCTGTATGTCAGTGTGTATGTATAAAAGCTATAAGGACAAAGATAAAGATAGAGCTGCTTTCTAAGACCACCTGTGTGCGTGTGTGGGTCATTAAAGGGAGCTCTCCAGGCGCCTATCATAAGAAAAACCAGGGTGCACACTAAAGCAAGACCCCTTTCAGCTGGGGGCTCAAGTCCGGGATAGAGCACACAGGAATTCGGTAAGTACGGAAAATCCCTGCCTTTGGAACTGGGCAAAGTCCGATGCTTTCCGAAAACTTTCTGTTGTTTCTATCTTGAATCCACTTTAGACACACTGAAAGGAATAGCATCTATCTTTAGGGAAGATAAATTTTACTTAGATAAATTCTTTAGGCAAGAATTTAAAAGAGCAATCCTTTAGGCAAGGATTGAACAGAGGAATTCTTTTGGGAAGAATTCAAATATTGTTTGCACCCTGGTCTTTCTTGTCAGCCAATTTTTACCGCTTCTTATCTGTCGCTTTTATGCTCTTTATGTTATGATGTTATGATGCATTAAGTAATTTTATTTTATGCTGAAGGTAAGCAGCAAATGATACTGTGAAAACTGTACTGACTTTCTTGTGACTTTACTGACTTTCTTGTGTGTGTGTCCTGGAAAACCGTAAGACGCACCACCACTCTGGCTAGGGGGAACCCGCTAACCCAGAAACTGGTGAAAAGAAGTGACGGTTTAAAGGGATAATACTAACAGGCAGTTGAAAAGGAAGTTGAGCATAGACATGAGTTCTCTCCATCCAGTTGACAGGTATTGTAGGTGCCTTCACGATTCAGTACAGCCAGTCCTGGGGAGAGTTCTGCTCTGCCTCCATCTCAATTAAGTTATAAGAAATTGTTGCAAAGCAAGGAAAGGTCTCTCCACCCCCTCCGTATATAGGAGAAACATGTAAGGATTATATAGCCCGGGTCTGTGGGACTAATCATTATTTAGTTACTCCCTGGGTGGATAATATGGCAGGATGGACAGAGGGGAAGAATAGTATAAATTTGTTCCCTCAGGAAGGGGCTAATGAGACCTTCCATATGGACATGGTAAAAGGATATGTCTGTGTGCAGCTCTGAGCCCGGACAACCCCTTTCAGCTGCTTGTTCCTTATCTCGAGGGCCTCCCCTCCCTTCTTTGCTAGCCAAGCTGTGTGTTTATGCAACACTGAGAAAAGAAGGAGGGGGGCAAGCAGCTGCGGGCAGTGCTTATCCTCTCCTCTGCCTATAGAAGTGTAAAAAATGATGTATGGACTGTAGAAGAATGCTTAAGCCCGGCGCTGCACCAATTTCTATTAAACAATACCCACTTTCCCCAGAAAAAGAAAAGGGAATTGAGTCTATGTTGATGGAATTCCTAGAGGCAGGGGTTATTGAGGAAATTATTTCCCCCTATAATACACCTATCAACATAGTGAGAAAGGCTGATAATACCTTTAGGTTTGTCCAGGATCTTAGAGCGGTAAATGCACAGATCATACCCATAGCCCCTATGGTTCCAGACGTACCATCTCTGCTATCAGCCATTCCTGCCCATTCAGAGTTTTTCTCTGTTGTTGATTTAAAGAATGCATTTTTTTTCTGTCCCAGTTGACAGAGAGACACGACCACTCTTTGCCTTTAAATTTCGCCAGTATACTTGGTGTAGAATGCCTCAGGGTTATGTAGACTCCCCAGTAGTCTACTCCATTGTCCTCCAAGCTACACTGCGCCCTTGGACTGCCCCTCATGGTTCTGTCCTTCTACAATATGTGGACGATCTCCTCATATGTAGTTCTACTCGGGAGGCTTGCCAGGCAGACTGTGTTAGTCTATTACTGTCGTTATGTGAATGTGGTCACAAAGTTTCTAGGAAAAAATTACTATGGTGTAGGGAAAGTGTTGAGTATTTGGGCTTTGTTCTCAGTAATGGTGAGATGAAAATCAGCCATGCCAGAATTACTGCAGTACTGGGTCTGCCCCGCCCACAAACCAAGAAAGACATGTTGACCTTTTTTGGCATGATTGGTTACTGCCGCCAATGGATTGCTGATTGTTCCTACTATGATTTACTACATGTATTTATCACCCAGAGGAGCTGAGTTTCTTCTGCGGTGCACCAAATAATCAGTCAGTAAATAAAAGAGCTCAGGTGCAAGATCCCTTTGCTCCCGGCCCCTTTTATCCTAAACAGAATAGTATAGTCAGGATGACAGATGCCCTAAATGTTAGTTCAATGTGCCTTAAAGACTTACGGAGCCTATGGGATCTTATACAAACATGTGTTATTGCTGTTAGGGATGTCCCGATACCATTTTTTTAAGACCGAGTACGAGTACCGATACTTTTATTTAAGTACTCGCCGATACCAATTACCGATACCTCGTATAAACAGCGGCGCAGTTACTGATAGCAATGAAAACAATTAAAGCTGGAATTTGGTTGCTATGAATAACGGCTTTTCTTTTCCTTTGTACAAGTATTAATAAATGGTAATATAATAGCGTTTTCAAACCAATGTGCCTCCAGGGGGATCTGTTTTGGGGATCTGTGGAGGACACACTGTTGTGGAGGATCTGTGGATGTCACCGTTATGGGGATCTGTGGATGACACACTGTTATGGGGATCTGTGGATGACGCACTGTTATGGGGGGATCTGTGGATGGCACTGTTATGGGGGATCTGTGGATGGCACTGTTATGGGGGATCTGTGGATGGCACCGTTATGGGGGAATCTGTGGATGGCAACCGCTATGGGGGAATCTGTGGATGGCACCGCTATGGGGGACCTGTGGACGCCACCGTTATGGGGGACCTGTGGACGCCACCGTCATGGGGAGACCTGTGGACGTCACCGTTATGGGGGACCTGTGGACATCACTGTTATGGGGGAGGGGGGACCTGTGGACATCACTGTTATGGGGGAACCTGTGGACATCACTGTTATGGGGGAACCTGTGGACATCACTTTTATGCGGGGGACCTGTGGACATCACTGTTATGGGGGGACCTGTGGACATCACTGTTATGGGGGGATCTGTGGATGACACTGTTAGGGGCTATGTGGATGACACATATATAGCATCTTATGCTATATACATGTCATCCACAGATCCCCCATTAGTGTCATCCAGATTACACTTGCGGGGGCCGGTGCAGCTTGACTCATACACCGTCCTCAAGAGCTGCTAGTATTCTGTTTCATTACCCTAACTTACTGTGCCCGTGATTACTAACTACTATGCGCAGTCTCTCCATGCTCCTGCCGCGCCTTCTGTAATCATAAGTGGGCGGAGCGGGCAGGCGGGACATGAGGCGCATGGAGGAACTGAGAGCCTAAGCTGCCCGATTCCTCCATGCGCCTCATGTCCTGCCTGCCCGCTCCGCCCACTTTATGATTACAGAAGGCGCGCGGGGCAGGAGCATGGAGGGACTGCGCATTAATAGTTAGTAATCACGGGCACAGTAAGTTAGGGGTAATGAAACAGAATATAGCCGCTGCCGAACCGGAACTTCCGGTATCGGCAGCGGTATCGGCGGCAGTTTTACGAGTACAAGTACTCGTGAAAATGCCGGTATCGGTCCCGATACCGATACTGGTATCGGTATCGGGACATCCCTAATTGCTGTGCCTACACCAGATGAATCCCTCCTTGAAGTCTGGTCGATGGCTAACAATACACAATCTTTTATTCCCTCGTATGACCTCTGTGGGGAGTGTCAGAGCTTAGGAGATAACCGGGATAATATTAGAATAATTACTATCAATGTGACTGCAGCAGAGACCTGTCTCACCTTTTCCCAGGATATGACTTTATAATGTGATAGTAGAGACATAAAAAGTGGATTACCTAAGAATAGTGTATATGATTTTATTAACAACACCTGTACAAAGAATAGTAGGCTTGCTCGCTCCCTAAATAATTCCATGAGTTCAGGGCTGGGACAAGGTCCACCACCAACAGAGGCTGAGCTGCCCAAGTGCGCCCCCCCCCCCCCAACTTGTGGAGTCTTTACTAAATACTGTTGTAATCACACATAAATATGCACAGTTTAATGTATCAATTAATGACGCACTGTTATGGAGGATCTATGGATGAAACTGTTATGGGGGATCTATGGTTGACACTGTTATGGGGCGGATCTATGGATGAAACTGTTATGGGGGGGATCTATGGATGACACTGTTATGGGGGATCTGTGGAGGACACACTGTTATGGGGGGATCTGTGGATGACACTGTTATGGGGGATCTGTGGATGACACTGTTATGAAGGATCTGTGGATGACAATGCTATGGGCGATCTGTGGATAACACTGTTATGGGGGAATCTGTGGATGACACACTGTTATGGGGGGATCTATGGATGACACTGTTATGGGGGATCTGTGGATGACACTGTTATGGGGAATCTGTGGATGACACACTTATGGGGGATCTGTGGACGACACTGTTATGGGAGATCTATGGATGACAGTGTTATGGGGGATCTATGGATGACACTGTTATGGGGTAATCTGTGGATGACACTGTTATGGGGTAATCTGTGGACGACACTGTTATGGGGGATCTATGGATGACAGTGTTATGGGGGATCTGTGGATGACAGTGTTATGGGGGATCTGTGGATGACACCGTTATGGGGGATCTGTGGATGACGCATTGTTATGGGGGATCTGTGGACGACACACTGTTATGGGGAATCTGTGGATGACACACTGTTATGGGGAATCTGTGGATGACACACTGTTATGGGGGATTTGTGGATGACACACTGTTATGGGGGGGATCTGTGGATGACACTGTTATGGGAGATCTATGGATGACAGTGTTATGGGGGATCTGTGGATGACACACTGTTATGGGGGATCTGTGGATGACACACTGTTATGGGGGATCTGTGGATGACACACTGTTATGGGGGATCTGTGGATGACACTGTTATGCGGGATCTGTGGATGGCACTGTTATGGGGGATCTGTGGATGACACTGTTATGGGGATCTGTGGATGACACACTGTTATGGGGGATCTGTGGATGACACTGTTATGGGGGATCTGTGGATGACACACTGTTATGGGGGATCTGTGGATGACACACTGTTATGGGGGATCTGTGGATGACACACTGTTATGGGGGATCTGTGGATGACACACTGTTATGGGGGATCTGTGGATGACACACTGTTATGGGGGATTTGTGGATGACACACTGTTATGGGGGATCTGTGGATGACACACTGTTATGGGGGATCTGTGGATGACACACTGTTATGGGGGATCTGTGGATGACACACTGTTATGGGGGATCTGTGGATGACACACTGTTATGGGGGATCTGTGGATGACACACTATTATGGGGGATCTGTGGATGACACACTGTTATGGGGGATCTGTGGATGACACACTGTTATGGGGGTCTGTGGATGACACACTGTTATGGGGGATCTCTGGATTTCAGCATTGTTATGGGGGATCTGTGGATGACACTGTTATGGGGGATCTGTGGATGACACTGTTATGGGGGATCTGTGGATGACACTGTTATGGGGGATCTGTGGATGACACTGTTATGGGGGATCTGTGGATGATACACTGTTATGGGGATCTGTGGATGACACTGTTATGGGGGATCTGTGGATGATACACTGTTATGGGGGATCTGTGGATGACACACTGTTATGGGGATCTGTGGATGACGCATTGTTATGGGGGATCTGTGGATGGCACTGTTATGGATTGTGACTCACAATGGATATTGGGGCCAGCAAATTACAAGGAAGGCGGGGGTGGGGATGATTGATAACATACATATCTAAATGGCTGGGGGTGAGGGCTTGACTTGAGCATCTACTGATCAGAGCATTAGAATAGCAGGAATAAATAATATCTAAATGTCTGGTGGGGTAGATGGGGAAGGGGGACTGGGTTAGATAATCTATACTGACATACATATTACACACACATACATACTGACATACATATTACACACATACATACTGACATACATATGACACAGACACATATATCCTGACATACATATGACACACACACACATACTGACATACATATGACACACACATATATACTGACATACATATGACACACACATATATACTGACATACATATGACACACACACACATACTGACATACATATGACACACACATATATACTGACATACATATGACACACACACACACACATACTGACATACATATGACACACACATATATACTGACATACATATGACACACACACACATACTGACATACATATGACACACATACATACATACATATATACAGACATACATATGACACACACATATATACTGACATACATATGACACACATACATATATACTGACATACATATGACACACACATACATACTGACATACATATGACACACACATATATACTGACATACATATGACACACACACACATACTGACATACATATGACACACACATACATACATATATACAGACATACATATGACACACACATACATACTGACATACATATGACACACATACATATATACATGACATACATATGACACACACATACATACTGACATACATATGACACACATACATATATACAGACATACATATGACACACACATACATACTGACATACATATGACACACACATATATACTGACATACATATGACACACACATACATACTGACATACATATGACACACACATATATACTGACATACATATGACACACACATATATACTGACATACATATGACACACACATACATACTGACATACATATGACACACACATACATACTGACATACATATGACACACACATACATACTGACATACATATGACACACACATACATACTGACATACATATGACACACACATATATACTGACATACATATGACACACACATACATACTGACATACATATGACACACACATACATACTGACATACATATGACACACACATATATACTGACATACATATGACACACACATATATACAGACATACATATGACACACACACACATACTGACATACATATGACACACATACATATATACTGACATACATATGACACACACATATATACTGACATACATATGACACACACATACATACTGACATACATATGACACACACATATATACTGACATACATATGACACACACACACATACTGACATACATATGACACACACATACATACTGACATACATATGACACACACATACATACTGACATACATATGACACACACATATATACAGACATACATATGACACACACACACATACTGACATACATATGACACACATACATATATACTGACATACATATGACACACACATATATACAGACATACATATGACACACATACATAAAAACACACAATATGCACATTACATTACTGCCATTCCATTCCCTTTAACCCCTTACATTTTCTGCACATACAGTCTCTGGTGACTTGGAGGGAGAGGCAGGATGCAGAGTATTCCTCCTCCTCCTCCTTCTCTGTCCCGACGCTGCTCTTCTCTCTGTGCTGGGGGAGGGGGTTGTGAATCTCTGGTGCACACACAGGCAGGAAGTCAGGGGCTGGGGAAGGTACGGAGCTGCAGCACACTGCACTAGACTGAGGGAGGGAGGAAGAACACCACTAGGGGGCGCAGGACCGGCTGTTACAGCAGCAGAGCGCAGAAATGGATGCTCTGCTGCTAATACAGCTATACGGCAGCAGGCAGCAGGGACTTGGTGAGAGTGCCCTGTGCCTGCGCCCTGAGGCTTGAGCGCCCTGAGGCTGGAGCCTCCTCAGCCTCTGTGTCGGCCCGGCCCTGCATGAGTTATAATAAGACCATTGTGACTCCCAGTTTATCTATAATATAATGCTCCCTAAGGGATGGTTTTTGTCTTGTGGTAAGAGCACTTACAATTACATTCCTGCTAATGTTATTGGAGGTCCCTGTGCGTTATCCAGGCTGACTCTGGCCCTTCCTAGTCAACCTCCTATCAGAAGATCTCACAGATCGGTTACCAGGACTTTATCAGAAGACTGTGACTCTACTTTACCCCTCCTCAGCCGTACAGAATATATCAGTTTGGGTACCTCTATATTAGGAGTGCCTGCACTGGCTATATATAATGCTCGTACTATAAATTCTTTTGCATGTGCCTTGGCTAAATCTCTGAATCATACCTCTATCGCCTTATCAGACATACTTTTAGATCTACAAGGAGTAAGAGGAGCAGTACTAGAAACTAGATTTGCTGTAGATTATCTGTTACTTAAACATAATATAGGATGTCAAGATTTTAAAGAAATGTGTTGCTTTAACTTATCTGACCATTCCAGATCAATCAAGTCCCATATTCAAGCGTTTACATGAGATTGCCAATAATATCAAGAAGGATGTTGATTCATCCTCCTCGTGGGACTGGTTATTGAGCTGGCTCCTGGATTTAAGTTGGTTAAGAACATTATTTATCAGCATTATAATTATATTTGCTTCCTTGATTATCATATGTTGTTGTATCCAATGTATCCCTTCCCTCATGCAGATTTTTTGTGCAATGTGTCCAAAACCCACAGATCCTGGACAACCATATGCTACTTACCTCTCTATGAGAGAAAGAAGATAAGTCATATTCATGACTTAAGAGGGGATTGAAGGGTTAAACAGAATAAGCTATATGATCCCTATGAAGGACAGGATGTTGCACAACGTCATTCTAGAGGGAGAATGTATTTACATCAGCCTCCATATAGGGAATTGTTTCTACTCAGCAACATTGTATATGTGAACCACACCTGTTCCTATATGTCAGTGTGTATGTATAAAAGCTATAAGGAAAAAGATAAAGATGGAGCTGCTTTCTAAGACCACCTGTGTGCGTGTGTGTCATTGAAGGGAGCTCTTCAGGCTCCTGTCATAAGAAAAACCAGGGTGCACACTAAAGCAAGACCCCTTTCACAGATCAAGATAAAGTTTGGGCGCAAAGTGTGCAAACGGTGTGTTGAGGACCTCCAAAAGTGGTTCAAGGGTAAGAAAAAAAATTTCCGTTATGGGATTCCTATGGTATGGCGAGAGCAAAAGAACCATAGTGACGACTGTTTGTTCATGCGATGTGAAAGGGTTTAAGTCCAAATGGAAGCATTCCATTTCATACCCCAATCTTCACTCAGCAATTCATCTCATCCCCCATGGCACAGATATACAAGTATCCAAGCCCCCTGCTACCTTGGAAGAGATACCTAGCTCCGATGAAGGTGAAGTCATACCTGTACCAGATGAAGAATCAAGTTCTGACTATGAAGATGATACAAGACCAATACTGTTTTCTCAGGAGGAGATGAATGATTTGGTAAGAGACTTAAATCTTCCCAAAGATGCCGCTAAGTTACTCGGATCAAGGCTGAAAAGCAGGAATTTATTGTTGCCAGGAGTGTCATCTTCATGGTTCAGTCATCGTGAAAAGGAGTTTGTTCCTTACTTCGCCCAGGAAGACAAGTTGGTTTATTGCATCAATGTCGAAGGTCTGATTGGTCAATTTAAAATCCAATATGATTCAGAGCAATGGCGTCTTTTTATAGATTCTTCAAAAAGAAGTCTCAAACCAGTTTTACTCCACAACGGTTGGTTTTACGCTTCCATACCTGTAGGTCATTCCGTACACTTGAAGGAAACCTTCGAGAACTTGGAATTGGTTCTTCATAAACTTAAATATGAAGACCATGGTTGAAAAGTGTGCGGGGGCTTGAAGGTCTTGTGCATGCTGCTCGGGCAACAAGATGGGTATACCAAATACCCTTGTTTTCTGTGTCTATGGGACAGTCAAGACCGACAAAATCACTGGACTAAGAAGAGTTGGCAGCCGAGGGTGCTAACAGTCGGTGAAAAAAATGTCCTCCGAGAAACTTTGCTACCTTCCCATAAAGTTCTTCTACCACCTCTCCACATGAAATTGGGATTGATGAAGCAATTCATGAAATCACTTCTAAGAGATGGAGAATGCTTCAAATACTTGGTCACCAAGTTTCCAGGCCTGTCGGAGGCAAGATTGAAGGAAGGTGTGTTCGTCGGACCAGACATTAGAAGGCCCATAGTTGATCAAGAGTTTGTCAATACCATGACGAATCCTCAAAAAAATTTTTAGGCAATAACAAAGATCCTCACTACAAAAAGATCATCGGACTAATGCTGAAAGCATTTCAAGCTTTTGGTTGCCTGATGAGTTTGAAAGTGCATTTCCTCCAGTCCCACCTTGACTACTTTCCTGAAAATTTGGGAGCTGTGAGTGAGGAACAAGGTGAACGATTCCACCAAGACATTAAAGAGATGGAAAGGAGATACCAGGGAGAATGGAGCATTACAATGATGACAGTCTACTGTTGGATGCTTCAAAGAGACATTCCAGATGCTACTCACAAGCGTAAATGCACCAAGAAGAGCCTCACAGGGAAGAAGAATTGATGTGTGCGTAGGTGAGCTCATTTCAGTTCAAAAAAGGATTTTCATGAAATTTTTTTTAATAAAACTTACATTTTATAAGTCTATTGTCATTTATTTTGAGGCATTGCCTTATTTGACATAGTTGCCTAAATTGTCAGGAAACATGATGTCCTATGACAAAACGGAGGTCATTTTGGGATTCAGCGCACCAAAAACATAAAGATTACGTGGAATAACCAAAACAGCTCTTGAAAAAATTTTTTGCAGACCTGTGTAATCTGTGGTTCAGAACTATCCACCCATTAATAGAATTCAAGCTAAATAGATTCACTTGATCCTTGTGTAAGCCCTTTCAAGTGGAGACCTGGCTACGACAAGGTCTTCTGGACTATGTCTTAGAGACCATAAGGTTGATATAATGGCTGTACGACTGAGTCTCTGTAACGGATCAACGGGTGTGGACCCGCTGTGCCACTTACCGGTTTGGCTTTGGGCCAAACTTGGGAGCGGAGTCTAAGTGTCCCCCTGGTTTTCACCCTTTATCCCGCTCCAGGATGCGGAAGCTGGACTCAGCTGCAGGGGAGACACCAGGTCGCTACCGCAAGAGTGGTCCCGGTTAAGTGGCAGCTGGCCGGGCTGGCCAGAAAGCCCCGATGCTAGCACCAAGGAACAGGCAATATAGCAGACAGCCGCGGATAATGCTGAGCTGAACAAGCGGTATAGTAGAGCTAGTGCTGTGAGAACAGCAGAGCTGAGTTAGTCCATGTGGAGCTAGTGTGACGATCTGCACAGCAGACAGAGGCGTGGTCGACAGTCCGGGTCTTTAACTTGAGAGCAGCGAGGTACAAGAGGATCAAGCAGAGACGAGGTCAGGATACAGGCAGAGGTCATAAACAGGATATCGAATGCAGGAACAACAGGAGCCTTAGCTGTAGGAAGTACAAAATTGCTCAGGCATTGCAGGAAGGGGGAAGCACCCTTATAAAGGTGGTGCCTGGCCAGAATTGGAGAGAGGGCGGAATCAGTGGCGTGCATTAACCCATAAGGTACCAGGACGCCTGTGGCTCCTACAAGAAACAACAGAAGCTGTCGTAGTCTGCAACAGCGCAGGAAAGCGGGTCTGGAGCCTGCAGCGAAGAGGAGGAGCCCCGCGTACAGCTCGACTGAGGTATGTAGTCGGACGCACTGCACGCTGGCGGCTGCCAACTGCCATTGTTACAGTCTCTACAGGTTCTGGCAGAGCTGAGTGCTCTAGACACCCACAATTTGCACTGGGAGAAGTCTTCAGATACACCCTTGACTCATTTGAATGAGTTTGGATCAAAATTAACTTTTCATGAACATGCAAACCAGAGTGTGGCAAAGGTCTTCATGATTTAATAGGCTTCAATATAGTTAAAGAGGCTGGTTAACCTTCTGGCTATCAAACTGAATCTCTCAACTGAATGACTTAGGGAAAATGATCTTTTGATAGATTGAGGCTCAAACTCACTTTGGTCTAAAGGAACATACGTGGACAACTGCCTTGATGTTACAAGCACTGGGCTTTAGAAACAAGAACTCGTTCATGCCCCCAAAACATATCACCCAGTTGAAACTTACATTTAATTTACTAAACAAACTATACAACAGACAATGGATTCATACACCAGAGGCAAATTCAAGCACTCACATAACTTAACAGTGGAGGAACAGAGAGCTATCATGGAGTTACAAACAAACAGGGACATCATAATTAAACTAGCCGACAAGGGGGTGCATTAGTTGTCATGGACAAATCGATGTATATGAAAGATTTAACTGGCCAATTAAGTGATCGAAACACCTATGAGCCCCTCACCACTGACCCAACCTCGAGTATTGCGAACAAAATTTAAACCATATTTCAACATTATCGGGAACACAACATTATAGACGACGATACCATGACTTTTTTGACCAAACAACATCCGATAACACCGGTCTTTTACACTCTTCCAAAGATCCATAAAAATCTCAATAATCCACCGGGCAGACCTATAGTCGCCTCAACTGAATCAATACTATCCCCGCTCTCCATATATCTGGACCAAATTTTGACTCCACTCATTAAGACATCACGCTCCTTTTTTGGACACTAAGGACTTCATCACCAAATTGAGCCAAAGTACACCGCAACCAAATTCCATACTGATTACTATGGATGTCAATAGTTTATACACGTGCATTGAACACAATAAAGACATTGAAGCTGCAGCCAGACTACTTGCAGCACAATCCACACTTAGCAACCAACAACAAGCCTTTTGCTTATCATTGCTCTCATTAGTATCACATGAGAACTTTTTTCTCTTTGGGGATAACTATTATGCCCAGAGACGGGGGACTGCTATGGGGGCCACTATGGGGGCAATGTGGCCCCACCGTATGCAAATGCATACATGATCCACTTTGAAGAGGTATATCTATATTCACACACACTCTTCGATCAGTATGCCCACATATGGCTACGTTTCATCGACGACATATTTTGTCTCTGGAACAGACCTAAATCCAGTGCCCATTCCTTTTACCAACATCTCAATGGCGTATACCCGGAATTGAGCTTCACTATGCAAATTGACAATAAAATAATCAGTTTCCTGGATACCTTGGTATTAAAAGACGAATATGGTCACAAATTCTTTGACTTATATAATAAACCAACGGACAGAAACAGTCTTCCACTATACACCAGTAATCACCCCAAAGCAACCAAGAGGTCATTACCCTGTTCACAGCTAACACGGGTGGAACGGATCATTTCTGATCCCTCCACCAAAGAGAAAAGATTGGAAGAAATGACAATGAAATTTATACAGAGGGGATATCCTGCTCATTCAATTGTACAGAAATCAAAACCCCCACGCAGAGACCCTACTTAGACGCAAATCTCGAAAAAAATACCAAGTATCCTAACATACCATCCACTGACACCCAAGATACAACATATAATCAGAAAGCATTGGCAAATATTATCACAGGCCTATCCAAAAATACCAGAATTTCAAACCCCACCACCCACTTGCTATAAACATTAGGGATCTGCTAGTGCGAGCCGACTTCGGACCCCTTCATAAGATCCCCCGACAGAGATTTTTGGGCACTCCCAAATCAGGTACCTTCCCTTGCCTCCACTGTGCACAGTGCTCCAGTGTAAATAAAGGCAATATTGTCACTCACCCACATTCAGGAAAGAAATACACAATTCATGGTTTCTACACCTGCAACTCAACTAATGTAGTTTATTTGATTAAATACCCATGTGGATTTGGTTATGTTGGTGAAACTACCCAACATATTAGGGATAGCATCTAAAAACACAAGTCTACTATCAGAACAGGCCAGTTACTTCTACCCATTCCTGCCCATTTTAAAGAACAAAATCACCAAATTCCCTCTCTACGATTCTAAGTATTGGAGCAAGTCACAACCCCACAGAGGGGCGGTAATCGGACATTATTATTAAAACAGCATGAATCATTTTGGATACATCGTCTGGATACACTATTCCCTAGAGGACTCAATCGGGAATGCGATTTCTTCTGTAATATATGATGGACTATAAGTGAATGGTTTAACCCCTAAATTCTCATAATAACTGTTACTGTGTATTTTCCATTACAGATCTGTTAACTTGGAATTTTAGTCCTAGACCGCATGGGTGAGACATATTCCCCCCCCCCTTCTTCTCCCTTTTCCCCTCCTTTTACCAAACCCCCCTCCCTTACCCCTTTCTCCCCTTCCCACCCTCCCCTCATCCCAAGTAGCTACTACATTCTCCCCATTACTACTTTTATTGTAACCCCTATACTAACATCTACTTAATGTTTCTATTCCATATATCATGTTCTTCCCTTGGTGGGATATTTCTAAGGATTATTTATGTATATATTAGGGATAATTTACCCTTAGATATCTACAATTCCCCACTTTTTTCATCATCCATACTAATACCCAGCTTTATAGTATGGTGTCTCTACCTTACAAGTAGGCAATCTTCTTGCCCTCTCTGGCTTCAACACGCTCTGCGCATGCGTGGAGCGAGGTGACGTCAGCTTTGACGCACGCGACCACCGGGGACACGATATATTCTAACTCCCTACACAAGACAGCGCGCCTGATGTGCGCCTGTGTGCATATCCAGCCCATGCCTCATCACACAGGTCGCAGGTACATGTCCACCCTGGCTTGGCTGACCACACCTCTATCTTTAAAATTACTTTTCACATATATCGCATAGGCATAGTTGCTGGAGCTGTTGTTATTTAAAGTTGTATGGGCTGGATTTCTTTGGACTGGGAGACAGGTTGGTAGTGGGAGTCTTCCAGTCCACACACCCTAATCCAGTACAGGTTCCCTCGCCCCAGGTGAGGCCCGCTTGGTTAATCAAGCTGGGATAAACCAACCCTCAGGGTAGGAGTCTGGGGGAAGAGGAAGTGACTCTACAGAGAGAGGACTTGGAAACAGAGGCCTGCAGAGGCTCTATGTGGTCTCAGCCAGGAGGATGAGGGGCCACGAGGCTGTGAAGCCGGATCTCTTACCTGTGTGGACTTGTGCCTGCTGAGCTGATCTTGCTGAGTGTGGAAACCTGACACCATGTGTGTGAACTGCGCTCTATAAGTGAGGTAGAGAACTTTATGTTTAGGTAGAGCCCAGACGGGCAGGTGTTTATTTTGTTTTTGCTTATGTTTGTGATGGTGCTGAAGTGCTAAAATAATGCACAGTTTGGACACTAAATCCAATGTCTGACGAGACGTCTGTGATTGGGACCCCCTGAGAGAGAGCGATACCTTGCAATAGAAATCGAGGCTAGCAACGTTCAGGCTGTCAGGCTCAATCTTTCCAGATATTGGCAGAGTTGAGTGCCCTAGATATCAAGGGTCTACAAGGGGGAAAGTCTCTTTACACGGAACAGAAATGCGGAAACAGAATGCATATGGAGTACATTCCGTTTTATTTTTTTGCGGATCCATTGAAATGAATGGTTCCGTATAAGGAACGCAAAAAACGGCCCATACACGTAAAAAAAAAAAAATGTTTGTGTGAAAGAGGCCTAATAAAGGGAAAGGAATGTTTCCATCTTGGGACTGAACCTGATTCCACTGAGCAATTTGTTTGAAGATCTCTGGATTCAGAGACCATTCTCCTGGAAAGGCTAGACCTTGACTGTCGGTCAGCAACAATGTTGAAGGAGCCTCAAACAAGTACCGCAGACAGATGGGTCAGGTTCCTGTCCATGTCATGATCTTTCCCACTTCTTTAAGAAGGGTTTCTGATTTGGTGCCACCCTGCTTATAATGTCTGCTCTTACACTGACTGTTTCCTCAAGTCTGTGGGGTGAGTCAGACACGATCTTCTATTGCATTAAAGTATTTTGGGTTTGAGGAAAGAGACTTCTCAAGGGACTCCAAGAGCCCAATGACTGTATGCCCCTCTAGGTGCAGTTCTCAGCCTAGTTCAGAGCCATTATTAGCCAACAGAATCCAGATCAGAGGAAAACAAAACACTCGTCTCTGAAATGTTTCTGCCATCTGTAGGATTGACAAGCTTGAAATGACAGGGTACACCAAATATTCTACCCCTCTGGGTTAAGGTTTCCACAGGCTTAGGATCTCTTCTCTATATAGAGGGCACACGAGTCATAAGGCTCAAGAAGGGATGCCCAACCTGCGGCCCTCCAGCTGTTGCAAAACTACAACTCCCAGCATGCCCGGACAGACTACAGCTATCAGCCTACAGCAAGGCATGATGGGAGTTGTAGTTTTGCAACAGCTGGAGGGCCGCAGGTTGAGCATGCCTGCCTTACATGATGCCCAAAACCCTCCGCTGCCAGGATACTTTCCCCAGTGCAGGTGTTGAAATAAATGGCCAGCAGCCTGAAGATAGCCAATCATCCAGGTATGGAACCGCAGGAATTCTCTGTGTTCTTAAGGAGGCAGCTATAGAGGACACCACTACATGAAGGTGTGAATAGCTGAGGAGATCCTGAACAGATGGGCTGTGAATTGCAGGAGGATAGCACCTTGCTCCTCACTCAGGAGTTACGACCACCTTAGGGTACTTTCACACTTGCGGCATGGCTATCCACAGGCTGTTCCTTGGCGGTGATGGTAGTGGCGGCCTTTGCGTTCTCATGTGGGGCAAGACGGTAATTATCACCGGGGCTAACTGCGGCATAGGGCGGCCGCGGCGGAGCTGCTAAGGCTGCAGGCTCGGGTTATCCTGGTGTGTCGGGACCTGGAAGGGGTGGAGGAGGTGGCTGGGAGCTGTGGGAGGAGACCGGGGACAGCGGGGATGTGGTGGTGAAGGCGAAGCAGCTGGACCTGAGCTCCCTGAAGTCCGTGCTGCGCTTCTGCCAGGAGGTGGTGAGGGTGAGTGTCCTGATGTAGTATGTACAGTGCCCTATGCATGCGGTATGTGTGTACAGCGCCCTGTGTGTGTGCGGTATGTGTGTGTGTGCATGCGGTATGTGTGTGTGTACAGTGCCCTGTGTGTGTGTACAGTGCCCTGTGTGTGTACAGTGCCCTGTGTGTGTACAGCGCCCTGTGTGTGTGTACAGCGCCCTGTGTGTGTGTACAGCGCCCTGTGTGTGTGTGTACAGTGCCCTGTGTGTGTGTGTGTACAGTGCCCTGTGTGTGTACAGCACCCTGTGTGTGTGTGTACAGCACCCTGTGTGTGTGTGTACAGCGCCCTGTGTATGTGTGTACAGCGCCCTGTGTGTGTGTGTACAGCGCCCTGTGTGTGTGTGTACAGCGCCCTGTGTGTGTGTGTACAGCACCCTGTGTGTGTACAGCGCCCTGTGTGTGTGTACAGCGCCCTGTGTATGTGTGTACAGCGCCCTGTGTGTGTGTGTACAGCGCCCTGTGTGTGTGTGTACAGTGCCCTGTGTGTGTGTGTACAGTGCCCTGTGTGTGTACAGCGCCCTGTGTGTGTGTGTACAGCGCCCTGTGTGTGTACAGCGCCCTGTGTGTGTACAGTGCCCTGTGGTGTACAGCGCCCTGTGTGTGTGTGTACAGCGCCCTGTGTGTGTGTACAGCGCCCTGTGTGTGTGTACAGCGCCTGTGTGTGTGTACAGTGCCCTGTGTGTACAGCGCCCTGTGTGTGTGTACAGCGCCCTGTGTGTGTGTACAGCGCCCTGTGTGTGTGTGTGTACAGCGCCCTGTGTGTGTGTGTACAGCGCCCTGTGTGTGTACAGCGCCCTGTGTGTGTGTGTACAGTGCCCTGTGTGTGTGTACAGTGCCCTGTGTGTGTGTACAGTGCCCTGTGTGTGTACAGCGCCCTGTGTGTGTGTGTACAGCGCCCTGTGTGTGTGTGTACAGCGCCCTGTGTGTGTGTGTACAGTGCCCTGTGTGTGTGTGTACAGTGCCCTGTGTGTGTACAGTGCCTGTGTGTGTACAGCGCCTGTGTGTGTGTACAGCGCCCTGTGTGTGTGTGTACAGCGCCCTGTGTGTGTGTGTACAGCGCCCTGTGTGTGTGTGTACAGTGCCCTGTGTGTGTGTGTGTGTACGGCACCGTGTGTGTGTGTACAGTGCCTTGTGTGTGTGTACAGCGCCCTGTGTGTAAACAGTGCCCTGTGTGTGTGTGTACAGTGATCTGTGTGTGTGTGTGTACAGTGATCTGTGTGTGTGTACAGCGCCCTGTGAGTGTGTGTACAGTGACCTGTGTGTACAGTGCCCTGTGTGTGTGTATGTACGACACCCTGTGTGTGTGTACAGTGCCCTGTGTGTGTGTGTGTACAGTGCCCTGTGTGTGTGTACGGCACCCTGTGTGTGTGCGTACAGCGCCCTGTGTGTGTGTGCGTACAGCGCCCTGTGTGTGTGTTTACAGCGCCCTGTGTGTGTGTGCGTACAGCGCCCTGTGTGTGTGTTTACAGTGCCCTGTGTGTGTGTTTACAGTGCCCTATGTGTGTGTGTGTGTACGGCACCCTGTGTGTGTGTGTACGGCACCCTGTGTGTGTGTGTGTACGGCACCCGTGTGTGTGTGTACAGTGCCCTGTGTGTGTGTGACAGTGCCCGTGTGTGTGTGTGTGTACAGTGCCCTGTGTGTGTACAGTGCCCTGTGTGTGTACAGTGCCCTGTGTGTGTACAGTGCCCTGTGTGTGTACAGTGCCCTATGTGTGTACAGTGCCCTATGTGTGTGTGTGTGTACGGCACCCTGTGTGTGTGTGTATGGCACCCTGTGTGTGTGTGTGTACGGCACCCTGTGTGTGTGTGTGTACGGCACCCTGTGTGTGTGTGTGTACAGTGCCCTGTGTGTGTGTACAGTGCCCTGTGTGTGTGTACAGTGCCCTGTGTGTGTACAGTGCCCTGTGTGTGTGTGTGTGTGTACGGCACCCTGTGTGTGTGTGTGTACAGTGCCCTGTGTGTGTACAGTGACCTGTGTGTGTGTGTACAGTGCCCTGTGTGTGTACAGTGCCCTGTGTGTGTGTGTGTACAGTGCCCCGGTGTGTGTGTACAGTGCCCTGGTGTGTGTGCAGTGCCTGTGTGTGTTTGTGGTAGGTGTACAGTGACCTGTGTGTGTGTGTACAGTGCCCTGTGTGTGTGTGTGTACAGTGCCCTGTGTGTGTACAGTGCCCTGTGTGTGTACAGTGCCTTGAGATAAGCGCTCATTAAAAGTTAAAGTTACAGATTACAGTTAATAAATGTATAATCCTGTGAGCGGCAGGGAGGGGAATCTGTGTATGGCACTGTCATGGGGGGAGATCTGTGGATGGTACTGTCATGGGAGGGGAGGGGAATCTGTGTATGGCACTGTCATGGGGGGAGATCTGTGGATGGTACTGTCATGGGAGGAGGGGAATCTGTGGATGGCACTGTCATGGGGAGATCTGTGGATGGTACTGTCATGGGAGGGGGAGGGGGGAATCTGTGGATGGCACTGTCATGGGGGGAGATCTGTGGATGGTACTGTCATGGGAGGGGGAGGGGGGAATCTGTGGATGGCACTGTCATGGGGGGAGATCTGTGGATGGTACTGTCATGGGAGGGGGAGGGGGGAATCTGTGGATGGCACTGTCATGGGGGGGGAGGGGGGAATCTGTGCATGGCACTGTCATGGGGGGAGATCTGTGGATGGCACTGTCATGGGTCTAACAGAAAAGGGTAGAGCCTAAAGAGGAAGGGGTGGGGTTTACAGAGGAAGGGGTTTGGCCTTGACAGGAAGGGGTGGGTCAAATTTATATTAGTGGGTTTAGTCTCGCCTAAGGCAGCACAAAACCAAGATACACCACTGCCTAGAATCCTAGAGGTGAAGACCCCCTGGTCATCATCCTGGTCCCCCAACCGGTTGGACATCAACAATTAGAGTTGAGCGAACACCTGGATGTTCGGGATCGAGAAGTTCGGCCGAACTTCCCGAACCCCATTGAAGTCAATGGGGACCCGAACTTTTGGGCACTAAAAAGGCTGTAAAATAGCTGAGGAAAGGGCTAGAGGGCTGCAAAAGGCAGCAAAATGTAGGTAAATCCCCTGCAAACAAATGTGGATAGGGAAATGACTTAAAATAGAGAAAAATAATAAGAAACATTCTAAACTTGAGCCCAAGTGAGTGACAGTGGCACCTGTCACCCAGCAAACAGAGGATGTGGCAGCAACGCCACCACATCCGTCATCGTCACCAAGCATCTCCACCGAATCCCATGAAAGTGTTCAGCTATCAGCCGTCCATCTCCCAAACACTGGAGAGAAAAAGAAATAGAAAGAGGAAGTCCCCCTACCCATGGCTCTGAATGCCTTATTTCAGACTTCCTGGTCCTTTGAAATGCTGTCATTCTGTCTGGTGGACAGTTTTAAAAACCTTATGGCGGTGGCTGCCCACAGTACGTGTATCCCAGCCGCCGCTACTTTTGCAGGCGCGCCATCCCTTCCCTGCACAACCAAGTGGCGGACAAAATCAGGTGTGCACCGCGCAACGCTATCTGTGGCAACGTCCACATAACCAGCAACACAGTGGGTAAATGTAGCGGCTGGCCCAGAGGCGGATAGCATTTTTGCGAATGTCTTTCCGCCCCCGAGGATTGCTGGGCATTTCTCTTTGTATCCTGTTACCTCCTCCTCCTCATCCACTCAGCGTAACACCTTCACCACCCACAGCAGCACAGCCAGGGGGAAACGACAGCAGTCTGTTTTAAAACTTGTGTGTTTGTGGGAAAAAAAACCACACTGCGCAGGAGCTGTGGACAGGCATGGAACAACAGACGGATGATTGGTTGGTGCCACTGAGCCTCCAGCCCGGCCTGGTGTTGTGCGCTAATGGGCGAAATATACTAGCAGGTCTGGGCCTAGCTGGTTTGACGCACATCCCCTGCCTGCCACATGTGCTCAATTTGGGGGCAGAAATTCCTAAACACCAGACAGTGAAGATCAATTCAGTTAATCGAACACACACAACACCCCCCCCCCTCCCCTTTCACTCAAACCATTAACAAACTATTTACAAATTTACTTAAAAACATATTAAAATAAGTATAATGCAGCTAAAGTAACCATAGAAACAAACAAAACTATATACACGCCTTATCCTTAACTTAAGGCCAGCCAATTACAAGTGGCTCGGAGGGTGGGTATCTGCACCAACATAGGCCCTGGCCTGGAACACAATGGTCCAGCCAGGGAACAGTTCTGGAGGATGAGGAGGAGTAGGAGGAACGCTGGGGGATACAGAGGACACAGACGATATACCTCCCTCAAAGAGGATAGCTTGTCCTTGCCTCTGGGCAGCCTGGCAGACATGAGCGACTACATGCTGCAGTGCCTGCGCAACGACCGCCTAGTTACTGCCACATTCTAACTTGTGCTGATTACTGGGTGGACCCCCTGCTGCATCCCCATTACGAGGACAACGTGCCGTCCTAATTCCCTCACTGGAGTGTGATAGGAAGATGAGCCCGCTAGTAGACACGCTGCTGATGGCATTCACACCTGACACCGGGGACTCAGTGGAAGCACAAGGTGAAGGCAGAGGAGGAGGAGGAAGAATTTGCCAATGCAGCTGGGTCACCGCCAGCACCTCAGAAGGCAGGGTTATCATGGGCAAAATGTGGGAAAGCTTTGTCATCACGCCACAACAACCTGCACCACCAGCAGGTCTGGAACGTCTCAGCAGGAGGCAGCATTTCAGCAACATGGTGGAACAGTACACGTACTGACTGATGGGTCTGCCTAGGGGAATAGCTACAGGGGAAGCAACTACTTTGGGGCCGTGACCTAGAAAGGGCCCATCCAGGAGGAGGAGGAGGACTAACAGTATTATACAATGAAATTATATACAGTGGCAGTATAGACAGTGTAGAAAGCGAATGGAACAGCTGCCGGGGCTGGTCTGAGAGAGCGATCTTTAGTAGCCACAGGCATGGCGGCATGAAAGGTAGGGGTTGCGCAAAAATTACTGGGGGAGGGGGGGCCCCATTCAAAAATTCGATGTGGTGCCCAATCATTTCTAGCTACACCACTGGGTCTGCCCCATTCAACTTCTGGGTCTTCAAATTGGGCACATGTCCTGAGGTTGCCCTTTATGCCTTGGAGGTGCTGGCCTGCCCTGCAGCCAGTGTATTGTCTGAACGTGTGTTTAGCACGGCTGGGGGCGTTATCACAGACAAGCGCTGCCGTCTGTCCGCAGACAATATGGGCAACTAAGCTTTCGTTTATTAAAAAGAACCAGGCATGGATCCCACAGGACTTGTTTGAACCTTATGCAGAATAGACATGTATACCGGCCTCACACAACCATTGTTGTAAAATAAAAAATTAAAAAACTGTTATTGGAGACTACCTTTGGCTTCACAGCCCAAAAAGGCTTCATTTCATGCAAGAATGTAACCGCCAATTGTAAGTTCCCTGTCAGTTATGCAAAATATATCCTTTTACGGACAGATTTAAACTAGGCCTGCAACAGCTGGGACACCAGATTCAGGGTATTGCTATATTGGCAGGTTAATTTAACCCCAGAAAATAATCTATCCTTTGCCAGACAGCAGACAGTATTATACTTGTCTAGCCACAGCTGGAACACCAGATTTCGGGGATTGGTATTTTGGCAACTGAATTTAACCCCTCAATACAATATAGAAATTTCTATCCTGAGTTTCTAGGGGTGACAATTAGCACAGCCAAGCCCCTGATGTAGGATATAGCAAAAAAAAAACTAGTATTGATGGATTGATGGACTTGGTGGCAGCTTCTTCTGGTGCACCACAAGTCACAAAATGGCCGCCGATCACCCCAGAAAGAAGTGACAGAAAAACGCTCTGTGCAGCCTAAAAACCAGCGAGCAAGTAACTAGCAGAAGTTGAATCATTCACAGCTGTAGATCGATCACTTCATTAGGTGCTGTTGCTGACTTTAACCAGCCTAATCTCGCCCTCACAGCAGCTGCGTCCTCTCCCTACACTAATCAGAGCAGTGTGACGTGCGGCGCTACGTGACTCCAGCTTAAATAGAGGCTGGGTCACATGCTGCACTTGGCCAATCACAGCCATGCGATTAGTAGGCATGGCTGTGATGGGCTATTAGGGCAAGAAGTAAAATGCTAACTGATTGGCTGCTGTGCAGCCCTTCAGAAAGCGGGAAGTAATCGACGAACAACGAACCCGAACCCGAACTTTTTTGAAAATGTTCGGGTCCGGGTCCCGAACACCCCAAAATTCGGTACGAACCCGAACTACTCAGTTTGGGTTCGCTCATCCCTATCAACAATCTCTTTGTTACTTTCTTTCCTTAGAATGAATCTTCCCCTCTTTATTCTTCTCCTCAGAGGAGGAAAACAGTTTATCCTGAATCCATCATCAGCGGCTTCCTCTTCAGACCGGCATTCCCGGGAGCAATTACATTTCAGTCTTTTATGTCGTCCATAGGAGACTCCAGAGAGGTGACCACAGCTATGTACAGACTGTTATATCAGAGAACTACAACCCCCAGCATGTCCAGACATATCAGAGGAGAGAACTACAACTCTCACAGTGTCCAGACTGTTATATATCAGAGGAGAAAAGTGCAGAATGTTATATATAATGAGGGGTGTAGCTAAAGGCTCATGGGTAGAGTTGAGCGAACTTGTATTTTAAGTTCGGCGTCCAAAGTTCGGGTTGGGGTTATCGAAGCATCCGGTTATGGATTCCGCTACTACGGACCATAACGGCATTTGGAATCCATAAGGGGATTCTTCAATGAACCCGAACCTTGGACAACACTAAGGACCTGGGGTGACGTCACCGTCATGTGATCAGTGCAGGGGGCGTGGCTCAGCACTGGATTGGATAAGAGGTGATCCAGTACTGAGCCACGCCCCCTGCACCGATCACATGATGGTGACGTCACCCCAGGTCCTCCATGTTGTCCAAGCTTCGAGTTCATTGAAGAATCCCCTTATGGATTCCAAATGCCGTTATGGTCCGTGGTAGCGGAATCCATAACGGGATGCTACGATAACCCGAACCCGAACTTTGGATGCCGAACTAAAAATACAAGTTCGCTAAACTCTACTCATGGGCCCTGGTGCAAGAGTTCAGCTTGGGGCCCCCTTCCCTCAGGGCTTTGTGGCCAGGCGCAGGGGAGAACATAGCCTTCGTGCTTTCTGAGGCAAAAATTTTAATGGCACCCTCCCACCCCATGCCAAATTCTTGCCGTAACCCCTTCCCTCCAGCCACAGGTGTTACTTTTTTTTAATAATACAAATGTCTTCTTATGTGGCACAAGGGTTTTTGGGCTCCTCAGGTTCCTTGGCCTAGTAGCGACTGCTACCTCTGCAACCCCTATAGTTACGCCCCTGCTCAGAAGTAACACTACAGGCTGTTATTGTAGGTTCCAGAGGCGAGAACTACAACTCCCAGCATTTTCCAGTTCTGTAGGAAAGAAATAATAAAATGCTTTCTCCATACAAGGATCATACCTCACATGTCACATGACCACAATTACAGATCTTCCTCTCCCCACTGTTGAGCCCTGCCCACTGAAATGGTCACATGAGGGTGACATCACCCCAGGTCCCTCACGACCTCTTCTTCTCTCCACTGCTGACTCCACCCCTACAATGATCACATGATGGTGATATCCTCACAGGTCCTTCACCACCTCTTCTCCTCTCCACTGCTGAGCCCCGCCCCCTGCACTGATCACATGACGGTGACGTCACCCCAGGTCCTTCAGCTCTGGCAGTGCAGCAGACACTGGGCAGGTCCTGGTCGGTAGTCAGGGCTCTTGTTCTCTCTGGTATCAGCCATTCCTCCAGCCTGCAGGTAAGATGAGCTGTGAGGAGACAGTGTGGTGGAGAGCTCAGACATGTCACCTCTGGAGATTCTCCTCCATTACACACAAGGAATCCTTCTCCGCTCCTCAGCTTAGTATGATGGGGGAGTAGTGGGATAGTGGGGTTGTCATCATTCGCTGGCCCCTGACTGTCCTGGTGAGGGGCCCCTGCCTCCAGGAGGAGAATGAATGGAGCGGGGCCCGGCCTGAGCTCAGCTCTCTCCAGTCTCTTCTCTAGGAGTTCTGGACACAGCTGAGCACAGCCCAGAGGTGGGACCTGCATCTATCAGACACTTATCTCCTGTGGGGCCACCAGAGATCTCCATGTTGGGGCCCCTGGAATCCATGTGGTGGGGGCCCCTCCAGGCTCAGGACGTGCGGTTCTGGAGGTGACATCGGGTCTTGTCCCCTGGATGATTTCCTCTCCTCTTCCCATAAAGGCGCCTGCAGCACTAGAAGCCTCCAGCTCCTCCAGTTCTCTCCTCTTCTCCTGAATGACCCCGAGGATGGACGGGAAGGAGATCAGCAGAAGAATATTAGACCTCACCTTGGAGATCATCTCCCTGCTGAGCGGAGAGGTAAACTTCTCTAGATTTCTCTCCTCTGTATTGTATTCTGTAACAAGTCAGACATCGGGAAGGAGAATCCATCATAGGAAGTGATAGGAAGAGTCCAGGGTCCTGGAGAACGGCCCTCAGACCTTCCAAGTGACGGAGAACCTGAAGATCAGCCCCCAGTATGGTGAGTGATGTGTCATGTGACCAGTGACCAATAGTCATGTAGGAGCCATGAGGAGGTAAGTAGGCACGTTGTACCAGGAGGAGAGGCCGGAGGAGAGCACATGGCCCCTGAAGGGTTTATTCCCTAAGTGTCTCTCTCCATCCACAGGAGTACACAATAGTGAAGAAGACATCGGGGACTGTGTGACTCCCATCATCCATCTCCAGGAGTCAGGAGGGCGGAGCAGGACCCCTCCCCCATCACAGAGCCTCCCCTCACCCCCTGATACATGAGCAGAAGATCCTAGAGCTCACCCACAAGATGATGGAGCTGCTGACTGGAGAGGTGACACTGCTGGGAATGCTGGGAAATTCTCCAGTAACAGCACTGGAGGGTCTGGGTGATGACGGTGTCATTGTGTTGTCAGGTTCCTATAAGGTGTCAGGACGTCACTGTCTATTTCTCCATGGAGGAGTGGGAGTATATAGAAGGACACAAGGATCTGTACAAGGAGGCCATGATGGAGGAGCACCAGCCTCTTATATCACAGGGTAAGAGCCGTCATGTGCAGTGTATACACGTGTGTGCAGTGACATGTAATGGAGGAGCACCAGCCTCTTATATCACAGGGTAAGAGCCGTCATGTGCAGTGTATACACGTGTGTGCAGTGACATGTAATGGAGGAGCACCAGCCTCTTATATCACAGGGTAAGAGCCGTCATGTGCAGTGTATACACGTGTGTGCAGTGACATGTAATGGAGGAGCACCAGCCTCTTATATCACAGGGTAAGAGCCGTCATGTGCAGTGTATACACGTGTGTGCAGTGACATGTAATGGAGGAGCACCAGCCTCTTATATCACAGGGTAAGAGCCGTCATGTGCAGTGTATACACGTGTGTGCAGTGACATGTAATGGAGGAGCACCAGCCTCTTATATCACAGGGTAAGAGCCGTCATGTGCAGTGTATACACGTGTGTGCAGTGACATGTAATGGAGGAGCACCAGCCTCTTATATCACAGGGTAAGAGCCGTCATGTGCAGTGTATACACGTGTGTGCAGTGACATGTAATGGAGGAGCACCAGCCTCTTATATCACAGGGTAAGAGCCGTCATGTGCAGTGTATACACGTGTGTGCAGTGACATGTAATGGAGGAGCACCAGCCTCTTATATCACAGGGTAAGAGCCGTCATGTGCAGTGTATACACGTGTGTGCAGTGACATGTAATGGAGGAGCACCAGCCTCTTATATCACAGGGTAAGAGCCGTCATGTGCAGTGTATACACGTGTGTGCAGTGACATGTAATGGAGGAGCACCAGCCTCTTATATCACAGGGTAAGAGCCGTCATGTGCAGTGTATACACGTGTGTGCAGTGACATGTAATGGAGGAGCACCAGCCTCTTATATCACAGGGTAAGAGCCGTCATGTGCAGTGTATACACGTGTGTGCAGTGACATGTAATGGAGGAGCACCAGCCTCTTATATCACAGGGTAAGAGCCGTCATGTGCAGTGTATACACGTGTGTGCAGTGACATGTAATGGAGGAGCACCAGCCTCTTATATCACAGGGTAAGAGCCGTCATGTGCAGTGTGTACACGTGTGTGCAGTGACATGTAATGGAGGAGCACCAGCCTCTTATATCACAGGGTAAGACCCGTCATGTGCAGTGTATACACGTGTGTGCAGTGACATGTAATGGAGGAGCACCAGCCTCTTATATCACAGGGTAAGAGCCGTCATGTGCAGTGTATACACGTGTGTGCAGTGACATGTAATGGAGGAGCACCAGCCTCTTATATCACAGGGTAAGAGCCGTCATGTGCAGTGTATACACGTGTGTGCAGTGACATGTAATGGAGGAGCACCAGCCTCTTATATCACAAGGTAAGAGCCGTCATGTGCAGTGTGTACACGTGTGTGCAGTGACATGTAATGGAGGAGCACCAGCCTCTTATATCACAGGGTAAGAGCCGTCATGTGCAGTGTATACACGTGTGTGCAGTGACATGTAATGGAGGAGCACCAGCCTCTTATATCACAAGGTAAGAGCCGTCATGTGCAGTGTATACACGTGTGTGCAGTGACATGTAATGGAGGAGCACCAGCCTCTTATATCACAAGGTAAGAGCCATCATGTGCAGTGTATACACGTGTGTGCAGTGACATGTAATGGAGGAGCACCAGCCTCTTATATCACAAGGTAAGAGCCGTCATGTGCAGTGTATACACGTGTGTGCAGTGACATGTAATGGAGGAGCACCAGCCTCTTATATCACAAGGTAAGAGCCGTCATGTGCAGTGTATACACGTGTGTGCAGTGACATGTAATGGAGAAGCACCAGCCTCTTATATCACAGGGTAAGAGCCGTCATGTGCAGTGTATACACGTGTGTGCAGTGACATGTAATGGAGGAGCACCAGCCTCTTATATCACAGGGTAAGACCCGTCATGTGCAGTGTATACACGTGTGTGCAGTGACATGTAATGGAGGAGCACCAGCCTCTTATATCACAGGGTAAGAGCCGTCATGTGCAGTGTATACACGTGTGTGCAGTGACATGTAATGGAGGAGCACCAGCCTCTTATATCACAGGGTAAGAGCCGTCATGTGCAGTGTATACACGTGTGTGCAGTGACATGTAATGGAGGAGCACCAGCCTCTTATATCACAAGGTAAGAGCCGTCATGTGCAGTGTGTACACGTGTGTGCAGTGACATGTAATGGAGGAGCACCAGCCTCTTATATCACAGGGTAAGAGCCGTCATGTGCAGTGTATACACGTGTGTGCAGTGACATGTAATGGAGGAGCACCAGCCTCTTATATCACAAGGTAAGAGCCGTCATGTGCAGTGTATACACGTGTGTGCAGTGACATGTAATGGAGGAGCACCAGCCTCTTATATCACAAGGTAAGAGCCGTCATGTGCAGTGTATACACGTGTGTGCAGTGACATGTAATGGAGGAGCACCAGCCTCTTATATCACAGGGTAAGAGCCGTCATGTGCAGTGTGTACACGTGTGTGCAGTGACATGTAATGGAGGAGCACCAGCCTCTTATATCACAAGGTAAGAGCCGTCATGTGCAGTGTATACACGTGTGTGCAGTGACATGTAATGGAGGAGCACCAGCCTCTTATATCACAGGGTAAGAGCCGTCATGTGCAGTGTATACACGTGTGTGCAGTGACATGTAATGGAGGAGCACCAGCCTCTTATATCACAAGGTAAGAGCCGTCATGTGCAGTGTATACACGTGTGTGCAGTGACATGTAATGGAGGAGCACCAGCCTCTTATATCACAGGGTAAGAGCCGTCATGTGCAGTGTATACACGTGTGTGCAGTGACATGTAATGGAGGAGCACCAGCCTCTTATATCACAGGGTAAGAGCCGTCATGTGCAGTGTGTACACGTGTGTGCAGTGACATGTAATGGAGGAGCACCAGCCTCTTATATCACAGGGTAAGAGCCGTCATGTGCAGTGTATACACGTGTGTGCAGTGACATGTAATGGAGGAGCACCAGCCTCTTATATCACAGGGTAAGAGCCGTCATGTGCAGTGTATACACGTGTGTGCAGTGACATGTAATGGAGGAGCACCAGCCTCTTATATCACAGGGTAAGAGCCGTCATGTGCAGTGTATACACGTGTGTGCAGTGACATGTAATGGAGGAGCACCAGCCTCTTATATCACAGGGTAAGAGCCGTCATGTGCAGTGTATACACGTGTGTGCAGTGACATGTAATGGAGAAGCACCAGCCTCTTATGTCACAAGGTAAGAGCCGTCATGTGCAGTGTGTACACGTGTGTGCAGTGACATGTAATGGAGGAGCACCAGCCTCTTATATCACAGGGTAAGAGCCGTCATGTGCAGTGTATACACGTGTGTGCAGTGACATGTAATGGAGGAGCACCAGCCTCTTATATCACAAGGTAAGAGCAGTCGTGTGCAGTGTATACACGTGTGTGCAGTGACATGTAATGGAGGAGCACCAACCTCTTATATCACAGGGTAAGAGCCGTCATGTGCAGTGTGTACACGTGTGTGCAGTGACATGTAATGGAGGAGCACCAGCCTCTTATATCACAGGGTAAGACCCGTCATGTGCAATGTATACACGTGTGTGCAGTGATATGTAATGGAGGAGCACCAACCTCTTATATCACAAGGTAAGACCCGTCATGTACAGTGTATACACGTGTGTGCAGTGACATGTAATGGAGGAGCTCCACAGTTTCTCCTCACATTACATTAGAGGCTATGTGTTCTTTATATGTCAGTCATATCCATAGCGCTCCAGTCACATGATGGGAGCGTGTCCTTCTGGCCTCCATCGGGCCGGTATAGTAGACTATACTACAGATACGTCTTGTAAAATCCGTATTCTGCATTGTATATATCTTGTAGATTATACATGGAGTTTATGGGCAATGTCCGCCCCTGTACGACTGTTTGTCATCCATGTAAATCAGGCGTGTGTTATGTAAGTCGTTGGTGTCTCAAAAAAAATGTGAAAAAATTGGTATTAAAATTCTTGTCTGGCATCGGCTTTAAATTGCTAAATGTGATCATGTCGTCCATCACTTAAGCGATTCTCTTCTCATCCCCTTCAGACTGAACCTGTGACTTCTAGCAATAATTGCAGGTCCCAGAATGTTCTAGCTGCATTAGACTGTGTTCACACACGGCACATTTATTGTAGAGATTTCCATATATTGGGTTGTTTCTGCAGCAGGTGCATGGATTATTACAAGCCACATTCAGGGTAGCGGGACAGTCACAGAAATGTCTGCAGCTGATCTGCTATGTGTGAATTGCTCGTAGATAACCAGTGACTGATCTGTGCTGCTCTTATAATTAGAGTTGAGCGAACTTCTATTTTTAGTTCGGCGTCCAAAGTTCGGGTTCAGGTTATCGTAGCATCCTGTTATGGATTGCGCTACCACGGACCATAACGGCATTTAAAATCCATAAGGGGATTTTCAATGAACCCGAACCTTGGACAACACTAAGGACCTGGGGTGACGTCACCGTCATGTGATCAGTGCAGGGCGTGGCTCAGCACTGGATTGCATAAGAGGTGATACAGTACTGAGCCACGCCCCCTGCACTGATCACATGACGGTGACGTCACCCCAGGTCCTTAGTGTTGTCCAAGGTTCGGGTTCATTGAAGAATCCCCTTATGGATTCCAAATGCCGTTATGGTCCGCGGTAGCGGAATCCATAACGGGATTCTTCGATAACCCCAACCCGAACTTTGGACGCCGAACTAAAAATACAAGTTCACTCGACTCTGCTTATAATCTGTCCAAAAATGGGGGATTTTAAGGTTCCACATATCTGCCCAGTTGTTTTCACAATGGTTGCAGGGTGTCCCCTCCCCCCACCATCTCCAAACCATTATGTCCCTTTACCGGCTCGAACCATGATGTTCCCTCCACCAGCCCCAAACCATTAGGTCCCCCTTCACCAGCTCCAACCATGATGCTCCTTTTTTATTGAAATGATGTCTAGTTGCTGTTGAGAGGTAAAATGTGTTGGCAGAGAGCAGGGCCCGTTTCCAGACATGGTCCGGCTTTTCACATTTTGTAGTTTTGTTAAGTCATTATTTACTGTATGTAATAAAAGTCATGACCCGGTGTAAACCAGAATCCTGGACTTTGTCAGGAACTTCTAGAAGCTTTGTAAGGCCGGGATCACAAGTGCAGTTTTTTGGGCTAAAGTCAGGAATGGATTCCAAATGAATGAACACTTCTCCTTCCTGCTGGATCAGCTCCCAGCCTAATTGGAACGTTATAAGTTTCTCTACTCTGTAGTTTCCAAAAAATAAAACTTTAAAACAAATCTTCATTTTTATCTTAACAGAAAATTCCAGTAAGAAATGTGAAAATGTCATGTTACCACTAGATGAAGATATCCTGCAGCGCTCTTCAGGAGAAAACCTCATTACCCTTAATGTACATCCAGGACTTCACAGTACAGATCTGTCACATAATCCTTCTAATTATGAGGAACCTTCTCCGGACCAATCACAGATTGTTACCGCAAATACAAGTCAGAAAAGGATTAAAAGGTTTCATTGTGGTAAAGAATCTACAAACAGCTCAGGACTTTCTACTCACCGAAGACGTCACAAAAGGGAGAAAATGTATTCATGTTCAGAATGTGGGAAATGTTTTAGACACAAATCACATCTTGTTAAACATGAGAGAATTCACACAGGAGAGAAGCCATATTCATGTTCAGAATGTGGGAAATGTTTTACACAGAAATCAAATCTTGTTAAACATGAAAGAAATCACACAGGAGAGAAACTTTATTCATGTTCAGAATGTGGAAAATGTTTTACAGATAAATCAAATCTTGTTACACATGAAAGATGTCACACAGGAGAGAAAGCATATACATGTTCAGAATGTGGGAAATGTTTCACACGGAAATCACATCTTGTTATACATGAGAGAAGGCACACAGGAGAGAAGCCATATTCATGTTCAGAATGTGGGAAATGTTTTAGACACAAATCAAATCTTGTTATACATGAGAGAAGACACACAGGAGAGAAGCCATATTCATGTTTAGAATGTGGAAAATGTTTTACACAGAAATCAAATCTTGTTAAACATGAAAGAAGTCACACAGGAGTGATGCCATATTCATGTTCTGAATGTGGAAAATGTTTTACAGTTAAATCAAATCTTGTTACACATAAGAAAAATCATACATGAGAGAAGCTGCATTCCGAATGAGAAAAATGTTTTTGCTTCTAAAGTCATAATTAGGGGTCATTAGTGAAGTCACTCAAGAGAGAAGCCGTATGGCCACAATATAACGATAACAATATATCACTGGGTCATAGACATTGTTTTCATTTCAGGTTGTATATTTGGAAATAAAAGCCTAATTGATGTCACATAACGGCTTCTATAAAACATCTGATAAATCCTGTTTAGGAAGACATATATTTTGTTCATAACTTATATTACAAACCTTACAGTTAACCCTTTCAGCCCCGGACTGTTTTTTTCGCATTTTTGTTTTTTACTCCCTGCCTTTTCAGGACTTTTTTATTTTTGCTTTTACATAGCTGTTTTAGCGCTTGTTTTTTGCGGGATAAGTTGCATTTTCTAATTCCACCATTTAATATTGCAAATTATGTAGTGCGGAGATGGAAAAAAATTCCATGTGGGGAGAAATCCTAAAAATAACTCAGGTACGCAACAATTTTAGTGTTTTGTTTTTACGGTGTTCCCTATACGCCACAGGAAGGGGCTTCATAGAAGCTAACATGCGGCAGCTTCAGTTGATTATGGAGGACTGAGGCTGCTGCACAATGCATCCGGCTCCCCTGATCCTCATGTTTGACCACAGCATCTGAAGGGTTAAAAGTCTGAGATCATTGTTACCGCCGGTCACGGGCATTAGCTGCTGGTGTCTGCTGTATAAAACAACAGGCACCTGGCAGCTATGGCGCATGCGAGAGCTGATTGTTCCTTCTGGAAATGAAGTATTAAATTCTCAACCTTCCTGATCTCTTTACTCCAGGCTAAATAGATCTCAGGACATCTGGAAAGATCTAGGGAATGGAGATGATATTCAACTTTAGAGTAAAGCTCATAACAGACACTGGAAGGAGGAGACCTGATTATAAATCCTTTGGAGTAAGAAGGAATCTGAAGTACAGATCCACTGATGACAAGACTAGGATCTCCCTGTTCTTATGGCAGATGTCATGGCCAGATGGAAATAACCTCTTTAGGTTTATGTGGGCCCTCCGCCAGAAATTCAAAAGGAGATGATCTTAAAACTTTTAGGACTAAGGCCAAGTCCTATTTTGACACAGATTCAGAATATGGCTATAACTTAGCAAACCTTTCAGGAACCTTTCATCAAGGACTAGTGTGACAAGAATAGAATTATAGCTGAATAGATTCGCTTGATCCTTGTGTAAGCTTTTTAAGTAGAGACTTGGCTACGACAAGGTCTTCTGGACTATGTCTTAGGTTGATATAGTGGCTGTACTGTTGAGTCTCCACAGGTTCTGGCAGAGCCGAGTGCTCTAGACACAAACAATTTGCACTGGGGGAAGTCTTCAGATACTCCCTTGACTGATTTGAAAGAGTTGGGATAAAAATGAACTTTTCATGACTTGCAAACCAGAGTGTTGTCTTCATGATTTAATCAAAGAGGCTTCAAGATAGTTAAAGAGGCTGGTCAAACTTCAGGCTGTCAAACTGAACCTCTTCAGGTCTTGGCAGAGTTCAGTGTCCTAGACACACACAAAGTGCAGTGGGGGAAGTCTCCAAGTTATACTCTTGACTCAACTGAATGAGTTAGGAAAAATTATCTTTTGGTAGATTGAGGCCCAAAGTGTAGTAGAGAGGCCTCTAGATAGTGTGGTAATATGTATAGTAGTAAAGTAGCACGGTAGATGTATGGTGGGCAGGTGTATCTCATCTGGTTTTTACGGTAAGGTGAGTAAGAACTGAAATCCAGAAATGGTATGGCTTCAGTAAGGCATAGTTGCTGGAGCTGTTATTATTTAAAGTTGTATGAGCTGGATTTCTTTGGACTGGGAGACAGGTTGGTTGTGGTCTCAGCCAGGAGGATGAGGGGCCACGAGGCTGTGAAGCCGGGTCTCTTACCTGTGTGGACTTGTGCCTGCTGAGCTGATTTTGCAGAGTGTGGAGACCTGACACCATGTGTGTGAACTGCTCTTTATAAGTGAGGTAGAGAACTATATGTTTAGGTAGAGCCCAGACGGGCAGGTGTTTATTTTGTTTTTGCTTATGTTTGTGATGGTGTTGAAGTGCTAAAATAAAGCCCAGTGTAACGGATCAACGGGTGTGGACCCGCTGTGCCACTTACCGGTTTGACTTTGGGCCAAACTTGGGAGCGGAGTCTAAGTGTCCCCCTGGTTTTCACCCTTTATCCCGCTCCAGGATGCGGAAGCTCGACTCAGCTGCAGGGGAGACACCAGGTCGCTACCACAAGAGTGGTCCTGGTTAAGTGGCAGCTGGCCGGGCAGGCCAGAAAGCCCCGATGCTAGCACCGGGGAACAGGCAATATAGCAGACAGCCGCAGGAAAGATGCTGAGCTGAACAAGCGGTATAGCAGAGCTAGTGCTGTGAGAACAGCAGTGCTGAGTTAGTCCAGGTGGGGCTGGTGTAACGATCTGCACAGCAGACAGAGGCGTGGTCGACAGTCCGGGTCTTTAACTTGAGAGCAGCGAGGTACAAGAGGATCAAGCAGAGACGAGGTCAGGATACAGGCAGAGGTCATAAGCAGGATATCAAAAGCAGGAACAACAGGAGCCTTAGCTGTAGGAAGTACAATATTGCTCAGGCATTGCAGGAAGGGGGAAGCACCCTTATAAAGGTGGTGCCTGGCTAGGATTGGAGAGAGGGCGGAATCAGGGGCGTGCATTAACCCTTAAGGTACCAGGACGCCTGCGGCTCCTACAAGATACAACAGAAGCTGTCGTAGCCTGCGACAGCGCAGGAAAGCGGGTCCGGAGCATGCAGCGAAGAGGAGGAGCCCCGCGTGCAGCTCGACTGAGGTATG
Source organism: Bufotes viridis (assembly GCA_033119425.1). Taxonomy (NCBI): domain Eukaryota; kingdom Metazoa; phylum Chordata; class Amphibia; order Anura; family Bufonidae; genus Bufotes; species Bufotes viridis. Next base: position 4,917,277 of record CM065589.1, on the reverse strand, counting down.
TAGTCGGACACACTGCACGCTGGCGGCTGCCAACTGGCATTGCTACAGTATCCCCCCTCTCAAGCCCCTTCTTTTTGGCCTTGATTTGCTGAAAAAATCTTCTGAGAAGATTCGGAGCATGTACATTCTCCTCCGGCTCCCAGGAACGTTCCTCAGGACCATAATTCTTCCAGTCTACAAGGAAGTACCTCTTACCACCAACAACCTTGGAATCGAGGATGTTCTGTTCAAATTCAGGCTCACCGTCAGTAGGCACGGAAGTAGAGGTGGAGGGAGGCCTGGAAAAGGAGTTGAGGACCAATGGTTTCAGAAGAGATACATGAAAAGAATTTGGAATTCGGAGAGAAGGAGGCAACCAGAGTTTATAAGAAACACGGTTGATACGCTCAAGGACCTCAAACGGGCCCAGAAACCGTGGAGCAAATTTGTAACAGGGTACCTTCATGCGGATGTTCCGGGAGGAAAGCCAGACTTTGTCGCCAGGGGAGAACTGAGGAGGAGGTCTACGTCTGGTATCCGCATTTTTCTTCATACGAGTAACAGCCTGAGAGATGGAATCCTTAGTCTGTCTCCAGATGCTGAGAAAGTCTCTGAACAAAGAATTAGCAGCCGGTACCGCGGAAGATGCGGACAGGGGTAAAGGAGCACGAGGGTGTAGTCCATACACTATGTAGAAGGGGGAAGAGCCAGTGGATTCTCCAGAATGGCTGTTGTACGAGAATTCCGCCCAAGGCAGGAGCTGCACCGGACAAAGTGACGTAGGTAGTTCTCCAAAGTCTGATTAACTCGTTCAACTTGCCCATTAGACTGAGGGTGGTATCCAGAAGAGAAGTCCAACTTCACCTCAAGTAGCTCACAGAGCGCTCTCCAGAATTTGGAAGTAAATTGTACCCCTCGATCGGACACAATGTGCAGAGGTAGGCCATGAAGGCGGAAGATGTGTTCGAAGAACAGACAGGCCAGTCGCTTAGCAGAGGGCAATCCAGGAAGCGTAATAAAATGTGCCATCTTGGAGAATCTGTCTACCACTACCCAGATTACAGAACAGCCAGCAGAGGACGGGAGGTCTGTGATAAAGTCCATAGCAACATGCTGCTAGGGAACTTCCAGAATGGGTAACGGTAGTAGCAACCCTGCTGGTTTGGTTTGGGGAACCTTGTTGCAGGCACAGGAGGTACAGGCAGACACAAATTCCCGGACATCTTTGGGTAGGGTCAGCCACCAGTAGTGACGGGACAGCAACTCAAGGGTCTTACGTACCCCAGGGTGACCAGCATACTTGGAACAATGTCCCCAGAAGAGAATCTTCCTCCTCTTGGCTTGCGGAACAAAATCTTCCCCGGAGGAATATCTTTTACTTGAACTGGCGCCACTGAAACCAGGCAGGACGGATCGATGATATGTTGAGGTTCCTCAATCTAATCTGCTGGGTCAAAGGAACGGGAAAGCGCATCAGCCCTCACATTTTTGTCTGCCGGTCGAAAATGCAGAAGGTAATTGAATCGGGCAAAGAAGAGTGCCCATCGAGCCTGACGTGGATTAGGACGCTGTGCAGACTGCTGATTCTTGTGGTCAGTGTATATAACCACTGGATGCAAAGCCCCCTCCAGAAGGTATCTCCATTATTCCAAGGCCGTCTTGATAGCAAGCAGTTCTCTATCACTGATGGAGTAGTTTCTTTCTGCAGAAGAGAAGAGCTTGGAGAAGAAACCACACGAGACAAATTTCCCTTTGGAGGTCTTCTGTAGCAGGACTGCACCTGCACCAATAGAAGAAGCATCCACTTCTAGGAAGAACTGTTTGGAAGTGTCTGGATGATGGAGGACAGGAGAAGCAGCAAAGCAATCTTTGAGTTGTCGGAATGCAGACTCTGCTTCAGGGGTCCATTTCTTTGCATCCGCCCCTTTCTTAGTCAGAGCAGAAATAGGGGCTGTGAGAGAAGAAAAGTTTGGAATGAACTGCCTATAGAAGTTGGCAAATCCCAGAAATCTTTGAATGGTACGGAGACCTTAAAGACGGGGCCAATTCTGGATGGCAGAGATCTTGAAGGGGTCCATTTGCAGACCAGTGCAGGAAACAATGTACCCCAGAAAGGGTAAGGAAGACTGCTCAAAGACACACTTTTCGAGCTTGGCAAACAGACCATTGTCCCTTAGGCGCTGCAGAACCAGGCGCACTTGTCACCGGTGAGTGGACAAGTCGGTTGAATAAATGAGAATATTGTCGAGATACACTACTACACACTTGTATAACAGGTCCCGGAAGATGTCATTTACAAATCCTTGGAAGACTGCAGGAGCGTTGCAAAGGCCGAACGGCATACTCAAGTACTCATAGTGGCCATCACGGGCATTGAATGCCGTCTTCCACTCGTCGCCTTCACGGATTCGGATCAGGTTATATGCACCACGTAGATCCAATTTAGAAAATATCTGTGCGCCTCGGATATGGTCAAACAATTCAGACATCAGGGGCAGAGGATACTTGTTCTTGACTGTGATCTTGTTCAGTCCACAATAATCTATGCATGGACGGAGTGACCAGTCTTTCTTGGACAAGAAGAAGAAACCGGCTCCAGCGGGCGAGGTAGACTTCCGGATAAACCCCCTCCCCAGGTTCTCCTTAACCACTTCAGCCCCCCTAGCTTAAACCCCCTTAATGACCAGGCCACTTTTTACAATTCTGCACTACACTACTTTCACCGTTTATTGCTCCGTCATACAACTTACCACCCAAATGAATTTTACCTCCTTTTCTTCTCACTAATAGAGCTTTCATTTGGTGGTATTTCATTGCTGCTGACATTTTTACTTTTTTTGCTATTAATCAAAAATTACCGAAATTTTTGCAAAAAAATGACATTTTTCACTTTCTGTTGTAAAATTTTTCAAAAAAAACTACATTTCTATATAAATTTTTCTCTAAATTTATTGTTCTACATGTCTTTGATAAAAAAATCCAATAAGTGTATATTTATTGGTTTGGGTAAAAGTTATAGCGTTTACAAACTATGGTGCAAAAAGTGAATTTCGGCATTTTGAAGCAGCTCTGACTTTCTGAGCACCTGTCATGTTTCTTCAGGTGTTAGAATGCCAGGATAGTATAAATATCCCCCAAATTACACCATTTTAGAAAGAAGACACCCCAAAGTATTCGCGGAGGGGCTTGGTGAGTTCATGTATCATTTCATTTTTTTCACAAGTTAGCGGAAATTGACACTTTCTGAGAAAAAAAAAAAAAAAAGTTTCAATTTCTGATAACTTCTGGCAAAAAAAAAAAAAATCTCAGACGGACTCACTATGCCCCTCAGTGAATACCTTGGGGTGTCTACTTTCCGAAATGGAGTCATTTGTGGGGTGTGTTTACTGTTCTGGCATTTTGGGCGAGGCTAAATTGTGAGCCGCCATGTAAAACCTAAAGGTACTCGTTGAATTTGGGCCTCTTTGCGCACTCAGGCTGCAAAAAGCGGCACTTATGTAGTATCGCCGTACTCAGGAGAAGTAGGGCAATGTGTTTTGGGGTGTATTTTTACATATACCCATGCTGGGTGAGAGAAATATCTCTGTAAATTGTCAACTTTGTATAAAATTTTTAAAAGTTGTCGTTTACAGAGATATTTTTCACACAAAGTATGGGTATATATAAAAATACACCCCAAAACACATTGCCCTACTTCTCCTGAGTACGGCGATACCACATGTGTGCCACTTTTTGCAGCCTGGGTGCAAAGGCCCTAAACCAAAGAGTACCTTTAGGATTTCACAGGGCATTTTTACGCATTTGGATTCCAGACTTCTTCTCACCCTTTAGGGGCCCCTAAAATGCCAGGACAGTATAAATACCCACATGTGACCCCATTTTGGAAGAAGACACCCCAAGGTATTCTGTGAGGGGTATGGTGAGTTCATGTAAAATTTTATTTTTGTCACAAGTTAGTGGAATATGAGACTTTGTAAAAACAAAATTAAAAAAAAAAAAAAACAATTTCCGCTGACTTGTGCCAAAAATAAAAATTCTGTGGACTCACCATGCCCCTCACGGAATACCTTGGGGTGTCTTCTTCCAAAATGGGGTCACATGTGGGGTATTTATACTCACCTGGCATTTTAGGGGCCCCTAAAGTGTGAGAATCCAAATGCATAAAAATGGCCTGTGAAATCCTAAAGGTACTCATTGGTTTTAGGGCTCCTTTGGCATCTTGGCTGCAAAAAGTGTCACTCATGTGGTATCGCCGTACTCAGGAGAAGTAGGGCAATGTGTTTTGGGTGTATTTTTACATATACCCATGCTGCGTGTGAGAAATATCGCTGTAAGCGACAACTTTTTACATTTTTTATTCAAAGTTGTCAATATACAGAGATATTTCTCTCACCCAGCATGGGTATATGTAAAATACACCCTAAAACACATCGCCCTACTTCTCCTGAGTACGGCGATACCACATGTGTGACACTTTTTGCAGGCAAGATGCGCAAAGGGGCCCAAATTCCAATGAGTACCTTTTAGGAGGGCATTTTTACGCATTTTTCTTCTCACGCTTTAGGGCCCCTAAAATGCCAGGGCAGTAGAAATACCCCACGTGTGACCCCATTTTTGAAAGAAGACACCCCAAGGTATTCCATGAGGGGCATGGCGAGTTCATAGAATATTTTTTTTTGGCACAAGTTAGTGGAAATTGATTTTTATTGTTTTTCTCACAAAGTCTCCCTTTCCGCTAACTTTTGACAAAAAGTTTAATTTTTCATGAACTCATTATGCCCCTCAGCGAATACCTTGGGGTGTCTTCTTTCTAAAATGGGGTCACATGTGGGTTTTTATACTGCCCTGGCATTTGAGGGTCTCCGCAGTCATTACACGTATGGCCAGCATTAGGAGTTTCTGCGATTCTCCGTATATTGAGCATACGGGTAATGAGATTTTTTTCCGTTCAGCCTCTGCGCTGAAAAAAAAAAAAATGAACGGCACAGATTTTTCATTCGCATCGATCAATGTGGATGAAAAATCTCTGCCAAATCAGTGACTGCGGTGCGGTGGGCTGGGCGCTAGCTACCTAACAAGTAGCTAACTAACTGGCGGTGATAAGGGACCCTTATGCCCCATTCACACGTCCGAAATTCTGTTTGCGGAGCGGAATTGCGGACCCATTCATTTCTATGGGGACAGACTTTGTCCCGCTCGGATCCGGAATTACGGATCCGCGCTCCGAGTCTGCACTTCCGTTCGCAAAAATATAGAACATGTCCTATTCTTGTCCGCAATTGCGGACAAGAAAAAGCATTTTCTATATAGTTCTGGCAATGTGCGGATCTGCAAAATGCGGAAAGCACATTGCCGGTGTCCGTGTTTTGAGGATCCGCGGATCGGATCCGCGGATCCGTGAATCCACGGATCCGTGAATCCACAGATCCGCAAAACACATATGGACGTCTGAATGGAGCCTTACAAGGGGTGTGATCAATGACAGGGGGTGATCAGGGGTCTAGATGGGGTGATCAAGGGGTTAATAGGTGAGGGGGTGGGGGGTTAGTGTAGTGTTTGGTGCAACTTTTACTGTGTTACCTGGTCCTCTGGTGGTCGATCCCAGAAAATGGGACCACCAGAGGACCAGGTAGCAGCTATATCAGACGCTGTTCATAAAACAGCGTCTGATATAGCTGTTTGATGCGATTTATATCGCATCTACAGCCTGCAAGCGATTGATCATCGCTGGCAGGCTGTAGTCCAACTCTCGAGCCGCGCTTCACTGTGAACGCGCGCGCACACGCGCGCGTTCACAGGAACTCTCGCGTCTCGCGAGATGACGCCCCAGCGCGTCCAAACAGAAGATCCCGGCCGCCCGCAGGACGCAATCCTGCGTACGGCGGTCGGGGACTGGTTAATATACTCGGCCATAGCCTGTGTCTCAGGCAGGGATAAAGGATAAGCCCTTCCACGAGGAGGAGAAGTCCCAGGTAGAAGATCGATCGGGCAGTCATAAGTCCGATGAGGTGGTAAAGTCTTACAGAAAACATCTCCAAAGGATGCAAATTGCGGAGGCAGACCAGGCAGGTTCACAGGAACTGGACGAGGAGACATTGGTTGGACCATCGACAGGCAGGAGGTTTGGCACTGAGGCCCCCAGCGGAGAATATCCCCCTTTCGCCAGTCTAAGACGTGAGAATGTTGCTGTAGCCAGGGCAATCCCAGAATCACTGGGTCCGTGGAATCTGGCAGGACATAGAAGGATATTTCTTCAGAATGTAGCACCCCGACTTGGAGTTTCACAGGAGCAGTGATGAACTGAATAGGTTTGGGTAAGGCTTGTCCATTAACAATCGTTGCCACCAGAGGCTTCGCCAGACGGGTAGTGGAAAGCTGGTACTGGGTCACCAGGGCTTGATTAACAAAATTCCTGGCAGTGGCAGAATCCAGGAAGGCAGGTACCGATATACTGGTTTTCCCAGCAGACACCATTACAGGGATAAGAAGTTTGGGAGAATTGTCTTTTTCACCTAGGGTCACTTCTCCCAATGAGCCTAGGCGCTGAAGTTTCCCGCCTTCTGGGGGCAGGTACGAACAACATGTTCCTTTCCACTGCAGTAGAGGCACAAGTTCTCTGCTCGCCGTCGCTGGCGCTCCTGATCAGAGAGCTTCAGGCGATCCACCTGCATAGGCTCTTCAGACGGAATCGCAGCAGGAGTCTGAACAGTCCTCTGAAAGACAGGTGCGAGTTTAGACGTCTGCTTCATCCTTGTGGCTTGAGAAAAACGTTCACGAAACCGCACGTCTATGCGTGTGGCCAACGTGATCAAAGCGTCCAGAGAGCCAGGGAGGTCCCTTCCCGCTAGTTCGTCTTTGATGCGGTCACACAGACCCTCCCAGAATATGGCTCGTTGAGCTTCATCATTCCAGGACAGTTCTGCGGCCAGTGTACAGAACTGGATTGCGTATTGGCCTACTGTGCTAGCGCCTTGACGCAGATGAAGAAGCAGAGCAGAGGCTGCAGATGAGGCACGGCCACGTTCCTCAAATACTGTATGGAAAACAGTTAAGAAGGTCTGTAGGCTTGCAGTCTCGGGTCCGCTTCGCTCCCATCAAGGGCGTAACTATAGGGGAAGCAGGGGAAGCGGCTGCTTTGGGGCCCTGACCCAGAAGGGGCCCATCCAGGAGGAGGAGGACTAAAAGACTTTGTCAGGGCCCCTCAACATTATGGGCCTGGTCTGAGAGAGACCTCTTTGCTAGCCACAGGAAAGGGGGCGGCATGAAAGGAAGGGTTTGTGAAAAAGTTACTGGGGGAGGGGGCCCCATTCAAAAATTTGCTGTGGGGCTCAGTCATTTCTAGTTACGCCACTGGCTCCCATATAGGATTAGCCCAATCAAGAGCTTCTCCAGAGAGCAGAGATACAATGAAAGCTACTTTTGCTCGGTCAGACTGGAACTTGTCTCCATGTAGCTCAAAGTGGATCAAGCATTGATTCAGGAACCCTCTGCAGGCCTTTGACTCACTGTTGAAACGTGGAGGCAAGGGAAGTTGGACAGCAGACGTGCCTTGGTATGCAGACGATGCAACGGAATTAGTAGGAGTTGCTGGGACCTGTAGTGCCGCAGGATCAGTAGTGGGTAGAGCGTCCAGACGTGCAGAAATTGTGTTCAGACACTGCAGCAGGACATCTTGGCATTCACTCTGGCGTTGCAGCTCTCGGTATAAATCTTGTACCACAGGCTTAGGCTTGCCAGCGGGGTCCATGGCCTGAGCAAACTGTAATGGATCAACGGGTGTGGACCCGCTGTGCCACTTACCAGTTTGACTTTGGGCCAAACTTGGGAGCGGAATCTAAGTGTCCTCCTGGTTTTCACCCTTTATCCTGCTCCAGGATGCGGAAGCTGGACTGGTTAAGTGGCAGCTGGCCAGGCAGGCCAGAAACCCCCGATGCTAGCACTGGGGAACAGGCAATATAGCAGACAGCCGCAGGAAAGATGCTGAGCTGAACAAGCAGACAGAGGCGTGGTCGACAGTCTTTAACTTGAGAGCAGCGAGGTACAAGAGGATCAAGCAGAGACGAGGTCAGGATACAGGCAGAGGTCATAAGCAGGATATCAAATGCAGGAACAACAGGAGCCTTAGCTGTAGGTAGTACAATATTGCTCAGGCATTGCAGGAAGGCGGAAGCACCCTTATAAAGGTGGTGCCTGGCTAGGATTGGAGAGAGGGCGGAATCAGGGGCGTGCATTAACCCTTAAGGTACCAGAACGCCTGCGGCTCCTACAAGATACAACAGAAGCTGTCGTAGCCTGCGACAGCGCAGGAAAGCGGGTCCGGAGCCTGCAGCGAAGAGGAGGAGCCCCGTGTGCAGCTCGACTGAGGTACGTAGTCGGACGCACTGCACGCTGGCGGCTGCCAACTGCCATTGTTACACACAGTTTGGACACTAAATCAGTTGTCTGTTGAGACGTCTGTGATTGGGACCCCCTGAGAGAGAGCGATGCCTTACAATAGAAATCGAGGCTAGCAACCTTCAGGCTGTCAGGCTCAATCTTTCCAGATATTGGCAGAGTTGAGTGCCCTACATATCAAGGGTCTACACTGGGGAAGTCTCAGTAACACCCTTGACTCATCTGCATGTTGTGAACCATGACCTCTCTGGCCCGAACAGTATGATGGCTGTACTGTCGTCTGGTCTAGCCTGATTTTCATCAATACCCTAATTATCATGGAAACTGGAGGAAAAATGTAGGCCAGCCTGAACCTCCAAGGAATGGACAAGGTATCTGCTGCCAAGGGATTGTCCGCCTTATAAAGGGAAAGGAATGTTTCCATCTTGGGACTGAACCTGATTCCACTGAGCAATATGTTTGAAGATCTCTGGATTCAGAGACCATTCTCCTGGAAAGGCTAGACCTTGACTGTCGGTCAGCAACAATGTTGAAGGAGCCTCAAACAAGTACAGCAGACAGATGGGTCAGGTTCCTGTCCATGTCATGACCTTTCCACTTCTTTAAGAAGGGTTTCTGATTTGGTGCCCCCCTGCTTATAATATCTGCTCTTACACTGACTGTTTCCTCAAGTCTGTGGGGTGAGTCAGACACGATCTTCTATTGCATTAAAGTCTTTGGGGTTTGAGGAAAGAGACTTCTCAAGGGACTCCAAGAGCCCAATGACTATATGCCCCTCTAGGTGCAGTTCTCAGCCTAGTTCAGAGCCAATATTAGTCAACAGAATCCTGATCAGAGGAAAACAAAACACTCGTCTCTGAAATGTTTCTGCCATCTGTAGGATTGACAAGCTTGAAATGACAGGGTACATCAAATATTCTACCCCTCTGGGTTAAGGTTCCCACAGGCTTAGGATCTCTTCTCTATATAGAGGGCACACGAGTCATAAGGCTCAAGAAGCTCCTCTGCAACTCCTTACATGATGCCTAAAACCCTCCGCTGCCAAGATACTTTCCCCAGTGCAGGTGATGAAATAAATGGCCAGCAGCCTGAAGATAGCCAATCATCCAGGTATGGAACCGCAGGAATTCTATAGAGGACACCACTACATGAAGGTGTGAATAGCTGAGGAGATCCTGAACAGATGGGCTGTGAATTGCAGGAGGATAGCACCTTGCTCCTCACTCAGGAGTTACGACCACCTTAGCTGAGATTATAGAGTATGCTGCCTCTGGACTGACTCTGTCAAGGCTTTATATATAACGTCAGAGGAGATGTTCTACCAGGGCCGGCGCCACCTGTAAGGCGACCTAGGCAATTGCCTAGGGCGCAATTTAGCAGGGGGCGCCGGAACCCTGCGATTTGAAAAAAAAAAAAAACTTATGTGGTAACGGGGCGGCCGGTGCGCCGCCCCGCTATCATGTTGCACTGCCTGAGGGGGGGCGGACCGTACCGGGTGATACCAGTCCCTGTGGTGACACCCGGTGCGGTCTCCCGCCCAGGCACCAGAGCAGAGTCGCGGCAGCGGAGCGTGCAGGAGGAGGGCGGGCCGGAGCGTGTCCCGTCCTCCCTGTTCATCTGATAGGCTGCCGGCCTAGTGCTGGCAGGCAGCCTATCAGAGGCCGGTTCAGGAGGCGCGATGACGTCATCGCGCCGCCTGCCTGAGCCGTACAGCGCGGGACACAGGCCGGAAGAGGCCTGCATCGCATCGCTGCCATGGAGGTAAGTATGTGTTTTGTTTGTTTTTTTTGTGTTTTTACTCAAATCAGGGTGGAGCACATATGTGGGGGCTACTGGCACATAAGGGGGTCACTGGCGCATACGAGGGCTACTGGAGCATAAGGGGACTACTGGCACATAAGGGGGCTTGCTGGCACATAAGGGGGCTTGCTGGCACATAAAGGGGGCTACTGGTACATGGGAGGCTACTGGTATAAAAGGGGCTTGCTGGCACATAAGGGGCTACTGGCACATAAGGGGCTACTGGCACATAAGGGGCTTGCTGGCACATAAGGGGCTACTGGCACATAAGGGGGCTACTGGCACATAAAGGGGCTTGCTGGCACATAAGGGGGCTACTGGCACATAAAGGGGCTTGCTGGCACATAAAGGGGCTACTGGCACATAAGGGGGCACTACTGGCACATAAGGGGGCACTACTGGCACATAGGGGGGCTACTGGCACATAAGGGGGGCTACTGGCACATAAAGGGGGCTTGCTGGCACATAAAGGGGCACTACTGGCACATAAGGGGGGAGCTACTGGCACATAAGGGGGGAGCTACTGGCACATAAGGGGGCTACTGGCACATAAGGGGCTTGCTGGCACATAAGGGGGCACTACTGGCACATAAGGCGGGCTATTATTATTGTTATAAGGCCGCCTCTGTATATTGTTATTATAATGGCCCCCTCTGTACTATTCTTATCTTAATAGCCCCCACTGTATTAGTATTATTATTATTTATACAGAGGAGGCCGTTATTATAATAATAGCACAGAGAGGGCCTTTATATTAATAATAATACCGAGCTGTGTTGCCATGTTGGAGGGGGAGAATTGGGATATACCCTATATACTGTGTATTATATTATGGGGGCACTAGGAGGAAGGCGGGAGAGGAGCACTATGGGGGCATTTACTAGGGGCACTATATAGGGGTATTTCATACTGGTACATTATGGGGACATAATGAGCTGAGCTGGGGTATTACAAGGGGGTATTTTTTGCACTGTATATTAAAGGAGAATTATTACTACAGGGGGTATTATGGTGGGCTTTATTACTCCCCCATGTTATGACTCCCCAGTAGCAGCACCAGCCTCTCCCTGCTCTGCTATCCCTCTGATCCTTCTCCAAATCCTTATTCTGATATCTTTCTCTTTAGGATAAAACACATCATCAGCTCCGCCGATCCCCACAGTATACCTCTACACCGATCCCCCGGCCAAAGTGTGAAGTGGTGTCCGAGATCCCCAAGGGCCAAGCAACTGTAAGTTTTCATGTGAAATATGTTTGTTATACACATATAGCATACACTGCGCACAGCGTCATTGATTACTATGACGCCGTGCGCTTCGTGTCGCCGCTACAGTACCGTAAGGGCAGATCATCTGATGGGGGGGGGGGGCGTCAATTTTTATCCTGCCTAGGGCGGCAAAAATTCTTGCACCGGCCCTGTGTTCTACCTATGGAGGGTATATCTTTACCCTGAAGAACTGCTGTAATGATCATTTCATATATGATAAGGTCTCCATTACCCTACAGCTCTGAATCCATGAGCCTACTTGACTCATACCAGAGAGCAATTTACCCGTCATAATCTAGGCCGTAGATTTTTCTGCATAAATCACTTAAAATAAGTGCACCACAAGGATAAGCACCTGACAACACTGGCCAATCCCTCAAGCTGATGGTAAAAGCTGAGCCATTCGCCAATATCTCCCAGTCAGGAACATATCGGAGCCCCTTCATGCACCACGTCAAGGTCTCTCAGCATGGCATGGGGTCCGACCACTAGACTACCTATGGTGTGTGAACAGGGTCTGAAAGGTGCTGATATCCAGCTCACAGCCCCAATCCCACTCACCTGGACTGCAGGACCAACAATGCAATGAGAGATAAACGAGGCCGCACCTACAGCAGACCATGTGACACTGGTTACCAGCCGTACACAATGGCACATTCAATACATATAAAACAACAATCACGGAAATAAACGTGGCCTAAATGGGAGGAACTGCCCAGACCCCAAACACTGCTGCGTGTCTCTAACTGGGGCAGCAGCTCCTCCGCATGTGGTTCGCAGCGAGCGGCCATCCCCAGCAAAAAATGCATACAATGGAGGAACCACATGCACCACACAAATATCCCACAGAAAATGAAACAATGTGCGGATGAAAATATATAAACCCATAAGACACATAAATTGTTGCCATAGATATGTCTGACACCTCATGTGTTAGGAGTTAGCATCGCAGCAAACGTATCATGGCTGGAACTCTAGACCTGAAGGACACGTTTCCTTGGACTTTGGAGACAATATAAGCAGCCACAGGAACCTGAGGGTAGGGTTCTCTCAGCTCGGAGAAGGAGCGACCACAGACGGGCGTCAGACTCCTAGTTCTGTCTCTGTAGGTACAACAGAATTCCAAGATAATCGGCCATAGATTTATTACCTTTAGGAGGAGGAACCCACTTAGTTGTACTTTACCGGCCTGAAGCCGTGTACTTTACACTCCGATGAGGGCAGACACATCCACCTCATGCAGAAGAAAGATCTGATGACGTCTGCACTTCCACAGGAGAAAACTGAGCAGACGACTTTCCGGCCTTATTCTCCCAGTACAGCAGCTCCTGAGTAGAGGTGAAGGCCCCAACCCAGACCAGGACCGCTCCCCACATTAGGCAGAAGACCTGTTCAGTAAGGAGAGGCGTCTATAGTGAATCCGGACTGAACTGGGTCATTTCCAGGAGGTTTACATTCTGCCATCATTGCTTTATTCAAAGCTTCCAACCACTTTGAAGGCCCTGGAGGTGGAGACCCCCCGGTCATCATCCTGGGCCCCCAACCGGTCGGACAGGAACAATCTCTTTGTTACTTTCTTTCCTTAGAATGAATCTTCCCCTCTTTATTCTTCTCCTCAGAGGAGGAAAACAGTTTATCCTGAATCCATCATCAGCGGCTTCCTCTTCAGACCGGCATTCCCGGAACAATTACATTTCAGTCTTTTATGTCGCCCATAGGAGACTCCAGAGAGGTGACCACAGCTATGTACAGACTGTTATATCAGAGAACTACAACCCCCAGCATGTCCAGACAATAATATATCAGAGGAGATAACTACAACTCTCACAAGGTCCAGACTGTTATATATCAGAGGAGAAAAGTGCAGAATATATGATATCTCAGAAGTAACACTCCAGGCTGTTATTATAGGTTTCAGAGGCGAGAACAACAACTCCCAGCATTTTCCAGTTCTGTAGGAAAGAAATCATAAAATGCTTTCTCCATACAAGGATCATCCCTCACATGTCACATGACCACAATTACAGCTGACCCCGCCCCTTCACTGATCACATGATAGTGACGTCACCCCAGGTCCTTCACCACCTCTTCTCCTCTCCACAGCTGAGCCCCGCCCCCTGCACTGATCACATGACGGTGACGTCACCCCAGGTCCTTCAGCTCTGGCAGTGCAGCAGATACTGGGCAGGTCCTGGTCGGTAGTCAGGGCTCTTGTTCTCTCTGGTATCAGCCATTCCTCCAGCCTGCAGGTAAGATGAGCTGTGAGGAGACAGTGTGGTGGAGAGCTCAGACATGTCACCTCTGGAGATTCTCCTCCATTACACACAAGGAATCCTTCTCTGCTCCTCAGCTTAGTATGATGGGGGGAGTAGTAGTGGGGATAGTGGGGGTTGTCATCATTCGCTGGCCCCTGACTGTCCTGGTGTCCAAGGGGCCCCTGCCTCCAGGAGGAGAATGAATGGAGCGGGGCCTGGCCTGAGCTCAGCTCTCTCCAGTCTCTTCTCTAGGAGTTCTGGACACAGCTGAGCACAGCCCAGAGGTGGGACCTGCATCTATCAGACACTTATCTCCTGTGGAGCCACCAGAGATCTCCATGTTGGGGCCCCTGGAATCCATGTGGTGGGGGCCCTCCAGGCTCAGGCAGTGCGGTTCTGGAGGTGACATCTGGTCTTGTCCCCTGGATGATTTCCTCTCCTCTTCTCATAAAGGCGCCTGCAGTACTAGAAGCCTCCAGCTCCTCCAGTTCTCTCCTCTTCTCCTGAATGACCCCCGAGGATGGACGGGAAGGAGATCAGCAGAAGAATATTAGACCTCACCTTGGAGATCATCTCCCTGCTGAGCGGAGAGGTAAACTTCTCTAGATTTCTCTCCTCTGTATTGTATTCTGTAACAAGTCAGACATCGGGAAGGAGAATCCATCATAGGAAGTGATAGGAAGAGTCCGGGTCCTGGAGAACGGCCCCAGACCTTCCAAGTGACGGAGAACCTGAAGATCAGCCCTCAGTATGGTGAGTGATGTGTCATGTGACCAGTGACCAATAGTCATGTAGGAGCCATGAGGAGGTAAGTAGGCACGTTGTACCAGGAGGAGAGGCCGGAGGAGAGCACATGGCCCCTGAAGGGTTTATTCCCTAAGTGTCTCTCTCCATCCACAGGAGTACACAATAGTGAAGAAGACATCGGGGACTGTGTGACTCCCATCATCCATCTCCAGGAGTCAGGAGGGCGGAGCAGGACCCCTCCCCCATCACAGAGCCTCCCTCACCCCTGATACATGAGCAGAAGATCCTAGAGCTCACCCACAAGATGATGGAGCTGCTGACTGGAGAGGTGACACTGCTGGGAATGCTGGGAAATTCTCCAGTAACAGCACTGGAGGGTCTGGGTGATGACGGTGTCATTGTGTTGTCAGGTTCCTATAAGGTGTCAGGACGTCACTGTCTATTTCTCCATGGAGGAGTGGGAGTATATAGAAGGACACAAGGATCTGTACAAGGAGGCCATGATGGAGGAGCACCAGCCTCTTATATCACAGGGTAAGAGCCGTCATGTGCAGTGTATACACGTGTGTGCAGTGACATGTAATGGAGGAGCACCAGCCTCTTATATCACAGGGTAAGAGCCGTCATGTGCAGTGTATACACGTGTGTGCAGTGACATGTAATGGAGGAGCACCAGCCTCTTATATCACAGGGTAAGAGCCGTCATGTGCAGTGTATACACGTGTGTGCAGTGACATGTAATGGAGGAGCACCAGCCTCTTATATCACAGGGTAAGAGCCGTCATGTGCAGTGTATACACGTGTGTGCAGTGACATGTAATGGAGGAGCACCAGCCTCTTATATCACAGGGTAAGAGCCGTCATGTGCAGTGTATACACGTGTGTGCAGTGACATGTAATGGAGGAGCACCAGCCTCTTATATCACAGGGTAAGAGCCGTCATGTGCAGTGTATACACGTGTGTGCAGTGACATGTAATGGAGGAGCACCAGCCTCTTATATCACAGGGTAAGAGCCGTCATGTGCAGTGTATACACGTGTGTGCAGTGACATGTAATGGAGGAGCACCAGCCTCTTATATCACAGGGTAAGAGCCGTCATGTGCAGTGTATACACGTGTGTGCAGTGACATGTAATGGAGGAGCACCAGCCTCTTATATCACAGGGTAAGAGCCGTCATGTGCAGTGTATACACGTGTGTGCAGTGACATGTAATGGAGGAGCACCAGCCTCTTATATCACAAGGTAAGAGCCATCATGTGCAGTGTATACACGTGTGTGCAGTGACATGTAATGGAGGAGCACCAGCCTCTTATATCACAGGGTAAGACCCGTCATGTGCAGTGTATACACGTGTGTGCAGTGACATGTAATGGAGGAGCACCAGCCTCTTATATCACAGGGTAAGAGCCGTCATGTGCAGTGTATACACGTGTGTGCAGTGACATGTAATGGAGGAGCACCAGCCTCTTATATCACAAGGTAAGAGCCGTCATGTGCAGTGTATACACGTGTGTGCAGTGACATGTAATGGAGGAGCACCAGCCTCTTATATCACAAGGTAAGAGCCGCCATGTGCAGTGTATACACGTGTGTGCAGTGACATGTAATGGAGGAGCACCAGCCTCTTATATCACAGGGTAAGAGCCATCATGTGCAGTGTATACACGTGTGTGCAGTGACATGTAATGGAGGAGCACCAGCCTCTTATATCACAGGGTAAGAGCCGTCATGTGCAGTGTATACACGTGTGTGCAGTGACATGTAATGGAGGAGCACCAGCCTCTTATATCACAGGGTAAGAGCCGTCATGTGCAGTGTATACACGTGTGTGCAGTGACAAGTAATGGAGGAGCACCAGCCTCTTATATCACAGGGTAAGAGCCGTCATGTGCAGTGTATACACGTGTGTGCAGTGACATGTAATGGAGGAGCACCAGCCTCTTATATCACAGGGTAAGAGCCGTCATGTGCAGTGTATACACGTGTGTGCAGTGACATGTAATGGAGGAGCACCAGCCTCTTATATCACAAGGTAAGAGCCGTCATGTGCAGTGTATACACGTGTGTGCAGTGACATGTAATGGAGGAGCACCAGCCTCTTATATCACAGGGTAAGAGCCGTCATGTGCAGTGTATACACGTGTGTGCAGTGACATGTAATGGAGGAGCACCAGCCTCTTATATCACAGGGTAAGAGCCGTCATGTGCAGTGTATACACGTGTGTGCAGTGACATGTAATGGAGGAGCACCAGCCTCTTATATCACAGGGTAAGAGCCGTCATGTGCAGTGTATACACGTGTGTGCAGTGACATGTAATGGAGGAGCACCAGCCTCTTATATCACAAGGTAAGAGCCGTCATGTGCAGTGTATACACGTGTGTGCAGTGACATGTAATGGAGGAGCACCAGCCTCTTATATCACAGGGTAAGAGCCGTCATGTGCAGTGTATACACGTGTGTGCAGTGACATGTAATGGAGGAGCACCAGCCTCTTATATCACAAGGTAAGAGCCGTCATGTGCAGTGTATACACGTGTGTGCAGTGACATGTAATGGAGGAGCACCAGCCTCTTATATCACAGGGTAAGAGCCGTCATGTGCAGTGTATACACGTGTGTGCAGTGACATGTAATGGAGGAGCACCAGCCTCTTATATCACAGGGTAAGAGCCGTCATGTGCAGTGTATACACGTGTGTGCAGTGACATGTAATGGAGGAGCACCAGCCTCTTATATCACAGGGTAAGAGCCGTCATGTGCAGTGTATACACGTGTGTGCAGTGACATGTAATGGAGGAGCACCAGCCTCTTATATCACAGGGTAAGAGCCGTCATGTGCAGTGTATACACGTGTGTGCAGTGACATGTAATGGAGGAGCACCAGCCTCTTATATCACAGGGTAAGAGCCGTCATGTGCAGTGTATACACGTGTGTGCAGTGACATGTAATGGAGGAGCACCAGCCTCTTATATCACAGGGTAAGAGCCGTCATGTGCAGTGTATACACGTGTGTGCAGTGACATGTAATGGAGGAGCACCAGCCTCTTATATCACAGGGTAAGAGCCGTCATGTGCAGTGTATACACGTGTGTGCAGTGACATGTAATGGAGGAGCACCAGCCTCTTATATCACAGGGTAAGAGCCGTCATGTGCAGTGTATACACGTGTGTGCAGTGACATGTAATGGAGGAGCACCAGCCTCTTATATCACAGGGTAAGAGCCGTCATGTGCAGTGTATACACGTGTGTGCAGTGACATGTAATGGAGGAGCACCAGCCTCTTATATCACAGGGTAAGAGCCGTCATGTGCAGTGTATACACGTGTGTGCAGTGACATGTAATGGAGGAGCACCAGCCTCTTATATCACAGGGTAAGAGCCGTCATGTGCAGTGTATACACGTGTGTGCAGTGACATGTAATGGAGGAGCACCAGCCTCTTATATCACAGGGTAAGAGCCGTCATGTGCAGTGTATACACGTGTGTGCAGTGACATGTAATGGAGGAGCACCAGCCTCTTATATCACAGGGTAAGAGCCGTCATGTGCAGTGTATACACGTGTGTGCAGTGACATGTAATGGAGGAGCACCAGCCTCTTATATCACAGGGTAAGAGCCGTCATGTGCAGTGTATACACGTGTGTGCAGTGACATGTAATGGAGGAGCACCAGCCTCTTATATCACAGGGTAAGAGCCGTCATGTGCAGTGTATACACGTGTGTGCAGTGACATGTAATGGAGGAGCACCAGCCTCTTATATCACAAGGTAAGAGCCGTCATGTGCAGTGTATACACGTGTGTGCAGTGACATGTAATGGAGGAGCACCAGCCTCTTATATCACAGGGTAAGAGCCGTCATGTGCAGTGTATACACGTGTGTGCAGTGACATGTAATGGAGGAGCACCAGCCTCTTATATCACAAGGTAAGAGCCGCCATGTGCAGTGTATACACGTGTGTGCAGTGACATGTAATGGAGGAGCACCAGCCTCTTATATCACAAGGTAAGAGCCGTCATGTGCAGTGTATACACGTGTGTGCAGTGACATGTAATGGAGGAGCACCAGCCTCTTATATCACAGGGTAAGAGCCGTCATGTGCAGTGTATACACGTGTGTGCAGTGACATGTAATGGAGGAGCACCAGCCTCTTATATCACAGGGTAAGAGCCGTCATGTGCAGTGTATACACGTGTGTGCAGTGACATGTAATGGAGGAGCACCAGCCTCTTATATCACAGGGTAAGAGCCGTCATGTGCAGTGTATACACGTGTGTGCAGTGACATGTAATGGAGGAGCACCAGCCTCTTATATCACAGGGTAAGAGCCGTCATGTGCAGTGTATACACGTGTGTGCAGTGACATGTAATGGAGGAGCACCAGCCTCTTATATCACAGGGTAAGAGCCGTCATGTGCAGTGTATACACGTGTGTGCAGTGACATGTAATGGAGGAGCACCAGCCTCTTATATCACAAGGTAAGAGCCGTCATGTGCAGTGTATACACGTGTGTGCAGTGACATGTAATGGAGGAGCACCAGCCTCTTATATCACAGGGTAAGAGCCGTCATGTGCAGTGTATACACGTGTGTGCAGTGACATGTAATGGAGGAGCACCAGCCTCTTATATCACAGGGTAAGAGCCGTCATGTGCAGTGTATACACGTGTGTGCAGTGACATGTAATGGAGGAGCACCAGCCTCTTATATCACAGGGTAAGAGCCGTCATGTGCAGTGTATACACGTGTGTGCAGTGACATGTAATGGAGGAGCACCAGCCTCTTATATCACAAGGTAAGAGCCGTCATGTGCAGTGTATACACGTGTGTGCAGTGACATGTAATGGAGGAGCACCAGCCTCTTATATCACAGGGTAAGAGCCGTCATGTGCAGTGTATACACGTGTGTGCAGTGACATGTAATGGAGGAGCACCAGCCTCTTATATCACAGGGTAAGAGCCGCCATGTGCAGTGTATACACGTGTGTGCAGTGACATGTAATGGAGGAGCACCAGCCTCTTATATCACAGAGGTAAGAGCCGTCATGTGCAGTGTATACACGTGTGTGCAGTGACATGTAATGGAGGAGCACCAGCCTCTTATATCACAGGGTAAGAGCCGTCATGTGCAGTGTATACACGTGTGTGCAGTGACATGTAATGGAGGAGCACCAGCCTCTTATATCACAGGGTAAGAGCCGTCATGTGCAGTGTATACACGTGTGTGCAGTGACATGTAATGGAGGAGCACCAGCCTCTTATATCACAGGGTAAGAGCCGTCATGTGCAGTGTATACACGTGTGTGCAGTGACATGTAATGGAGGAGCACCAGCCTCTTATATCACAGGGTAAGAGCCGTCATGTGCAGTGTATACACGTGTGTGCAGTGACATGTAATGGAGGAGCACCAGCCTCTTATATCACAGGGTAAGAGCCGTCATGTGCAGTGTATACACGTGTGTGCAGTGACATGTAATGGAGGAGCACCAGCCTCTTATATCACAAGGTAAGAGCCGCCATGTGCAGTGTGTACACGTGTGTGCAGTGACATGTAATGGAGGAGCACCAGCCTCTTATATCACAGGGTAAGAGCCGTCATGTGCAGTGTATACACGTGTGTGCAGTGACATGTAATGGAGGAGCACCAGCCTCTTATATCACAGGGTAAGAGCCGTCATGTGCAGTGTATACACGTGTGTGCAGTGACATGTAATGGAGGAGCACCAGCCTCTTATATCACAGGGTAAGACCCGTCATGTGCAGTGTATACACGTGTGTATTCTAGGGATGACTGAAGGAGGCCATCCCCTGGACTAACTAACTAATTTCTGGATAGGCAGTTAGATTTGTGCCACAACTGCAACGTTGTAGGGATGACTGAAGGAGGCCAAAAAAGTCAACATATAACAATAAAACTTTATAGCAGTTCACAATTACAACACCAAGTTCTGAAAGGCAAGAGACATCTCAACACTTGGATGAGGTATATATCTATTTATGCAGGAGGGACGCCACTGCCCTAGTTTCCTGATGACATGAGCCAGAACTCTGGTTCTTGGATGCTGCAGATGTGGCACCAATGCGAAAGGAATGGCCGGAGACAGATGCAGGGTCTATACCTAAGTTGGCTACCAAGGTACAGATATGAGAGACAAATTGATGTAGTTGTGAGATGAGCGGCATTAAAGGGCAATAATGGACTTTCGGGTGGTTTACTGTCTGAATTTCGTAGCAGTTGGCGTAACACTTGAACGGTGCACCAACGATGAGTGGTAGGGTAGTATATAATCTGGGTCGCGGGGCCTGTCTGTGAAGTTTTGGTGGAGGTGAGCG
Source organism: Bufotes viridis (assembly GCA_033119425.1). Lineage (NCBI taxonomy): Eukaryota > Metazoa > Chordata > Amphibia > Anura > Bufonidae > Bufotes > Bufotes viridis. The sequence goes on along the minus strand of CM065589.1, from coordinate 4,896,496 downwards.
AGAGAATAAAACTGTCCCTGTTTGCCTTGAGTTGACTGGTGGTAAGATACCTACTGCTGTTAAGAGCTGAGGTAAATTCTTCCAGTCTCCAGAACCCATAGAAGGCCAAGTACATGGCTGCTTTTATAACTAGACTCTGTTGGGCTCCAAAGGGGCTTCTGTCTAACATGACAAATCACTTAATACCTGCCCAGCTATTAGTCTGTCGGCCAGGACATTTAACTTGATTGCATTTATCGAGACCCCTGAGAGCGGCTTTAATTGCATGAATGGAGAATAGCGAGCGCGCTTCTGGGTGACTCAAGGCTCGGAAATGATGAATACCGGCTAAGTAGGATTTGACTGTGGAGTATGACAGTTTTAATTCAGAATGACAATAGCCAATGAATGCTAAAATGTAGTTGATAAAACCGAGACTGCCTTGGGGAAACCTGTCTTGGAACTTGAGAAAGGCCCTCCAACCTGTATAGTAAGACCTGGCAGTATTAGGTGACAGAGACTTAGCTAGTAATGAACGAGCTGTGATCAGATGAGAGTTTAAACCAAGATCAGTGACGAGAAAGGAGGGACTGTGGCACCGCTGACATCCACATCGGGGAATACCTGCGAGAAAAGGGTAAAATTAGCTCTAGACAGGGCATCGGCCACGACATACTTTTCCCCAGGTATATGTAAGCATATGTATTGAAATTGGTGCTGCAACGAAAGGAGCGCCAGACGTCTAACGAACGACATCACCTGAGCGAGATTTAGACAACACCATTGTTCAAGATATCAATGACTGCGGCATTGTCAGAAACGAATGACACCGTGTGACCAGACCATTCGTGACCCCAGACCTGAGCAGCTGCCACTATGGGGTAAATCTCAAATGAAGCTGAAGACTGTAGAAACCCTGGCAATGCCTTGACCTCACTAGGCCACTTGTTCGCTAGCCAGTGTGTGCCAAAACTGGCTGCGAACCCAGAACAGGGGGCAGGCATCGGAGAAGACTACGGGGGAACTATTGGACACTTCAGGGATGAAAAGGGAAATACCTTTCCAGTTATTAAGGAAATGGTCCCACATGGCTAAATCGGCTACTGCTTGATCGTCAAGGCATATTAGGCTGTCTTGGGATGGTGCTGATGGAAGGAGAGCTAACAGTCGTGAAACAACTGACCTACCTTGGGGAACGATGCGCATCGTGAAGTTTAACATGCCTAAGAGAGACTATAACTCTACTTCCAGCCTAATTGGACTGTTATTAGTTTGTCTACTCTGTAGTTTGAAAAAAAAAAAACTTTAAAAAAATTCATTTTTATCTTAACAGAAAATCCCAGTAAGAAATGTGAAAATGTCATGTTACCACTAGATGAAGATATCCTGCAGCGCTCTTCAGGAGAAAACCCCATTACCCTTAATGTACATCCAGGACTTCACGGCACAGATCTGTCATATAATCCTCCTAATTATGAGGAACCTCCTCTGGACCAATCACAGATTGTTACTGCAAGTATAAATCAGAAAAGGATTAAAAGGTTTAATTGTGGTAAAGAATCCACAAACAGCTCAGGACTTTCTATATACCGAACATGTCACAAAGGAAAGAAAATGTATTCATGTTCAGAATGTGGGAAATGTTTTACATGGAAATCAAATCTTGTTAAACATCAGAGATGTCACACAGGAGAGAAAGCATATTCATGTTCAGAATGTGGGAAATGTTTTACATGGAAATCAAATCTTGTTAAACATCAGAGATGTCACACAGGAGAGAAATTATATTCGTGTTCAGAATGTGGGAAATGTTTTACCCAGAAAGTATGTCTTGTTAAACATCAGAGATGTCACACAGGAGAGAAGCCATATTCGTGTCCAGAATGTGGGAAATGTTTTAGAGAAAAATCATATCTTGTTATACATGAGAGAATTCACACAGGAGAGAAGCCATATTCGTGTTCAGAATGTGAAAAATGTTTTACAGTGAAATCACATCTTGTTATACATGAGAGAATTCACACAGGAGAGAAGCCATATTCGTGTTCAGAATGTGGGAAATGTTTTACACGAAAATCAGATCTTGTTACACACAAGAGAATTCACACTGGGGAAAAGCCATATTCATGTTCAGAATGTGGGAAATGTCTTACATATAAATCAGAGCTTGTTAGACATCAGAAAAGTCACAAAGTAGAGAAGCCATATTCATGTTCAGAATGTGAGCAATGTTTTACGCAAAAATCAGATCTTGTTAGTCATGAGAGAAGTCACAGAAGAGTAAGATTACGATCACAATTCCAGAATTTAGACTTTGATTTTGATTCCAATTAAAGAATGACGTTACTGAATACCAAACTGATACTTTGCACACATAATGGGTAACAGGGTTAAAGGGGTTGTCCAGGCTTTAAAAATTGATGACCTATTCTAAGGATAGGTCATCAATGTGAAATGGACAGGGGTCCAACTCCCGGCACCCCTGGTGATCAGCTGTTTGAAGTGGAGGCAGTGCTCCATGAGAGCGCTGCTTCATTTACATTACAGTAGTAACCATTAGTTACACTACTTCAAGTGAATGGGGCGATTACTTGTCATTTTCTGCTTTGCTAAGATTTCCGAGACGATGTGCAATGTAACGAACAGGAAGCAGAGCTCGCATGGAGCATCGCCTACCCTTCAAACAGCTTATCGGCGAGGGTGCCAGGTGTCAAACCACCACTGATCTATTGGTGACCTATCCTGAGCATAGGTCATCAGTATATATTGCTGTAGAACCCCTTAGCAACCAGCCTGTTTTAGGCCTTACTGACCAAGTGTTTTACTTCCTTTTTTCATCGTCGTGTTCGAAGAGCTATAACTTTTTTATTTTCCTGTCTATATAGCTTTATGAGGGCTTGTTTTTTGCGGCACAAATTGGCGTGTTTAATGACGCCTTTTTGGGGTACATGTATATAATTAATCACTGACCCCCATCTGGGTATAGGAATAGTTAATGCACAAAACAAATAGAAGCCTGAGTGGCTAATTACCTAACTTGACCCAGATTATTTTGTAGCTTTAAAACATAGCTTTTATTTGTCATTTACAACTGCTACAGGAGCCTAAACAATTGGTTAAAAATAAACTGCTCCCTGTCAATAACGCCTAATGTATACGTGTGTTTATTTGCTTGCCTCTAGCCGGGATGTGCAATCTCTATTAGACTTAGATTTTTTACGGCGGCCCAGCCTAAGGCCCCTTAGTGACCGCCATATGGCTTTTTTTACAGCGTTCACTAAGGCCCCTTAGTGACCGCCGTAAAAAAGGTATATAGGTGGTCACTAAGGGGTTAATAATGAAGTTCTTATTAATGTGAGGCACATGGTTTTATCAATTTGGACCTCCATGTGCCTCATATTCATAGTAAAGACGATGGGGTTACTTACTAATGTGAGGCATATGGAGGTAAAGTAATAGCACCACGTGGTCAATGCCTTACATTAATATTAAGTTACCCTGTAATATATCTCACATAATGGCAATATTGGGGTTGATGGGTCATATTAACCCCCAGTGTTTCTCTGTGCTGCTGGCTGACTGTATCATCAGAAGCAAGAGGACATGCAGGTTGTGCTTAGGTTTATAACGTTTATGCCTTTCCTCAGGCTCTGATTGCACATTGTCTGAAGAACCGCCATGCCAGGGAACTCCTTGGAGCTGGCTTTGGTGTGTTCGGTCCATGGGTGCGGTGGGCAGTAGCAGACGTACTGTCTAGGGGATGGCCGCTCGGCTTTTGCACCCTGCTCCCTCTTTTGCTGTGCTGGTGCCTCTGTGCTACCTCCACCTCTTCCTCCGAACTGCACACGTCACTCGCATGACCTTGATTATCCTCCTCCACATCATCTTCCACCCACTTGTCCCCCCTGCCCCCCTTGTTGGTCTGCACACTGCAGAAAGCTACAGCAGTTGGCACCTTTGTTTCGTCATCATCACAGATGTGCTGCGGTGGTCTTCCCATGTCCTCATCCTGAAACATAAGTGGTTGGGCATCGGTTAACTCAACCTCTTCTACTCCTGGGGAAGGGCTATGTGGATGGCCCATGGAAACCCTGCTAGCAGAGTCATCGAAAAGCATAAGAAACTGCTGCATGACTTAGGGCTCAGACTGCTTGGCTGATTTGCAAGGGGGTGAGGTGAAAGGCAGATGCCCATGGGCTGCAGGTGCCAACTCTGAGCTTTCAGCAGTGGACCGGGTGGGAGACAATATGAAGGAACTGGAGGCACTGTCAGCCACCCAATCTACTATCGCCTGTACGTGTTTTGGCCTCACCATTCTTAGAGCGGCATTCAGGCCTACAAAATAACGCTGAACGTTCTGTTGCCTACTTGCACCTGAGGAAGGTGTTTCATTTGTGCCTGTAGCTGGTGCAGATCGACTAAGTCCTCTTCCTGCAACAGGAGCTCCACCACCACCACTAGCACCATGACCAGGGCCATGTCCCTTATTTGACGCTCTCCTTATTCTTATCGGTCACCCAATGAAGTAAGAGACGAATTTAAGAAAATTAGTTCCCTGTCAGGTATGCCGTGCCAGTGTCATAAAGAGAAAAGATTGGTTTAGGCCACACAACATGTTAAGAGGAGGGTGATGCTTGAAATCATTGTTCTGCTATTGTTAACCATGGTGACCTGCAAAGAAACGCGTGCAGCCATCATTGCGTTGCATAAAAATGGATCATCAAGAACTTCAAGGAAAGAGGTTCAATTCTTGTTAAGAAGGCTTCAGGGCGTCCAAGAAAGTCCAGCAAGCACCAGGATCGTCTCCTAAAGAGGATTCAGCTGTGGGATCGGAGTGCCACCAGTGCAGAGCTTGCTCAGGAATGGCAGTAGGCAGGTGTGAGCGCATCTGCACGCACAGTGAGGCGAAGACTTTTGGAAGATGGCCTGGTGTCAAGAAGGGCAGCAAAGAAGCCACTTCTCTCCAAAAAAACATCAGGGACAGATTGATCTTCTGCAGAAAGTATGGTGAATGGACTGCTGAGGACTGGGGCAAAGTCATATTCTCCGATGAAGCCTCTTTCCGATTGTTTGGGGCATCAGGAAAAAGGTTTGTCCGGAGAAGAAAAGGTGAGTGCTACCATCAGTCCTGTGTCATGCCAACAGTAAAGCATCCTGAGACCATTCATGTGTGGGGTTGCTTCTCATCCAAGAGAGTGGGCTCACTCACAATTTTTCCCAAAAACACAGCCATGAATAAAGAATGCAATCAAAACACCCTCCAACAGCAACTTCTTCCAACAATCCAACAACAGTTTGGTGAAGAGCAATGCATTTTCCAGCACGATGGAGCACCGTGCCATAAGGCAAAAGTGATAACTAAGTGGCTCGGGGACCAAAACGTTGACATTTTGGGTCCATGGCCTGGAAACTCCCCAGATCTTAATCCCATTGAGAACTTGTGGTCAATCCTCAGGAGGCGGGTGGACAAACAAAAACCCACTAATTCTGACAAACTCCAAGAAGTGATTATGAAAGAATGGGTTGCTATCAGTCAGGAATTGGCCCAGAAGTTGATTGAGAGCATGCCCAGTCGAATTGCAGAAAAAGGTCCTGAAAAAGAAGGGCCAACACTGCAAATACTGACTCTTTGCATAAATGTAATGTAATTGTCGATAAAAGCTTTTGAAACGTATAAAGTGCGTGTAATTATATTTCACTACATCACAGAAACAACTGAAACAAAGATCTAAAAGCAGTTTAGCAGCAAACTTAGTGAAAACTAATATTTGTGTCATTCTCAAAACTTTTGGCCACGACTGTACTGTGACACCCTATATGAGTGGTGGGCAGTGGGCACAGTACAGTCTGTGGGCCTGACACACACTGGCAGGCAACTGCAATTATATTAAAGGGTAAAACTTAAATGACTTTATCTGCAAGGTACTGTGCCACCCTATATGAGTGGTGGGCAATGGGCACAGTACAGTCAGTGGCTGAGTAAGATTTATTTGTGGACTCCGCTCTGGAGTGTGAAATGGTTCTCAAGACCTCCGCAGAAAACCCTCTAGCTTCTAGTAGGGGCTTGTCAATCTCCAAGCTGTCAGACTGTCTCCTCAGATCTAGGCAAGGACCTGTGTCCTGATACACTAGGTTCTGCATTAGGGGAAGTCTCCAATATGTGCCCTGACTCATCTTCATGAGCTGGGTGAACCACGACCTCTTCGGCCAGAATGGTATTATCGCAACGGCCGGGCTCTGGTCTTGCTTGATTTTCGTCAATACCCTTGGTATCATGGAAATTGGAGGGAAGATGTAAGCCAGCCTGAACCTCCATGTTATGGATAGGGTGTCTATCGCCAGAGGATTGTCCTCCTTGTAAAGGAAACAGAATCTGTCCACCTTGGCGTCAAGTCGACCTCTGGATAACCCCACCGGAGAGTGATTTGGGTGAAGACATCTCTGTTCAGCGACCATTCACCTGGAACTGGTAAACCTCGACTCAGATGATCTGCAACTACGTTGAGATCTCCTCTGATGTGAACCGTCGAGAGGTGGGATAGACTGGACGAACTAGATAGACGAACTGCTCTCAATTCTCTCATATTGGATGAGAGAAGCCTCTCCTGAGGACTCCAAGTACCCTGTACTGGATTCTCCTCCAGATGGGCTCCCTAACCTAGAAGTGAGGCGTCTGTGGTCAATGTGATCCAACGAGGTTGAATCAAGGACCTCCCATCTGATAGGTTCCTCCACCACCTGAGGGAGGAACGGACTTAAGGAGACAAAGCATGCTTCTTGTCTAGTCCTCTGAAATCGTGATTCCAGACTGTCAATACTTCTTCTTGAAGAGGGCGAAGATGCCCTAGGGCCCAAGGAACTACCTCTGCAGACGCTGACATGTGGCCAAACATCTTCATGAGAGTTCTGATGGATACTCGGCAAGGTACCATCAGGAACTGCGCGGCTCCTATTACTCGATCCCTCCTCTCTGAGGAGAAAGAGAGTGTCATCTGCTTGAAGTCTACTATAAATCCCAGGAACATCCTGGAGGTGGACAGAAGGATCTCTGACTTTTTTCAGTTTATCAGCCAGTCTAATCGCTGAAGAGACTGAAGAGCCAAATGAAGATGAGATAGAAGTATGTCTAGAGTGACGGTTTTTAGAAGCCAGTCGTCTAGATATGGCACGATTTCTAAACCTTGAAGCCTAAATTGGGCGACAACCGGAGCCACAACCTTAGTGAAGGTGTGGGGAGAGGAAGAAATGCCAAAAGGCAGCACAGCAAATTAGTAATGTCTTACAGAACCCTGGAGACTGCAACTCTCAGGAACTTCCTGTGAGTCGTGTGGATTGGGACATGAAGGTACACGTACTTCAGGTCTAAAGTAACATAGTAAGGGCTCTTTCACATTAGCGTTTTTGTTTTCCGGCATAGAGTTCCGTCGTCGGGTCTCTATGCCGGAAAAATCCTGATCAGGATTATCCCAATGCATTCTGAATGGAGAGAAATCCGTTCAGGATGCATCAGGATGTCTTCAGTTCAGGACTGGAACGTTGTTTGGCCGGAGAAAATACCGCAGCATGCTGCGCTTTTTGCTCCGGCCAAAAATCCTGAACACTTGCCGCAAGGCCGGATCCGGAATTAATGCCCATTGAAAGGTATTAATCCGGATCCGGCCTTAAGCTAAACGTCGTTTAGCTTTTTCTCAATGGTTACCATGGCAGCCAGGACGTTAAAGTCCTGGTTGCCATGGTAAAGTGTAGTGGGGAGCGGGGAGCAGTATACTTACCATCCGTGCGGCTCCCGGGGCGCTCCAGAGTGACGTCAGGGCGCCCTACACGCAAGGATCACGTGATCGCATGGATCACGTGATCCATGCGCATGGGGCGCTCTGACGTCATTCTGGAGCGCCCCGGGAGCCGCACGGACGGTAAGTATACCGCTCCCCTGCTCCCCACTACTACTATGGCAACCAGGACTTTAATAGCGTCCTGGCTGCCATAGTAACACTGAAAGCATACTGAAGACTGATCCGTCTTCAAATGCTTTCAGGTCACTTGCGGTGTTACGGATCCGGCGGGCACTTCCGGCAAATAGAGTACACGACGGATCCGGACAACGCAAGTGTGAAAGAGGAGGCCTAACATAGTATATAAGACCGAAAAAAGACATTTGTCCATCCAGTTCGGCCTGTTTCCTACAAGTTGATCCAGAGGAAGGCAAAAAACCCCTGTGAGGCAGAAGCCAATTTTCCCCATGTAAGAGGGTGCAAGGTATCATATGCGATGGCAGGTACGTGTCACCGAGGTTGCTGGCCTCGGTGAGGTGAGAGCCGGGTTTTTTGTCTGCAGCAGCTTATGCTGCTAGACTTTGTTACTTAGTTTGGCTGCAAAGCTAATCCGGGCCGGCTCTTACTGGGAGTAGGTAAAGTGTAGGGTGGGTGCCTACTCCCCACGGTCCAGTCCTGGTTTTGGGCTGGGTATAAAACACAGCCAGCAGCTGTGTCTGGGTGGTGATTATCCTGGAGCCTGCTAACAGGGCTGTGGGGTTCTCTGTGCTGGAGGACGGAGCTCAGCAAGGTGGTGTTTCCCTGCAAACTGAAGGTGGAATCGCCTGCGGCTGGGCCGACTGCTAGGTGTGAACCCGCACCTAAACCACCCAGGTGACTGGACCCTGTGTTGGCCTGTTTTTGTTTTGCCACGTTATTTCCGTTGTGTGTGAACTGTCACCAAGAGACTGTTTTTCATTTATGGTGTGCAAGTGTGAATAAAACACTGTTTGTTGCACAATCTGGACTCCTTGTTTTGCCTCTAAACTGCACCCGCACCGCTGTCTACCAGAGCGACTCCCCACACCCACTTAAGGGGAAAAAAATTCCTTCCCGACTCCAATCAGGCATCAGAAGAACTCCCTGGATCAACGACCCCTCTCTAGTAGCTATAGCCTGTAATATTATTACACTCCAGAAATACATCCAGTCTCCTCTTGAATTCCTTTATTGTACTCACCATCACCACCTTCACAAGCACAGAGTTCCATAGTCTCACTGCTCTTACCGTGAAGAATCCTCTTCTATATTTGTGTACAAACCTTCTTTCCGCCAGACGCAGAGGATGTCCCCTCGTCACAGTCACAGTCCTGGGGATAAATAGATGATGGGAGAGATCTCTGTACTGACCCCTGATATATTTATACATAGTTATTAGATCTCCCCTCAGTCGTCTTTTTCTAAAGTGAATAACCCTAATTTTGATAACCTTTCAGGGTACTGTAGTTGCCCCATTCCAGTTATTACTTTAGTTGCCCTCCTCTGAATCCTCTTCAGCTCTGCTATGTCTGCCTTGTTCACAGGAGCCCAGAACTGTACACAGTCCTCCATGTGTGGTCTGACTAGTGATTTGTAAAGTGGTAGGACCATGTTCTCATCACGGGCATCTATGCCCCTTTTGATGTAACCCATTATCTTATTGGCCTTGGCAGTGGCTGCCTGACACTGGTTTATGCAGCTTAATTTGCTGTTTATTAAAATTCCTAGATCTTTTTCCATGTCAGTGTTACCGAGTGTTTTACCATTTAATATGTACGGGTGACTTGCATTATTCCTTCCCATGTGCATAACTTTACATTTGTCAGTGTTAAACCTCATCTGCCATTTTTCTGCCCAAGCCCCAAATCTATCCAGATCCCTCTGTAGCAGAAAACTGTCCTCTTTGGTGTTAATTACTTTACACAGATTAGTGTCATCTGCAAAAATAGATATTTTACTGTGCAAGCCTTCTACAAGATCATTAATAAATATATTGAAGAGAATAGGGCCCAATACTGACCCCTGAGGTACCCCACTAGTGACAGTGACCCCTCCAGTACTGACCCTGAGGTACCCCACTAGTTACAGTGACCCCTGAGGTACCCCACTAGTGACAGTGACCCAATCTGAGTACCTACCATTAATAACCACCCTCTGTTTACTGTCACTCAACCAGTTACTTACCCACGGTGCCTACTCCCCACGGTCCAGTCCTGGTTTTGGGCTGGGTATAAAACACAGCCATCAGCTGTGTCTGAGGTGATTATCCTGGAGCTGCTAACAGGGCTGTGGGGTTCTCTGTGCTGGAGGACGGAGCTCAGCAAGGTGGTGTTTCCCTGCAACCTGAAGGTGGAATCGCCTGCGGCTGGGCCGACTGCTAGGTGTGAACCCGCACCTAAACCACCCAGGTGAATGGACCCTGTGTTGGCCTGTTTTTGTTTTGCCACGTTATTTCCGTTGTGTGTGAACTGTCACCAAGAGACTGTTTTTCATTTATGGTGTGCAAGTGTGAATAAAACACTGTTTGTTGCACAATCTGGACTCCTTGTTTTGCCTCTAAACTGCACCCGCACCGCTGTCTACCAGAGCGACTCCCCACATTTGGTGGAGGATGCGGGCATGCGCAGTGAGGCTGGCGTGAACGCCGAAGTTTTGTTTTTCTAAAGTGCATGGAATATATTAAGCCAGCAAAGCTGCAAGCAGGAGTTTCTGGCAACATGGAGGCTGCTGTGAAGGCTCTCATAGAGGCTAACGTGCAGCAGCGGGAGACCAACCAACTACTGCTACAACATGTGATGGCGTTACAGGCGGCAGGAGCATCCCACCACGTCCATGATGCCCGGAAGCGGTCCGTGCGGCGATCCCAAAAATGACCCCGCAGACGACGTTGAGACGTACCTGGCGGTTTTTGAGAAGGTCGCCGTGAGGGAAAAGTTACCCGTGACCAGTGGGCTGAGGTGGTCGCTCCGTTCCTGGCTTCCGGACCCCAGCAGGTGTTTTTCGACTTGTCGGACGACCAAGCGGCAGATTATGACACCGTGAAAGGAGAGGTCCTAGCCAGACTGGGCGTGAACGTGCTGGTCCGCGCCCAAAGAGTCCGCCAGTGGGACTTTAAAACGACTGAACCCGCTAGGCCGCAGTACTACGATCTGCTGCACAGGCTGCAAAAGTGGCTGCAGCCCGATCTACTAAGTCCCACTGCCATGCTGGATCGACTGTTGGCGGACATCTTTTGGAGGGCCCTGCCTTATCCCCTCCAGCACTGGATCGGCCAGGTATCGCCCACCAATGCCCTGGAGATGGTCGACCTGGTAGAGCGCTACGAGGCCACCAGAAACCTGCAGGGGAGTCTTGCTGGGAAGGGGTCAGTCAAACCCCGGAGGCCTCTGCCCCAGTTCCGACGTCCGGCGACAGAGCGGCCTGCACGGAATATACCCCCTGCGAGTCCGCCTCCCGTGGTATGCTGGAGGTGTCAGGAGCCAGGCCACATCAGGGCCGACTGTCCGCATCGGGAGGAGCCGATGGATATGAACTACGGGGGTCGTCACTCCCTGTATGCACGGAAGCTGTGCGCAACTGGCACCCGTGAGGTGCAGGACCATAACCACCTGTGTCAGGTAGAGGTGGGAGACTCTCTGGCGGTGGCTCTGCTGGACTCCGGGAGTTTAGTCTCCCTGGTAAGGAGCTGCCCTTGTACGGCCTGCGGAGTATACTGGCCGTAAAGTCGAGGTCCTGTGCATCCACGGATACCTGAAAGACTACCCCACTGCACTAGTGACTTTGTCCACCGCGGCTGGTAGGTGGACCCACGAGGTGGCTGTCGCTACTAAACTCCCACACGAACTGATACTTGGGAGGGACTTCCCCGGTTTTCCGGCGCTGTGGCCGGTAATAAAGGTATCTGAGGGACCCGAGACAGGGGTGACCCTAGTGGAGTGGCCTGATACCACTGGAAGGCCAGAACCCTGGGAGCCCGAGTCTGAAGGGCCGGCGGTAGGGTGACCACTGCTCCAGCGGTAGAGGGGGAGACAACCCCACTGAGTGTAATGGTGGGAGACACGGAGGACTTGCCACCGGGACCTGAGTTGGCAGACCTCAATGTCTCCAGGGAAAATTTTGGGACCGCACAACACCGGGACCAAACCCTAACCAGGGCCTGGGAGAATGTGCTGGAAATTGATGGGAAACCCCAGAAACCAGGGGCTGAATTAATGTTCCCACGATTTATTGTTCTGCAGGATATGTTGTATCGGGTGAACCAAATCCGAGGCGAACCTGTTGAACAGTTGGTGGTGCCCACAGCGTATCGCAAGCTTGTCATGGAGCTTGCCCACCAACATGTTCTTGGGGACACCTGGGGTGGCAGAAAACCCAGGACCGCATACTGCAGCGATTTTATTGGCCCAGTGTGTTCAAGGAGGTAGAGAATTATTGTAAGTCCTGTCCGACCTGTCAGATAACTAGCCCCCAGCCACATTTCCGTAGTCCTCTGGTACCTCTGCCAATTATTGAAGTACCGTTTGAGCGAATCGCTATGGATTTAATCGGGCCTGTACCAAAGTCTGCCAGGGGCCACCAACACATTCTGGTAGTTCTCGACTATGCCACTCGGTATCCGGAGGCGGTGCCTCTGCGACATACCTCAGCTAAGCTCATTGCCAAAGAGTTAATGGAGATGTTTTCCCGTGTGGGCCTGCCAAAAGAGGTTCTGACAGACCAAGGGACCCCTTTATGTCCAAAGTAATGAGGGAACTGTGTAAATTGTTGCGTATAAAGCAGTTACGGACGTCCGTTTACCATCCGCAAACAGACGGTCTTGTGGAGAGGTTTAACCAAACTCTAAAAATATGTTAAAGAGGGTGGTGTCTAGAGATGGGAAGGACTGGGATCTGCTTCTGCCCTATCTCATGTTCGCAGTGCGAGAGGTGCCCCAGGCCTCTACTGGGTTCTCGCCCTTCGAACTGCTTTATGGCAGACACCCTCGGGGCCTGTTGGATATCGCCAAGGAAGCATGGGAACAACAGCCTGTCCCCACAAAAGTGTCATTGAGTATGTCGCCCAGATGCAGGAACGGATGGAAAGGGTGTTGCCCTTGGTCCGGGAGCATATGGAGGCAGCGCAACAAGCCCAGAGTAGGGTGTACAATCGTCAGGCTCGGTACGGGACTTCAATCCGGGAGATCGGGTTTTGGTTCTGGTACCCACCCTTGACAGCAAATTCCTAGCTAGGTGGCAGGGCCCCTATGAGGTGATCGAGAAGGTAGGGGAAGTAAATTACAAAGTACACCAGCCAGGGCGGCGCAAGCCGGAGCAGGTGTACCACGTGAATTTACTTAAGCCGTGGAAAGATAGGGACGCGGCCGACGACCACAGCCCCCGGCCAGTGCTTCTAGGTGAAAAGGGTCCAGCCCCACAGTTCGAGGCCTGTGAAGCCGTAACCACGGTAAAAATTGCAGACAGCCTGTCTTCCAAACAAGTTCAGGAAGTCAGGGAGTTCCTCAGTCGGAACACGGATGTGTTCTCGGACCTCCCTGGCCGCACGTCTCTCATCCGACATGACATCGTCACTGAGCCTCAGTGGGCTCGGCGGCGGGCCATCGCGGAGGAAGTGCAGTTAATGTTGAAGCTCGATGTCATTGAGGAGTCGAAAAGTGAGTGGGCCAGTCCCATAGTCCTAATACCCAAGCCGGATGGGACGTTGCGGTTCTGCAACGACTTTCGCAAGTTAAATGAAGTATCCAAGTTTGACGCGTATCCCATGCCCCGAGTAGACGAGCTTGTTGAAAATTTAGGACAAGCCCGTTATTTTTCTGTGCTGGACCTCACTAAAGGGTACTGGCAGGTACCCTTAACGGAGTCGGCTAAGGAAAAAACCGCATTTGTTACCCCGCAGGGCCTGTATCACTACAAGGTGTTACCCTTTGGCCTGCATGGCGCCCCCGCCACTTTCCAAAGGTTAATGGACATAGTGCTGCGACCACATCGTCGGTACGCCTCGGCCTACTTAGATGATGTAGTCATCCACAGCACCGACTGGGAAAGCCATTTACCCAAGGTGCAGGCGGTAGTGGATGCCCTGAGGAAAGCCGTACTGACCGCTAACCCAAAGAAGTGCTCCATAGGGTTAGAGGAGACAAAATATCTGGGATATGTAATTGGGCGGGGAGTCATCAAACCTCAGGTAACTAAGGTAGAGGCCATTCGTAACTGGCCCCGACCGGTCACCACCAGGCAGGTAAAGTCGTTCCTGGGGATTGTAGGTTACTACATGAGGTTTGTGCCCCACTTTGCCACAATAGCAGCGCCATTGACAGACCTGTTGAAGGGGCGAAAGTCTGAGAGGGTTAGCTGGAGTGAGAAGGCGGAGGAGGCTTTCTCCGCGTTGAAGTCGGCCCTGTGTGGGTCCCCGGTTTTGGTGACACCCGACTTCAACAAGGAGTTTGTCGTACAGACCGACGCCTCGGAGGTAGGCCTCGGTGCGGTACTGTCGCAGGAGGTCAACGGGGAAGAACATCCCGTTGTCTTCCTGAGCCGTAAGCTCAGCCCCGCCGAGTCCAGATATAGTATAGTGGAGAGGGAGTGCCTGGCTATCAAGTGGGCACTCGAAAGTCTCCGCTACTACCTGTTAGGGAGGAGGTTCCGTCTGGTGACCGACCATTCCCCCTCAAATGGATGAGTCAGGCCAAGGAGAGGAATGCTCGGGTCACCAGGTGGTTCCTATCGCTTCAAAATTTCAAATTCTCCGTGGAACACAGGGCAGGCCGCTTGCAGGGCAACGCAGATGCCCTGTCCCGCGTCCACTGCCTCACGTGTGTTCACCCCACAGGGTTGAACAAAGGGGGTGTGTAAGAGGGTGCAAGGTATCATATGCGATGGCAGGTACGTGTCACCGAGGTTGCTGGCCTCGGTGAGGTGAGAGCCGGGTTTTTGTCTGCAGCAGCTTATGCTGCTAGACTTTGTTACTTAGTTTGGCTGCAAAGCTAATCCGGGCCGGCTCTTACTGGGAGTAGGTAAAGTGTAGGGTGGGTGCCTACTCCCCACGGTCCAGTCCTGGTTTTGGGCTGGGTATAAAACACAGCCAGCAGCTGTGTCTGGGTGGTGATTATCCTGGAGCCTGCTAACAGGGCTGTGGGGTTCTCTGTGCTGGAGGACGGAGCTCAGCAAGGTGGTGTTTCCTGCAACCTGAAGGTGGAATCGCCTGCGGCTGGGCCGACTGCTAGGTGTGAACCCGCACCTAAACCACCCAGGTGACTGGACCCTGTGTTGGCCTGTTTTTGTTTTGCCACGTTATTTCCGTTGTGTGTGAACTGTCACCAAGAGACTGTTTTTCATTTATGGTGTGCAAGTGTGAATAAAACACTGTTTGTTGCACAATCTGGACTCCTTGTTTTGCCTCTAAACTGCACCCGCACCGCTGTCTACCAGAGCGACTCCCACACCCACTTAAGGGAAAAAATTCCTTCCCGACTCCAATCAGGCATCAGAAGAACTCCCTGGATCAACGACCCCTCTCTAGTAGCTATAGCCTGTAATATTATTACACTCCAGAAATACATCCAGTCTCCTCTTGAATTCCTTTATTGTACTCACCATCACCACCTTCACAAGCACAGAGTTCCATAGTCTCACTGCTCTTACCGTGAAGAATCCTCTTCTATATTTGTGTACAAACCTTCTTTCCGCCAGACGCAGAGGATGTCCCCTCGTCACAGTCACAGTCCTGGGGATAAATAGATGATGGGAGAGATCTCTGTACTGACCCCTGATATATTTATACATAGTTATTAGATCTCCCTCAGTCGTCTTTTTTCTAAAGTGAATAACCCTAATTTTGATAACCTTTCAGGGTACTGTAGTTGCCCCATTCCAGTTATTACTTTAGTTGCCCTCCTCTGAATCCTCTTCAGCTCTGCTATGTCTGCCTTGTTTACAGGAGCCCAGAACTGTACACAGTCCTCCATGTGTGGTCTGACAAGTGATTTGTAAAGTGGTAGGACCATGTTCTCATCACGGGCGTCTATGCCCCTTTTGATGTAACCCATTATCTTATTGGCCTTGGCAGCAGCTGCCTGACACTGGTTTATGCAGCTTAATTTGCTGTTTATTAAAATTCCTAGATCTTTTTCCATGTCAGTGTTACCGAGTGTTTTACCATTTAATATGTACGGGTGACTTGCATTATTCCTTCCCATGTGCATAACTTTACATTTGTCAGTGTTAAACCTCATCTGCCATTTTTCTGCCCAAGCCCCAAATCTATCCAGATCCCTCTGTAGCAGAAAACTGTCCTCTTCAGTGTTAATTACTTTACACAGTTTAGTGTCATCTACAAAAATAGATATTTTACTGTGCAAGCCTTCTACAAGATCATTAATAAATATATTGAAGAGAATAGGGCCCAATACTGACCCCTGAGGTACCCCACTAGTTACAGTGACCCCTGAGGTACCCCACTAGTGACAGTGACCCAATCTGAGTACCTACCATTAATAACCACCCTCTGTTTACTGTCACTCAACCAGTTACTTACCCACTTACAGACATTTTCTCCCAGTCCGAGCATTCTCATTTTATATACTAACCTTTTATGAGGTACAGTGTCAAATGCTTTGGAGAAGTCCAGATATACGACATCCATTGATTCGCCGCTGTCAAGTCTAGAACTTACCTCCTCATAGAAACTGATTAAATTTGTTTGGCATGACCGATCCCTCATGAAGCCATGCTGATATGGTGTTATTTGCTTATTTTCATTGAGATACTCCAAAATAGCATCTCTTAGAAACCCTTCAAACAGTTTACCAACAACAGATGTTAAACTTACCGGCCTATAATTTCCAGGCTCTGTTTTTGGTGATCATGAAATCCCCTGGATTTAGAATATTGATCAATGAACAAATAGTCTCCATCCTGAAACGCTTTGGTTTTATGAAACGATTTAGGTAGCAGAGGTCTATGATCATCAGCCATTCACTCGACGGCTTCGGAACTAGAAATATGGGGGAGTAAACCCCCCGACCTCGCTCGCGTGAGGGAACCTCCTTTAAAGCTTTTTCTGTACATAGAGGAGGACAAAGTCTTCCAATATTAACTGTTTGGTGTGACTTAGGGGTTTGGTCAACACAAATTTTTCCTGGGGAAGGGACAGGAAGTCTATCTTGTCCTCGAAACATAACTATATCGAGGACCCACTGGTCCGAGATGTCTTGCAGCCAGGCCTGCTGAAAATAAACTTAAGCGACCTCCGACCGGAGGAGAACCGAAATTTTGAGCTTCACACTGAAGGTCTAGAGTGGACTGGGGAGGGTAAGCGGGAATGTCATAGGTCCGCTTTACGGTTCTTACTCCGACCGCGACCCCGTCCGCGTCTGGATGAGTCTTAAGTCTTGACACCTCTGAGATCTGGAAGGGCCCTGGGTTCTTCTACCTCTGGCTCTACCACGAAACGACTGTTGGGGGAGACTTTTCCCCTCTTTGTCAGCAAGACTCTCCATCAGTTTGTCTAACTCTGACCAAAAAAGCCTCCCAGGCTCATACGGCAGGCTACATAAGTTAAATTTTGAGGCATTATCAGCCACCCAAGGGCGTAGCCACAGAGGCCGACGACTGGCGGAAGAGAGGTTCATACTGTTTGCGGCCAACTTAAGGTGCTGGGTGGAAGCATCACATAAGAAATCCGTGCCGAGCAGTAAGGATCAGAACTGATCCAACACGTCAGTTCTGGAAACCCCAGACTCCAGATCCGACTGGATTCTGAGAACACGAGACCGAACGAAGCTCGCTATCTCTGAACAAGCAACTGCCACTGGTATTATGTAAACTATATGCTAAACAAGCAGTGAGATAAATCTAGACCCCTATACTGCAATGTTGCTACTCAGCCAATTGAAGGTAATATTATAACCACTGCAGTTATAGGAATAGCGCCCCCTCTACGCGCATTTCGCGTTAGCTTCTTCAGATGTCGCTGCTGTCACCAACAGCTGTCTGCAGCGGCATAACTATTGCACGCTATTTAGCGCAGGTTGCGCTTTAAATAGATATTGCTGACACACACAATAGTCCTTATGGGTCTGTAAAGTTTTAGCAATTTAGCTCAGGTTGCGCTAAAAAGATATATTGCTGCTGCAACACACAATAGTCTTTAAAATGACTTTTGGGACTCTTACAAGTTTTTCTAATAAAAATATTCCAATATCACTCCCTACACTGTCTGTCTACTATACAGCACCCGATGACGCATTCCAGCCAGCCAATCATTGTAATGCCAGTAACCAACATGGCTAAGGCTTTACAGTGAGGGCAGTACTTACCTGCACGTTTATTGGCTGCATAGCAGCCAAGAAACGTGCGGGAAGGAGATTTGAGCATTGTGCTCGAGCACAGGCGGTATTTGGCCGAATACCGCCATGTGCTGGGCATCGAGATGCTCGAGCCGCACACACTATCCATCACACTTGGGGTGCTGGGCAGTGGCATCTGTGAAAAAAAAAAGGCAGAGCCGCAGTGGCAGAGACTGAGGCCAGCAGCAGCCATTTCAGTCAGATTACAGCCAAAGCTGCAGAGTGCCTGTAATCTGACTAAAAGGACTGCTGCTTGCCTCAGTGAGACTCTCTGCCATGGCTGCTGCGATTGAGTGCCCACTGCCCTGCCCTGCTGCCCATCATTAACATTCATTAAAATTTACAATGGATGGAGCTTTGGCTGCTGCTCACTCTGGCTGCTGCTGGAGCAGGTCCTTCTTGCTTGCTGTGCCACTTCTTGTCGCCCCCACAGACCCAGCCCACGGTCTGATGAATCTGGCTGCTGGGCTGTCACTAAGAAGACTGGGGGCAGGCATTAGGTCACACAGATGTGGGCATGGGGCAATTGGTGGGCACATCGGCGGCTGGCGGCGGGGATAAGCTACAGCTTCGCCTTCTGTACCTGAGGAGGAGATGCAGTGAATGACTGAGTTACGTGCCTGTTCTCGATGCTCTGAGTCCTCTTCACTCTTCCGCTTTGTTCCAGCCTTCCAGGTGGGACCTAGGCCGGCTGTTACTGTCTGCAGCAGGCAGTGCGTAAGTGAAGTGCTGCTGCTGCAGATTATTAATTTGCTACATGTTACTGGTGGCGCAAAGAGCGCTGCAGAGCGAGCCGCAAATGAAGGTGAAAGGAGCACCAGCTCGCGAGCCGTGGGTTGGCATAGATGTTTCCAGATGCTAATGTCTGTGAACGGCAGTAACAATGATCTCAGACTTTTAACCCTTTATATTCTGTGGTAAAACATGAGGATCAGGGGAGCTGGATGCATTGTGCGGCAGCCTGAGTCCTCCGTAATGAACTGAAGCTGCCGCATGTTAGCTCCTATGAAGCCCCTGCCTGTGGCAGAGCTTCATAGGAATACATTGTAACTCTCATACACGCCAATGTTGGTGAATAAGAGAAGCAATCTGATAATTGCATTTTATAGTTCCCTATGGGAACTATAAAATGCAGTAAAAAAAAAGTTTAAAAAAAAGTTACCCCCTTTCCCAAAAATATAAATAAAAAAATTTAAATAAAAAACTATACATATGCAGTATCACTGTAATTGTACTGACCTGGAGAATGAAAGTGCCAGGTCAGTTTTACCGTATAGCGAACACCGCAAAAACAAAACATAAAACTTTTGCGTAATTGCGTTATTTTTTATAATTTTACCCCACATGGAATTTTTTTCCATCTCCCAATACATTCTTTGAAATATTAAATGGTGGAATTAGAAAATGCAAATTGTTCTGCAGAAAGCAAGAGCTCATACGGCTATGTAAACGGAAAAACAAAAAAGTCTTGGAAAACAAAAATGAACAGAAAATATGTCTTCCTAAACAGGATTTAACAGATGTTTTATACAAGCCGTGACATCAATTAAGATTTTATATGCAAATATACAACCTGAAATGAAAACGATGTCTATGACCCAGTGATATATTTTTTACGTTATATTGTGGCCATATGGATTCTCCCTTGTGTGACTTCACTAGTGACCCCTAATTATGGCTTTAGAAGCAAAAACATTTTTCTCATTCTGAATGCAGCTTCTCTCATGTGTGATTCCTTTTATGTTTGAGAAGACTTGATTTTTCTGAAATATGTTTCCCACGTTCTGAACATGAAAACGGCTTTTCCCCAGTGTGAATTCTCTCATGTGTAACAAAAAGTGATTTTCATCTAAAACATTTCACACATTCTGAACCTGAATACGCTTTCTCTCCTGTGTGACGTCTCTCATGTGTAACAAGACTTCATTTATCTGTAAAATATTTTCCGCATTCTGAACATAAATATGGTTTTTCTCCTGTGTGAATTCTCTTATGCGTAATAAGATGTGATTTTTGTCTAAAACATTTCTCACATTCTGAACATGAATATGGCTTCTCTCCTGTGTGACATCTCTGATGTTTAACAACATGTGATTTCTGTGTGAAAAATTTCCCATATTCTGAATATTTTCTCTCCTTTGTGACGTCTTCGGTGTGTAGAAAGTCCTGAGCTGTTTGTGGATTATTTACCACAATTAAACCTTTTAATCCTTTTCTGACTTGTACTTGCGGTAACAATATGTGATTGGTCAGGAGAAGGTTCCTCATAATTAGGATGATTATATTACAGATCTGTACTGTGAAGTCCTGGATGTACATTAAGCGTTACCTCCGCACTGGGAGTATGATTGTCCTGTCAATCTTATTCCCAGCGCTAAGCTGCCCAAATCTCGGTTGTATAACCGTTCGGAACCTGAAAGGAAGCCCATTCGAGAGTATATCACCAAGAGTTTGGAGAAGGGACATATCACACCATCCAAATCCCCAGTGGCTGCTGGTTTTTTCTTTGTTAAAAAAAAAAAAGAATGGTACCCTTAGGCCATGTCTGGACTTCCGCGAGCTCAATCGTCTTACCATCCATGATCCTTACCCCCTTTCTTTGATTCCTGATTTGTTTAATGAGATTGTCGATGCCAAGGTGTTCTCTAAGCTGGATCTGAGGGGGGAATATAATCTGGTAAGGCTCAAGGAGGGGGACGAATGGAAATGGCTTTTAATACCCCTGAGGGTAATCTTGAGAATCTGGTCATGCCTTTTGGGTTAACCAATGCTCCAGCGGTTTTTTGACACTTTGTCAAAGACATCTTTCATCATTTGGTGGGGAGGTTTGCTGAGGTATTTATGGATGACATACTAATTTATTCTCCTGATATGAGACTCACCAGGATCATGTGAGACAGGTGTTACAGATCCTAAGGGAGAATAAGTTGTATGCTAAAATGGAGAAGTGTGTATTTGCAGTTCAGGAAGTAGAATTCCTGGGTTACCTGCTCTCATCCTCAGGTTTTCGTATAGATATCGAGAAAGTCTGTGCGGTGTTGGACTGGGATCGACCCGAAAATCTGAAAACGCTTATGCGGGTTTTGGGGTTCACCAATTACTACAATAAATTAATCCTGAACTATTCGACTGTGGTTAAACCTTTAACCACTACCCAACCGCCTAACGCAGGGATGTGTCCTGCGGGTGGCTGGGTTATTCCTCATTGACGCATCGGCGTGTCATCTCGCGAGAGGCGAAATTTCCTGTGAACACGTGCGCGCGCTCACAGGATCGCATCGGGAGGAAGTTAAACTACAGCCTGCCAGCGCTGACAGGCTGTAGTAGTTAAAAAAAAATCGCATATCAGACGCTGTTTTGTTAACAGCGTCTGATATGCCTGCTGCCTGCTCCTCTGGTGGTCCCTTTTGCTTGGGACCACCAGAGGAAACATATGTAAGTGCACCAATCACCACACAGAACCCCCCGTCACTGATTAACCCCTGATTAACCCCTGATCACCCCATGTCACCCCCTGTCACCCCCCCAGTCACTAATCACCCCCCTGTAAGGTTCATTCAGACGTCCGTATGTGTTTTGCGGATCCACGGATCTGCAAAACACGGATACTGACAATGTGCTTCCGCATTTTGCGGATCCTCACATTGACAGAACTATATAGAAAATGCCTTTTCTTGTCCGCAATTGCGGACAAGAATAGGACATGCTCTATGTTTTGCGGAGCTGCGGCCGGATGTTTCGGGGCTGAAACCCGGAAGTTTGCGGCCGCAGCTCCGCAAATGCTGATGCGGCGAGCACATAGTGTGCTCTCCGCATCACCCCCGGCCCCATTCACACTGAATGGGTCCGCCTCTATTCCGCGGAATAGATGCAGACATTTTTGCGGACGTGTGAATGGGGCCTTACTTCTTTTTCTTTTTTTTACACATTTTTTGGCAGAGATTTTTTCATCCACATTGATTGATGCGAATGAAGAAATCTGTGTCGTTCATTTTTTCTTTTCAGCCCAGAGGCTGAACGGAAAAAAAAAATCTCATTACCCGTATGCTCAATAAAAGGAGAATAGCAGAAACTCCTAATGCTAGCCATACATGTAATGATTGCGGAGACCCTCAAATGCCAGGGCAATATAAATACCCCATGTGACCCCATTTTGGAAAGAAGACACCCCAAGGTATTCTGTGAGGGGTATGGTGAGTGCATGTAAAATTTTATTTTTTGTCACAAGTTAGTGGAATATGCGACTTTGTAAGAAAAAAAAAAAATCAATTTCCGCTAACTTGTGCCAAAAAAAAATCTTCTATGAACTCGCCATGCCCCATATGGAATACTTTGGGGTGTCTTCTTTCCAAAATGGGGTCACATGTGGGGTATTTATACTGCCCTGACATTTTAGGGGTCCTAAAGCGTGAGAAGTCTGGAATCCAAATGCGTAAAAATGCCCTCCTAAAAGGTACTCATTGGAATTTGGGAAAGTGTCACACATGTGGAAAGTGTCACACATGTGGTACCGCCGTACTCAGAAGAAGTAGGGCAATGTATTTTGGGGTGTATTTTTACATATACCCATGCTGGGTGAGAGAAATGTCTTTGTAAGTTGACAACTTTGTATAAAATTTTTTAAAAAGTTGTCATTTACAGAGATATTTCTCACACATAGCATGGGTATATGTAAAAATACACCCCAAAACACATTGCCCAACTTTTCCTGAGTACGGCGATACCACGATTGACACTTTTTTGCAGCCAAGATGCGCAAAGGGGCCCAAATTCCAATGAGTACCTTTAGGATTTCACAGGGCATTTTTACGCATTTGGATTCCAGACTTCTTCTCACGCTTTAGGGCCCCTAAAATGCCAGGGCAGTATAAATACCCCATGTGACCCAATTTTGGAAAGAAGACACCCCAAGGTATTCTGTGAGGGCATGGTGAGCTGCATAGTAAAATTTTATCTTTTGGCGCAAGTTAGTGGAATATGCGACTTTTTTGTAACAAAAAAAGTCTCATATTCCACTAACTTGTGACAAAAATAAAATCTTACTATGAACTCACCATGCCCCATCATGGAATACTTTGGGGTGTCTTCTTTCAAAATAGGGTCACATGTGGGGTATTTATACTGCCCTGGCATTTTAGGGGTCCTAATGCGTGAGAAGAGTCTGGAATCCAAATGCGTAAAAATGCCCTGCCTAAAAGGTACTCATTGGAATTTGGGAAAGTGTCACACATGCTGCAAAGTGTCACACATGTGGTATCGCCATACTCAGAAGACGTAGGGCAATGTAGTTTTGGGGTGTATTTTTACATATACCCATGCTGGGTGAGAGAAATGTCTTTGTAAGTTGACAACTTTGTATAAAATTTTTTAAAAAGTTGTCATTTACAGAGATATTTCTCACACATAGCATGGGTATATGTAAAAATACACCCCAAAACACATTGCCCAACTTTTCCTGAGTACGGCGATACCACGATTGACACTTTTTTGCAGCCAAGATGCGCAAAGGGGCCCAAATTCCAATAAGTACCTTTAGGATTTCACAGGGCATTTTTACGCATTTGGATTCCAGACTTCTTCTCACGCTTTAGGGCCCCTAAAATGCCAGGGCAGTATAAATACCCCACATGTGACCCAATTTTGAAAAGAAGACACCCCAAGGTATTCCGTGAGGGGCATGGCAAGCTCATAGAAAATTTTTCTTTTTGGCGCAAGTTAGCGGAAATTGGCTTTCTTTTTTTTTTCTTACAAAGTCTCATATTCCACTAACTTGTGACAAAAAATAAAATTTTACATGAACTCACCATACCCCTCACGGAATACCTTGGGGTGTCTTCTTTCTAAAATAGGGTCACTTGTGGGGTATTTATACTGCCCTGGCATTTTAGGGGCCCCTAATGCGTGAGAAGAAGTCTGGAATCCAAATGCGTAAAAATGCCCTGTAAAATCCTAAAGCTACTCATCGGAATTTGGGTCCCTTTGCGCACCCAGGCTGCAAAAACGTGTCACACATGTGGTATCGCCATACTCAGGAGACGTAGGGCAATGGTTTTGGGGTGTATTTTTACATATACCCATGCTGGGTGAGAGAAATATCTCTGTAAATGACAACTTTTCAAATTTTTTTAAACAAAGTTGACAATTTACAGAGATATTTCTCTCACCCAGCATGGGTATATGTAAAAATACACTCCAAAACACATTGCCCTACTTCTTCTGAGTACGGCGATACCACATGTGTGCCACTTTTTTGCAGCCTAGGTGCGTAAAGGGGGATAAAGTCCAATGAGTACCTTTAGGTTTTACAGAGTTGCTCACAATTTAGCCCCGCCCAAAATGCCAGAACAGTAAACACACCCCACAAATGACCCCATTTTGGAAAGTAGACACCCCAAGGTATTCACTGAGGGAGATAGTGAGTCCGTGGGAGATTTAATTTTTTTTTGCCATAAGTTAGCAGAAATGGAAACTTTATTATTATTTTTTTCCTCAGAAAGTGTTATTTTCCGCTAACTTGTGAAAAAAAATGAAATGATACATGAACTCACCATGCCCCTCTGCGAATACTTTGGGGTGTCTTCTTTCTAAAATGGTGTCATTTGGGGGGTATTTATACTATCCTGGCATTCTAGCACCTGAAGAAACATGACAGGTGCTCGGAAAGTCAGAGCTGCTTCAAAATGCAGAAATTCACTTTTTTGCACCATAGTTTGTAAACGCTATAACTTTTACCCAAACCAATAAATATACACTTATTGGATTTTTTTTTTTATCAAAGACATGTACAACAATAAATTTAGAGAAAAATGTATATAGAAATGTAGAAAGTGAAAAATGCAATTTTTTTGCAAAAATTTAGGTCATTTTTGATTAATATATAAAAAAGTTAAAATGTCAGCAGCAATGAAATAGCACCAAATAAAAGCTCTATTAGTAAGAAGAAAAGGAGGTAAAATTCATTTGGGTGGTAAGTTGTATGACCGAGCAATAAACAGTTAAAGTAGTGTAGTGCAGAATTGTAAAAAGTGGCCTGGTCATTAAGGGGGTTTAAGCTAGGGGGGCTGAGGGGGTTAACAGACATGACTAGGGAGGATGCTAATATCTCTGTTTGGTCGGATGCGGCAGTGCAAGCTTTTTAAGCGGTGAAGAAGTGTTTTGCTTCTGCCCCTATACTGGTGCAAACGGATGTGTCTCAGCCGTTCATTGTGGAAGTTGACGCATCCGAGGTTGGGGTAGGAGCGGCCTTGTCGCAGGGTCCTTCAACTAGTAAATGGCGCCCATGTGCATTCTTCTCAAAGAAATTCTTGACTGCTGAAAGGAATTATGACGTGGGTAATAAGGAATTGCTGGCTATTAAGTTGGCTTTTGAAGAATGGCATCATTGCTCGGAAGGAGCAATTCATCCTATTACTGTGCTTACTGATCACAAAAATCTGGCTTACTTGGAGTCGGCTAAACGACTGAACCCAAGACAGGACAGATGGTCATTTTTTTACCAGATTTAATTTCATTGTCACTTATCACCCTGGGGTTAAAAATGTCAAGGCTGATGCTCCGATATTGTCTGAAGGGGTAGTAATATTTGCCCTATATACTGACCTTGAGGCAGAAGTGTTGGAGGCTCAGGGAGATGCACCAGATTCTTGTCCTCCGGGGATGTTGTTTTTCCGTCTTAATTGAGTCACAAGGTGTTCAAGGAACATCACTTTACGGTTCTCACAGATCACCCTGGGAGCAGATCCACTGTCGATCTCATAGCTGGTAGATTCTGGTGGCCGGACTATGTGTCAGCTTGTGGTACTTGAGCACATGCTAAGGTGACACATACTCGGCCTTCCGGGACCTTGCTTCCGCTGCTCATCCCGTCCAGATCATGGACCATGGATTTTATCACAGATTTACCTAATTCTTCAGGGAAAACTGTGATTCTGGTTGTTGTGGATCGATTTAGCAAGATGGCGCACTTTATAGTATTACCAGGTCTACCCAATGCTAAAACTATTGCACAGGTGTTTGTCAATAACATTGTAAAATTACATAGTATTCCTTCTGATGTGGTGTCTTTTAGGGGGACTCAGTTTGTTTCCAAATTCTGGAAGGCATTCTGTACTCATCTGGGGTACAATTGTCCTTCTCTTCGGCCTTTCATCCTCAGTCGAATTGACACACTGAACGCACAAATCAGAATCTGGAGACTTACTTGTCTCCAGATTTTTTTGTCTCAGAGAACGAAGAGGAGTGGTCTTCGTTCTTGGCTTTGGCTGAGTTTGCCATAAGTAACCGTAGACAGGAGTCCACTAATGGGTTCCACCCGCAATTTGGCACATTTTCTGGCACTGAGACTTCTGGTGTATCGGTCTATCTGGCTGAAAATTCAAAATAATCTGAAAAACATGGGCAAGAAGTATAAACGTGCCATTGTTTAAACCCTGTAGCCTTTCGTCTTGAGCTTCCTCAAGCTTTAAAGATTTATAACGTGTTCCATTGGTCGTTGCTGAAGAGATATGTTGAACCTGTTGTACCATTCTCCTTGCCTCCTGCTCCTGTCATGGTGAATAGTAATTTGGAATTTTAAATCGCCAAGATAATTGACTCCTGTGTTCTTCGTAGATCCCTCCGGTATCTCGTGCACTGGAGAGATTACGGACCTGAGGAGAGGATGTAGGCCCCAGCGACCGAGATTAAGTCAGTCCTGGGTGTCCGGAAGCCACCTGTAGAAGGGGGGGGGTACTATCATGGTCTCGCCCATGGCAGGTGTTAGAAGATCTGGGAGACTGGCTGCATGTGATGTCATCTAACAGCATCTTTTAGTTTCACTTTGTTGTTGATGGTTATGACCACACCTCTAGTCTGAAGGTGCAGCATAGTGGTCATTACTACTACCCTATTTAGTCTGGTTACACCAATCACTCCTTGCAGTGAATAGATTAATTTGTAGTGGAAAAGCTGGTGTGTTATCTGCTCCGATGTTCCTGCTCATTCTTCTACTTCAGGAGTTAAGTGTCTCATTCCTTTGTATTTGTATTGTGTTGATTCCCCTGTCTTTTAGTATCAGGTCTGAAACAGCTAGGTGAATGACCCAACCATATTGCTAACATGGCAGATACGGGAGGTTCGGTGCCAATTATGGGGAAAGATGCTTATAGCCAACAAATGTGTGACATGTTATCTGATGACTCCTCCTATAGAAGACTTGATGAAAACCCTTTACCAAAATATCATAAAAAATATATGTATATCATAGATAAAGGTAAAGATAGGGGTTTCCCCAGTAATAAAGAATATGATTTTTTTATGTGTGGAGTCGGCAGTGACACCAATTATGCACGCGCTACCTAAAATCCATAAAAATGTAAACCCACCTCCACTACGTCCCATAGTCACTGGTATTCGGTCCTTGACAGAGCGATTGGGGGAGTGGCTTGATTTGCTTCTTCAGCCCCTCGTCAGGAGACTCCCTGGGTACATTAGGGATATCACAGATGTATTGAGGGCGTTTTATAACAAAAAAATGGTGTAAAGAATACTCTCAACTTACCTTGGAGGTAGTTTTGCTTTATCCCTCCATTCCACACCAGGTGGCTATTTGGGCTCTTGTGTATCACCTCCATAGATACACCAGTTATACATCTGATTTTGTGGATTATGTTTCTGAAGTTACTGATTTCCTCATGACATATAATTATTTTTCGTTTGACAAGAAATTTCTCTTGGAAATTAAAGGTGTATCGATGGGGGCTAAATATTCACCTTTCCTTGCAAACCTCGTGATGGCATACTGGGAGGAGCGTTATATTTTCTCTGTTGAAGATCCGTTTGTTGAGGGTGTGGTCTGGTATGGCAGATACATTGACGATTTGCCCCTTATATGGTGCACTGATGTGTCTGCCATACCAGACTTTGTGAAATATGTTAACAATAACTCATACAACCTCAGATTCACATACCACACAGATCCTTATACTATCTCTTTCCTTGATCTCAGATTAACTGGCATACAGAGTTCAGATATTTGTACAAAGACATTTCATATGGAAATATTAGGATACACTATACTCAAGTCTTCCAGTCCCCATCCCCTACACACTATTAAGGCGTTTGGGGAGTTCAGCGTTCAGGTCGGAATGCACGACCATCTGGAGTTGCCTTAAAATTAGGGGTTATCCTAACTGGATGTTACATAGAGCCCGCAATATTGCTAAGTAATAAAAAAAGGGATGATCTATTATTTAATAAGATTAAAAGCAACACCAAACAGGATGATATTGTTATTAACAACCACAATAATAAAGTAAATAGAAAATAACAAAAAAAAGAAAGGAAAAACTGAAGGCAAGAAGACTGATATACCTACATTAGTATTGACATATAGTCGCCAGTTTTCTGAAATACAGCGAGCGATTAAAAGATGCCTTCCAATACTGTATGATGACAACATCCCGTTCGATACTCTGAAATAATAACTTTCGAATAGTGCCCAGGGGATCCAAAGTATTGGCTAATATTCTGTCCCCTTCACTTTTTACCCATGTTCCTACCATACATAGAGACGCTTGGCTTAAATGTAATGGTTTCACTAAATGCGGGGGTCATCCTTGCAAAACTTGTAAATTTGCAGTGCAAACAACTGGGTTCGATAAATCTTCCCATACTGATACCTTTCCTATTAAAAATCATATCAACTGTAACACATGGGGTGTTATTTATGTTATTAAATGCACCGCATGTGATTTAATGTATGTAGGAAGCAGGAGCCGCCAATTTAAAACAAGATTCCATGAACATCTTAATTACATTGCAAACCCACGAGCAACCAATATATCAAATGTAGCAAACCATTTTATAGTGTCACACAATCGTAATACTGACAGCTTATGTACATTTTCTATTGAAAAAATATGTCACCTTTGTTTCGTTGGCAGGAACAGATATGTGTTGGAATTTTGTTTTCTTTTCTTTTCGTTTGCCCCCTACAGTGCGCTTTTTCCTTCTTTTATGCTTAGTTGGTCACCCTATTGAATCCCATACAAACTGCGTGTTTTATACTGTCCACAGTCTGATGTTTTTTAACACTGTTTGGGGTATTATTTTGCTTTATAATTCACATGCAGTGTTTCCTTTGTATGGCTCCTAGTTTTCTCTTCTAGTTTTTAAATGTATATTGAGATTATTATGTGATGGTGATTTCGCTATATTTTGAGTGGGGACTGCCTGGCCTCGAGTCTTCTTTGTTTCCAACTCCTCTCACCTGGTCCTCTCCCCTCTCAGTTTCCCCTCCCCTTGTTCTAATGCTATCATTAAATGTTATGTTTTAGGAGGTTTTCTCTGTAAGCCGAGTGTCGCGGACATTCCCATGGCAGGTACCAGGAGATCAGAGAGGCTGGCAACACGTGGGTTAAATTGACAAGTTCCTTTTTTCTGTGTTTGGTGAATACCACAACCCTTGCTTCAGGTGTTGCCTGTTGGTAATTTACCTTCCCCTTAAGTAGCCGCTTCTCACTCTTGGAGGGGCGGTTTATAGATTTTCTTCCTGCCTTCAAACGAACTGGTCGGTTGTACTCTGTGGTGCGCTAGAGTTGCCAGTTTTCTACTTGAAGCTAAGTCTTATCTTTCCTTATTGTATTGTGTTTGTTATATTCTGGGCCTGAGACAGAGACTTCCATTCGTTCTATCTGGGGAGGAATGGGTTGTCTCTGGTCCTTACCTTATTCAAGGGCCATATAGGGAACTAAGGGTCTAGGTATCCAGTATATGAATATTCCTATCTTCAAGGTCTATTCATATTGATAGGTAGTTATAGCCCGGATTAGGGTTGTTTAGGAGATGACCTGTTTCTTTCCTAGTTTCCAGGCCCAGTTACTGTTCCCCTTCCCTCCTGTATTCAGTGTGGTGTTTTCCTCCCACACAGATTGATTCGTGACATTATAAACCGCTGAATAACTGCCATTTTGTTGTCTATATCAGTTCAGCCATGGATGTTATCACTGCACTGACCGGACAGCTACAGGGGCTGTCTCTGGAGGTGGATGACCTCTGCATTACCGTCTAACAGATGCAGAGACCACTGTTAGCTGGTTACCTGACCTGTCCTGAACCTAAACTTGCTCTCCCGAATAGATTCTCAACAAATTGCACTTTAAGCTGCGTCCACACTCATCGATGAGAGCCAGAGAGTGGGTGTGATTATTTTGTTGCTTAAAGGGGACGCCCAGTCCTGGTCTTTCTCTCTGCTGACCAGATCACAGTCTCTCCGTTCAGTAGATGCATTTTTTGGAGCTTTAGGTCTCATCTATGATGACCCAGACCTGACCACGACTAAATTACGTGGTCTGCATCAGGGAGAGCGTTCAGCGGAGATCTATTGTTCCGAATTTAGGAGATGGGCTACGGATACTGAGTGAAACGATCCAGCTTTCCGTAGCTAGTTTTGTCAGGGATTATCTGAGAGGCTGAAGGGCGCTTTGGCTTTTCATAAGGATCCTGAGTCTTTGGAAGCTGCAATGTCTTTGGCTTTAAGTATTAATAGACGCCTGAGAGAAAGATCTAAGGGCCCTCTCTCTCAGGATGTTCTATTACATAACGTATTGTATTCCCTAGACTGTTTGGGTGATGAGACTCCTGAGCTTATACCTGGGGAGGAAGCCATGCAATTGTGAAGAACGACTCCTGGATCTGCTTGAAAAAGTAGGAGTCACAAGCAGCGAGTGTGTTTTTTCTGTAGTTAAAGGGGACATTTTATCAATATATGTTCAAGCATTCAGTGGCAAAAAGAGAAACATAAAGGGACATCTAAATCCCATCTGACTGTCGGAGGTGTGATTGGGGAGTCGGAGAATGTGCATTTGTCCTTTGCTGGTAGTACCCAACTTCTTCTGACTGCTGAGGTGGCATTAGAGTAAAAAACTGTGGGAATTTAAGTATTTATCGACAGAGGGGCCGGGATGAACCTGATTGATGCTCAGTTTATCAGCATGCACGAGTTGTCACCAAGTACATTAAAAAAGACATTTCTATATTTGCTATTGATTCTGCCCCTCTTACTTAGAAGTGCTTGTCGCAAGTTTTGCATGATATCAGATTAAGAGTGGGTGACTTTCATCAAGAAGTTATCTTGTGTTTTGTCTTGGAAGGTCTACCTGCAGCTTTGGTTCTGGATTTACCAAGCATAACTTGATTAGCACATACATCTTCATTCCGGTGAGATTGTACCATTTTTTCACCGATTCTGCTTGTACCTTTATGATAAAAAATCTGTCACAGTGGCCATCACAGTTATGTGGTGCTAAGTAGAGATGGCCCAAACTATCCGCCGGCGAACAGTTCCCGGCGAACATAGCTTGTTCGCGTTCGCCTCTGCCGGGCGAACATATGCGATGTTCGGTCCGCCCCCTATACATCATCATTGAGCAAACTTTGACCCTGTACCTCACAGTCAGCAGACACATTCCAGCCAATCAGCAGCATACCCTCCTTCCCAGACCCTCCCACCTCCTGCACAGCATCCATTTTAGATTCATTCTGAAGCTGCAGTCTTAGTGAGAGGAAGGAGAGTGTAGCTGCTGCTGATTTAATTGGGAAATCGATAGCTAGGCTAGTGTATTCAGTGTCCACTCCAGTCCTGAAAGACTCATCTGATCTCTGCTGTAAGGACAGCGTCCTGCTTTTTTTTTTCCTTTATATACATATTGCAGTTGCCTGGCCTGCCTGTGTGTGAGGAGCTGCAGGCCCACAGACTGTAGTGTGCCCACTGCCAGTGCCCACCCCTGTCATTCCGTGTGGCACAGGACTTTGCATCAAAAAAAGGCATTTCATTTTTACACTTTAATCTAAGGTTAGTTGCCTGCCAGTGTGTGTCAGGCTGACTTCCACTGACTGTAGTGTGCCCACTGCCAGTGCCCACCACTCATACCGGCTGGCACAGGACTTTGCATAAAAAGGCATTTAATTTTTACACTTTAGTGTAATTTCAGCTGCTTGCCTGCTGCTAGTGTGTGTCAGGCCGACTTCAACTGACTGTAGTGTGCCCACTGCCAGTGCCCACCCCTGTCATCCCGAGTGGCACAGGACTTTGCTTAAAAAAGGCACTTCATTTTACACTTTAATCTAAGGTTAGTTGCCTGCCAGTGTGTGTCAGGCTGACTTCCACTGACTGTAGTGTGCCCACTGCCAGTGCCCACCACTCATACCGGCTGGCACAGGACTTTGCTATAAAAAAGGATTCACTTTACATTTGTGTACACTGCTTAACTGCTAGAGCCACTTCACGCTGTAGTTGCCCCTGCCAGTATTGTCAGTGTGGTCAGGCTGACTTCCACTGACTGTAGTGTGCCCACTGCCAGTGCCCACCACTCATACCGGCTGGCACAGGACTTTGCATAAAAAAGGTATTTAATTTTTACACTTTAGTGTAATTTCAGCTGCTTGCCTGCTGCTAGTGTGTGTCAGGCCGACTTCAACTGACTGTAGTGTGCCCACTGCCAGTGCCCACCCCTGTCATCCCGTGTGGCACAGGACTTTGCTTAAAAAAAGGCACTTCATTTTTACACTTTAATCTAAGGTTAGTTGCCTGCCAGTGTGTGTCAGGCTGACTTCCACTGACTGTAGTGTGCCCACTGCCAGTGCCCACCACTCATACCGGCTGGCACAGGACTTTGCATAAAAAGGCATTTAATTTTTAGACAGTAGTCTAAATTCAGTTGCTTGCCTGCTGCCAGTGTGTGTCAGGCCCTCTTCCACTGACTGTAGTGTGCCAACTGCTAGTGCCAACCACTTATACCGGGTGGCACAGTAGCTTGCCGATAAATAAGGCATTTAATTTTTAGACAGTAGTCTAAATTCAGTTGCTTGCCTGCTGCCAGTGTGTGTCAGGCCCACTTCCACTGACTGTAGTGTGCCCACTGCCAGTGCCAACCACTTATACCGGGTGGCACAGTACCTAGCACGCGTAGTACCACTTATCTAAAAAAAAAATGACAGGCAGAGGCAGGCCACCCCGCAGGGGCCGTCGTGGTCGTGGTGCTTTGATTTCCACTATCCCTGGAATAATGCCCAGTTTTCAGAGGCCACGTACCCTGAACCCGAAAAATTCAGAGGACGTAGTTGACTGGCTTAGACAGGACACCCAATCTTCAACAGCCTCCGCTAAGAACCTTGACGCACCATCCTCCTCCAGCTCAGCTTCGGTCACCTGCTGTCAAGTTACCACGCACCCGCCCGTCGCCACCACCACCACTACCACCACAGCCACCACAGCCGCTTCACTTGATCCGTCAGAGGAGTTATTTACACATCAGTTGGATGCAATTAGTGATGCGCAACCATTATTGCCAGATGATGTAGATTACGGGGATATGTCTCAGTCAGGCAGGATTACACACATGGACGTACAGTGTGATGATGATGATGATGATGATGTTGTACCCGCTGCTGCTTCCTTTGCTGAGGTGTCAGATACAAGTGAAGCGGTTGATGATGACGATGTGTCCACGGATGCCACGTGGGTGCCTGCTCGAAGAGAAGAAGAGGGGAAAGTTCTGAAGGGAGACAGAGAGAATGAGGAGACGAGTTGGAAGCAGGGGGAGGTCGTCGCAAGGAGTTAGTGGCACAGTCAGACAGCATGTATCAGCACCTGGGGTCAGCCAGACAGCACGCCAGTCAACGCATGCTGTTGCCACCACCAGAATGCCGTCATTGCAAAGCTCAGCAGTGTGGCATTTTTTTGTGTGTCTGCCTCTGATAAAAGCAATGCCATTTGCAACCTGTGCCAAAAGAAACTGAGTCGTGGGAAGTCCAACACCCACCTTGGTACAACTGCTTTGCGAAGGCACATGATCTCACATCACAAACGCCTATGGGATCAACACATGAGTACAAGCAGCACACAAACTCAAAGCCACCATGCTCCTCCTGGTCCAGCATCTTCAGCCACGTCAACCACTGCTGTCCTCCCTGCCCCCTCTCAACCACCCGCCACTCCATCTCTCACCTTCAGCAGTTCCTGCTCATCTGCCCACAGTCAGGTGTCTGTCAAGGACATGTTTGAGCATAAGAAGCCAATGTCACAAAGTCACCCCTTGCCCGGCGACTGACAGCTGGCTTGACGGAACTCTTAGCCCGCCAGCTTTTACCATACCAGCTGGTA
The DNA here is from genome assembly GCA_033119425.1 of Bufotes viridis. Taxonomy (NCBI): domain Eukaryota; kingdom Metazoa; phylum Chordata; class Amphibia; order Anura; family Bufonidae; genus Bufotes; species Bufotes viridis. The sequence goes on along the minus strand of CM065589.1, from coordinate 4,862,244 downwards.
GAGTCTGAGGCCTTCAAAAATTTGTCACTATTGGGACACCACAGTGGAAGGTACCCGGACGAAATTTTTTTCAAAAAGGCAATCCCAAACCTCTACCATGTCATTGAAAAGGAAGTCATGGCATCTCTGGCATACAGTGTTGGGGCAAGGGTCCATCTGACCACTGATACCTGGTCTGCAAAGCACGGTCAGGGCAGGTATATCACGTATACTGCGCATTGGGTCAACCTGCTGACGGCTGACAAGCATGGAATGCGTGGCTCCGCAGCGGAGTTGGTGACACCACCACGACTTGCAGGCAGACCTACTGCCACCTCCTCTACTCCTACTCCATCCTCTTAAATATCCTCCTCGGCTGAGTCCTCTTCTGCTGCGGCGTCTGGCTGCACATCAACTGATTCCCCCCAGCTCCCCAGGGGCTATTCCACATCCCGGATACGACAGTGTCACGCTATCTTGGGGTTGACTTGCCTGAAAGCAGAGAGCCACACAGGACCAGCACTCCTGTCCGCCCTGAACGCACAGGTGGATCAGTGGCTGACCCCGCACCAACTGGAGATCGGCAAAGTGGTGTGTGACAATGGAAGCAATCTGTTGGCGGCATTAAATTTGGGCAAGTTGTCACATGTGCCGTGCATGGCACATGTGTTGAATCTCATCGTACAACGTTTTGTGTCTAAGTACCCAGGCTTACAGGACGTCCTCAAGCAGGCCAGGAAGGTGTGTGGCCATTTCAGGCGTTCCTACACGGCCATGGCGCACTTTTCCGATATTCAGCGGCGAAACAACATGCCAGTGAGGCGCTTGATATGCGACAGCCCGACACGTTGGAATTCAACACTCCTAATGTTCGACCGCCTGCTCCAACAAGAAAAAGCCGTCAACGAGTATTTGTATGACCGGGGTGCTAGGACAGCCTCTGCGGAGCTGGGAATCTTTTGCCACGTTACTGGACACTCATGCGCAATGCCTGTAGGCTCATGCGTCCTTTTGAGGAGGTGACAAACCTAGTCAGTCGCACCGAAGGCACCATCAGCGACCTCATCCCATTTGTTTTCTTCCTGGAGCGTGCCCTGCGAAGAGTTCTGGATCAGGCTGTAGATGAGCGTGAAGAGGAAGAGGAAGAGTTGTGGTCACCATCACCACCAGAAACAGCCTTGTCATCATCGCTTGCCGGACCTGCAGCAACGCTGGAAGAGGAGTATGAGGAAGAGGAGTCAGAGGAGGAATGTGGCGGCTTTGAGGAGGAGGAAGACCAACCACAGCAGGCACCCCAGGGTGCTCGTTGTTGTCACCTATCTGGGACCCATGGTGTTGTACGTGGCTGGGGGAAGAACAGACCGTCAATGACATCAGTGAGGACGAAGAACGGGAAATGAGTAGCTCTGCATCCAACCTTGTTCAAATGGGGTCTTTCATGCTGTCATGTCTGTTGAGGGACCCACGTATAAAAAGGATAAAGGAGAATGATCTGTACTGGGTGGCCACGCTACTAGACCCCGGTATAAGCAGAAAGTGGCAGAAATGTTACCAAATTACCGAAAGTCGGAAAGGATGCAGCAGTTCAAAACCAAACTAAAAAATATGCTTTACACAGCTTATAAGGGGATGTCACAGCACAACGGGAATCTAACAGGGAAGAGGTGAGTGTAATCCTCCTCCTACCACGGCGGCAAGGACTGGACGATTTACAGATGTGTTGTTGATGGAGGACATGCGGAGCTTTTCAGTCCTACTCATCGCCACAGCCCTTCGGGATCCAGCCTTAGAGAGCGACTCGACCGACAGGTAGCAGACTACCTCGCCTTAACAGCAGATATCGACACTCTGAGGAGCAATGAACCCCTTCACTACTGGGTGTGCAGGCTTGACCTGTGGCCTGAGCTATCCCAGTTTGCGATAGAACTTCTGGCCTGCCCTGCTTCAAGTGTCCTGTCAGAAAGGACCTTCAGTGCAGCAGGAGGCATTGTCACTGACAAGAGAAGTCGCCTCGGTCAAAAAAGTGTTGATTACCTCACCTTCATAAAGATGAATGAGGCATGGATCCCGAAGGGACTGACAGTGGGGGATACGTTTGACTAACAAAAGGCCTGATTACATGCCTTGGCCTCAAAATGGTCCCCACGCTGCTGTATTTAATGTCTGCATACCGGATGACTTTCGTGAATTCTCCACCACCAACTAGGGTTCAAGCCGCAATGTTTTAGTCACTTTTCTGCCTGGAAAACATAAATTTTTCCGGCCGCTGCTACAATAGCGGCTGCAACAGTGCCATTATTTTTCAGGCATGTGTACATGCCTAATTTTTCTGTCCTATGGTGCAGCACTGTGGCTGCAAAAACAAACAAAAAAAAAGGCACATACAAGTGTCAATTCCCCTTCGTGATCGTTACCTTGTTGTGGTGAAGGGGCTTGCGTATCACAATGAAGCAATCATCATCACCTCTATAAGTGTGTTGGCAATGTTGCCACACCCCAGATGATAAGGCCGTTGCTTCATTATGGTCAGACCAAAAGCGATCGGACGGCTGGATAATATTTCATAGAAAAACATTAATTTACCTTTTTTTTATATGTTGTATGGGTTTTAATACATAAAATAAAAAATCATAATAAAGTCTCTTAATAGTTTATTAGAAATGATGCAGACAATTAAAAAATCCCCATCAATTCCAATACAAAGCAAGTACAGAGCTCAGAACTAAATTATTTCATGATGTCGTAATGGTTCGCTAATTCGACAATGGTTAATCAATTCGACCGGATAGGGTCCGTAACAGGGATTAAACTGATAGGAATAGTACTAGTTAAGACACCACTCATATAGGGTGTCACAGCACATTGCTCTGTGCACGCGCAGTGCCCCAATTTGGGAGTAAGAGGACCGACCAAGCTGCTTTTTCCATCTCCCGGTTCCTGAAATCAATTCAGTTTAGTGTATGAGAGTTTGGTCTGTCACTGTGAAGGCAGTCGAAGGTACCCGGCCTAAATTTTTTTCACAAAAGGCAATCCCTGATATGGGACGTAACAGGGATTAAACTGATGAGAATAATACTACAGAAAATACCACTCATATCGGGTGTGACAGTAAATTGCACGGCGCAGACGCAGTCACCGTGGTTTAAAACAGAGTGGAGGGAGCCAGCGTTTTTAACCATCTCCCCGTTCGAAAAATCTATTCAATAAATGGCCCCCAGATTGGGGACGTTAGAGGATTAAACTGATGAGAATAGTACTACAGAAAATACCACTCATATCGGGTGTGACAGTAAATTGCACGGCGCAGACGCAGTCACCGTGGTTTAAAACAGAGTGGAGGGAGCCAGCGTTTTTAACCATCTCCCCGTTCGAAAAATCTATTTAATAAATGGCCCCCAGATTGGGGACGTTAGAGGATTAAACTGATGAGAATAGTACTACAGAAAATACCACTCATATCGGGTGTGACAGTAAATTGCACGGCGCAGACGCAGTGACCGTGGATTAAAACAGAGTGGAGGGAGCCAGCGTTTTTAACCATCTCCCGTTCGAAAAATCTATTCAATAAATGGCCCCCAGATTGGGGACGTTAGAGGATTAAACTGATGAGAATAGTACTACAGAAAATGCCACTCATATCGGGTGTGACAGTAAATTGCACGGCGCAGACGCAGTCACCGTGGTTTAAAACAGAGTGGAGGAGCCAGCGTTTTTAACCATCTCCCCGTTCGAAAAATCTATTCAATAAATGGCCCCCAGATTGGGGACGTTAGAGGGATTAAACTGATGAGAATAGTACTACAGAAAATACCACTCATATCGGGTGTGACAGTAAATTGCACGGCGCAGACGCAGTGACCGTGGATTAAAACAGAGTGGAGGGAGCCAGCGTTTTTAACCATCTCCCCGTTCGAAAAATCTATTCAATAAATGGCCCCCAGATTGGGGAGTCGGGGACGTTAGAGGATTAAACTGATGAGAATAGTACTACAGAAAATACTACTCATATCGGGTGTGACAGTAAATTGCACGGCGCAGACGCAGTCACCGTGGTTTAAAACAGAGTGGAGGGAGCCAGCGTTTTTAACCATCTCCCGTTCGAAAAATCTATTCAATAAATGGCCCCCAGATTGGGGACGTTAGAGGGATTAAACTGATGAGAATAGTACTACAGAAAATACCACTCATATCGGGTGTGACAGTAAATTGCACGGCGCAGACGCAGTCACCGTGGTTTAAAACAGAGTGGAGGGAGCCAGCGTTTTTAACCATCTCCCGTTCGAAAAATCTATTTAATAAATGGCCCCAGATTGGGGACGTTAGAGGATTAAACTGATGAGAATAGTACTACAGAAAATACCACTCATATCGGGTGTGACAGTAAATTGCACGGCGCAGACGCAGTCACCGTGGTTTAAAAACAGAGTGGAGGGAGCCAGCGTTTTTTAACCATCTCCCGTTCGAAAAATCTATTCAATAAATGGCCCCCAGATTGGGGACGTTAGAGGGATTAAACTGATGAGAATAGTACTACAGAAAATACCACTCATATCGGGTGTGACAGTAAATTGCACGGCGCAGACGCAGTCACCGTGGATAAAAACAAAGGGGAGGGAGCCAGCGTTTTTAAACCATCTCCCGTTTGAAAAATCAATTCAATTGACCTTTCGGGGACCCTTGGTGTTGTACGTGGCTGGGTGGAGGAAGAAACCTTCAATGACATCACCGGGACGTGGCTAGCTTGGTATCCAACCTTGTGCAAATGGGGAGTTTGCAGTTGTGCAAATGAACTGTTTGCGGTGCATTAAAAGGGAGTTTGGTCTGTCAATGTCAGTGAAGCGGGCGTAACCCTTACACTACCTGATCGATACAACATCATACCTGATCGTATACACACACTGGATGTTTTAAAGCACGTTATTCCAAACAATTTAGGAATGTTAGTTGATTTATGCCCTTTATGGATTAAAACCCGACTCTGCGTCCACTACGTAATTTTCCATGGGAGTTCTGCCATAGATCCCCCTCCGGCATGCCACAGTCCAGGTGTTAGACCCCTTGAAACAACTTTCCCATCACTATTGTGGCCAGAAAGAGTCCCTGTGGGTTTTAAAATTCGCCTGTCTATTGAAGTCTATGGCGGTTGCCCGGTTCGCCAGTTCGCGAACATTTGCGGAAGCTCGCGTTCGCTGTTCGCGAACTGAAAATTTTATGTTCGCGACATCACTAGTGCTAAGACGCGTATGTGCGCTATATGAAAAACATTGCACCAATACTGTTGTGTTGTACGCCGTGCCAAATCATTTTGTCCGGGCTTAATTTTTGTGGGACCAGGTTCTTCTTTGGATGTTGCACCCTCATTGATGTACCTTGATCATGAGGGTGACCTCCATGGGACAATTTGGACCAAAAAATTGATTTTGTTTTGTCTGGATATGAGTTATCACTGCTATTTTTTTATATTTACAGTACTTTTAACGATTAACTAGTAAAAGTGAAGTTTTAAGCCTAGTCCACTAGTGGTTTGAGAGAGTTTACCAAGCATAATCCAACTATCGATTGGCAAGCTAGGCAGATTCTGGATTGGGGGGGCTATTGCATTGATAATTGTTTTAATACATCCTTTTCTGTGGGCTGCACCCTCATTTATATCTGATTTTTCTGAGAATGGATGTCAAGATTTACCTCCCCATCAGGAATATGATTGCCCTGTTAATCTTATTCCCATTGCTAAATTGCCTAAATCTAGGTTGTATAACCTTTCTGAACCTGAAAGGCAGGCCATCAGAGAATATATTGCAGAGAGTTTAAAGAAAGGGAACATAAGACCTTCCAAGTCTCCAGTGGCTGCGTTTCTTTTTCGTAAAAAAAAAAAAGAATGGAGATCTTCGGCCATGTCTCGATTTTCATGAATTTAATCAGATTACTATCCGTGATCCTTACCCTCTTCCTTTGATTCCTTGTTTAACCAGATTATTGGTGCCAAGGTGTTCTCCAAGTTAGATTTAAGGGGGGCATATAATCTGATCAAGAAGAAGGAAGGGGATCAATGGAAGACGTCTTTCAATACTCCTGAGGGTCACTTTGAGAGCCTGGTCATGCCCTTCTGGTTGACTAATGCCCCGGCGGTCTTCCAACATTTTGTGAATGACATCTTTCATGACCTGGTTGGGAGGTTTGTAGTTGTGTATATAGATGACATTCTTATTTATTCTCCAGAGATGGATACACATCAGAATTATGAGACAGGTGTTACAGATACAAGAAGAAGTGTGGTTGTCCAGCTCACCTGCACATGAATGTCCTTCTCCCAGGGTGCACGGATGGATCCAGGAGATCCTTGGAAGTAGCAGAAAAAGAAAGATTCCAGCACTCCAGTAAATTCAGTTTAAAAAGCCTTGGCATCCTTTATTTTCGGTAGACGTAATCAACATACAAGGATAAGTTTTTCCAGCATAATTACACCTGTGCAGCGGTCTACGCGTTTCGAGCGTTACCGCTCTTACTCATGACCTCCAGTGTATCTGCAATCTTAGCAAATAAATACTGTGTAGTGGGGGAGGAAACCTTCCTCCAAGTAAAGGAAACATCAGGTGTTTCAATTTACACCTGATTGCAGAAGCACTGGTGAACATTGCTTGGATAAATTTTATCACCAACTTAACATATTCTTAGTTAAAAACAACATTACAAACAAACAATGATCTATTTACACTGAAAGTGTAACTGGCAAGTGTCTGACTAGCACACTAGAAAAAATAGTTGCATAATATATGTAGACATAGAAAAAACTGCATCAAAATCTAGTCTGAACAGTGTCCAATTTGTCAAAATAAGCAGTGCGTCATAATAAGACCACTGCTGTGCAACAAGAATATAAAACCAAAGTAAGAATATAGCGCATAGTACTTTGTTCTATTACATGTTCTCCACCCTATTAAATATAAATAAATTTGTCAGAGACATTACTATAAACAAACATTTTTTTGGGTCGGAGGACAAGCCAATGCCTTTAAAATCTGATTCATCTGGTTCCAACGAATTTTTTTGTTTAACATTCTGTGAACAAATGGCTATTTTACAAATGAATGAATTAATGGCTGAATCTATGGATACGGAGAGGGTTGTGGATAAAGGTTTTTTCTCTGTCCGCAACCCTCGTTTCTATCCAACCCAGTCTCGTACACCGGGTATGGATATGTTCCAAAACTTGGTAGAAAAACAATTGTTGAATTTACATATTAATCAAAAAACTACATTAAAAATAACAACATTACAAAAAACATAAAATAGCCCTGGAACAATTAGAACAGAATGACAACCTGGTTATCAAACTGGCAGACAAAGGGGCGCAGTGGTGGTTATGGACAAACCTGTATATAAACACCAATTGGAGCTTATTTTGTCTGACACATCCACTTATCAAGTATTAAATAAAAATCCAATACATGATTACAAATTGATACATAATGCTCTTGTAGATCAGGGGGAACACATGGGAATTTTTAATTCCTCCCAGATTGCATATTTGAAAGTGGAGAGTCCTATTACTCCCATTATACATGCATTGCCAAAAATCCATAAAGGTTTGGTCCCCCACCACTGCGCCCCATCGTCTCAGGCATAGGTTCTCTTTGTGAGAGATTGGGGCAATGGCTTGATTCTGTGATACAACCTTTGGTAGTGAGAATCCCGGATATCTCAGAGACACCAGTGAAGTTCTAAGAAATTTCTCCGATAAAATATGGAACAGTAATTACACGTGGATTACTTTAGATGTGGTGTCGCTGTATCCGTCGATTCCTCACCAAGTAGCGATCACTTCCCTTGAGTATCATCTTCACAGATACAGTAAGCATGGTGAAAAAGAAATTGACTATATATTAAAAGTCACCAGATTTTTGCTTACACACAATTATTTTATGTTTGATGGAATATTTTATCTCCAGATTCAAGGAGTTTCAATGGGGGCTAAATTCTCCCCCTCCCTGGCCAACTTGACCATGGCATTTTGGGAAGAAAAATATATTTTTTCCACCAACAATCCATTTAAGCTGGGAATAGAGTGGTATGGCAGGTACATCGATGACCTGCTCGTTATCTGGTCAGGCGATGTGCCTGCCATACCCTCATTCCTCAGCTATGTTAATAATAATGCCTACAACTTAAAATTTACATGTCATACCAACGAGAGTACTGTGGATTTTTTGGATTTGACACTCAGGGGAATTCCAAACCAAGTTATACACACCAAAACATTCCGTAAACCTACATCAGGCAACACTATACTCAGAGCCAACAGCCACCATCCGATACATGTGATAAAATCAGTACCTACAGGGGAGTTTATTAGAGCTAAAAGGAATTGCAGCATTGATACAGACTTTCAACATGAATGTAAGTTAATAACGCACCGTCTGCAAAATAGAGGTTATCCACTCTGGATGATCAACAGAGGTTACTATATAGCCACGAATAAAAATCGCAAAGACCTTCTGTTTGGTAGACGCTGCGTTAAAAATTCCTCTCAACCCACTCTGGTGCTCACATATAGTAGACAGTTTTCATTGATTAGACAAATAATCCTTAATCATTTACCGATACTCCATGAAGATCAAACGGTTAGCAACATTTTAAATAGTGGCTGCAGAATTGTCAGCAAACGTTAGCCAACTATTGCTAACAAAGTTTCACCCTCTTTCTTTTCATACACCCCAAAACAACAACCACATGGTTGAGTACTAAAGGTTTTTATAAATGTGGCAGCCACCCATGTAAATGTTGCAAACATGTGCTACCCACAAAAACCTTTTGGGATTCTACACACAACACTGAATACAATATTAATTCCTACATAAATTGTAATAGTAGCGGTGTTGTGTATATTATCTCCTGTACAACATGTGACTTGTTATATGTGGGCAGCACCACACGCAAATTTAAAGTCCGTCTTCTAGAACATCTGAATTATATAAAAAGCGAGTCATACACTAACATTTCAGGTGCTGCGAAACACTTTATTAATTTTCATGGCAGAAGCACACAATCCTTCAAGGCTTTTGCCATAGAAAAGTTTTTATACCAATAAGAGGGGGACATGAAACATAAGACTCTGTTAAGGGAAGCCTTTTGGCTTTTCAAACTGAATACCAGGTTACCTCTAGGCATGAATTATAAGAAAGAATTTTTGCACTTTTTTAACTAATCATTCCATGTAATAGAACAAAGTACTATGCGCTATATTCTTACTTTGGTTTTATATTCTTGTTGCACAGCAGTGGTCTTATTATGACGCACTGCTTATTTTGACAAATTGGACACTGTTCAGACTAGATTTTGATGCAGTTTTTCTATGTCTACATATATTATGCAACTATTTTTCTAGTGTGCTAGTCAGACACTTGCCAGTTACACTTTCAGTGTAAATAGATCATTGTTTGTTTGTAATGTTGTTTTTAACTAAGAATATGTTAAGTTGGTGATAAAATTTATCCAAGCAATGTTCACCAGTGCTTCTGCAATCAGGTGTAAATTGAAACACCTGATGTTTCCTTTACTTGGAGGAAGGTTTCCTCCCCCACTACACAGTATTTATTTGCTAAGATTGCAGATACACTGGAGGTCATGAGTAAGAACGGTAACGCTCGAAACGCGTAGACCGCTGCACAGGTGTAATTATGCTGGAAAAACTTATCCTTGTATGTTGATTACGTCTACCGAAAATAAAGGATGCCAAGGCTTTTTAAACTGAATTTACTGGAGTGCTGGAATCTTTCTTTTTCTGCAGGTGTTACAGATACTAAGGCCTAATTCACACGTCCGTAGTGTGTTGCGGATCCGCAAGTTGCAGATCCGCAACACACCTTGCCACCAGCCCTATAGAGATGCCTATACTTGTCCGCAATTGCGGGCAAGAATAGGACATGCTCTATATAATTGCGGAGCCGGCGGCCAGAAGACCATCACGTCCCCATTCAAAATGAATGGGTCCGCACCCGTTCCGCAGATTTGAGGTACTGAAAAGCCTCAACGCGTTTTTCCCTTGTGATCAAACAAGGGTTCATCAGGAGGACAGGAGGAACATAGGACTGATGTGAATGGGGTAACCGCCATGTATCGTATGAGCTACTGGTGTAAAGCGCTTTTGGACATTGACAAAGTCTTATCATGAAATCAAACTGCAGTGTATATCCATTCATGCTTCCTCCTGTGCTGGCAATGTAAGATGTGCCCTATCGACAGCACGCCACTGTACAGCACTCCCAACTAAGAGTGCCTGATCTGTTTGACACCATATAACAGAATATTGTCCTCCTGATGAACCCTTGTTTGATCACAAGGGAGAAACGCGTTGAGGCTTTTCAGTACCTCATTTGAGGTTTCGAGTATTTTTTTCTGTAATACACATGGGCTTATTGAGCCTTGGGCTGTCATCATATATGCCGAACGGCACCCTAGATGGTATATCACCACAGGAATGATTTTGATTGATAAATCTGGCGTCTCAGTGTCACAGTAGGAACCATATGAGACTGATATATTTCAGTCCAACCTTGAATACTGGTGACAGAATATGTGAATTTGCAGCGGGTTCTGCTAACCTGGTAATTGCCACTTGCGTCCTGTATGTAGCCTGAGTGGTCCTGGTAGGGACTAATAGGGATATATAGACGAGGTACAAGGACAGGGAGTCCCCACCATCAGGGGAGATCCCTGGGCTGAGATCTAGCTGAGGGCTTAACCAGGGACAGACATCCATGTCCCCTATACAGCATTACACCCACGTATCATCTACTATTGGTACAAACACCCATTTATAGGTCATATCGGACGCAGGTGCCAAGGATCAGTGGAGTGCAGAGAGTGTTCCCCTGTCATTGCAATAAAAGGGGTATTAGCCCCATATTATAATAATTATATTAAAGGTTATGTTTTAAGGGGATTGACTTTGTTGGAATTTGAATTTTTGATTATCCCCCAAATTTTGTATAAATACTAGTTGGAGCTGGTTTAGCTCCTATGAAGCCCCTGCCTGTGGCAGGGCTTCATAGGAATACATTGTAACTCTCATACATTCCAATGTTGGTGTATGAGAGAAGCAATCTCAAACGGAACTATAAAATACTGTAAAAAAATTTTTATAAAAAGTTTAAAAAAATAATTAAAAAATCCCCCCAAAAAATCACCCCATTCCTAAAAATTTAAATAAAAAACTATAAACTATAAAAAATACACATTACGGGTATTTCCGCGTGCGAAAGCACCCGAACTATTAAATATTTTTCAGGTATGACAAAACGGAAAAAAAAGTTAAAATGTTTGATTAGACGTTTTTTAGTCTCTTTACCTACCACAAAAAAATAAAGTAAAATTAAATAAAATAAATTTAAAAAGTAATAAAAAAAACAAACCCCATAATGGTATGAATGAAACCTACAGAACATCCCTTTAAAAAATGAGCCCTAACACAGCTCCGTACCAATAACTATAAAATAGTTATAGAGGTCACAATATGGCGATGAAAAGGGAAAAAAACTAATATTTTTCAAAGTTTTTATTTCAGTATTAAAATGCAAGAAAAACTATACATATCTGGCATGGCCGTAATTGTACTGACCTGCAGAATGAAAGTAACAGGTCAATTTTACCGTAAAGGGAACACTGTAAAAACAATACATAAAACTAATGAGTAATTGCGTAATTTTTACAATTCACCCCCACATGGATTTTTTTTCCGTCTCCCCACTACATCGTTTGCAATATTAAATGGTGGAATTAGAAAATGCAACTTATCCCGCAAAAAACAAGCGCTCATATGGCTATGTAAACGGAAAAATAAAAAATACTTGGAAAGGCAGGGAGTAAAAAACGAAAATGCGAAAAACCCTCCAGGTCTGAAAGGGTTAACTGTAAGGTTTACAATATAAGTCATGAACAGAAAATATGTCTTCCTAAACAGGATTTATCAGATGTTTTATACAAGCCGTTACATCAATTAAGCTTTTATATGCAAATATAAAACGTGAAATGAAAACAATGTCTATGACCCAGTGATATATTGTTTCGTTATATTGTGGCCATATGGCTTCTCTCTTGTGTGACTTCACTAATGACCCCTAATTATGGCTTTAGAAACAAAAACATTTTTCTCATTCGGAATGCAGCTTCTCTCATGTGTGATTCCTCTTATGTTTAACAAGATTGGAATTCTGTGTAAAACATTTCCCATATTCTGAACATGAATATGGCTTCTCTCCTGTGTGACTTCTCTCATGTCTATCAAGATGTGATTTCCGTGTAAAACATTTCCCACATTCTGAACATGAATATGGTTTCTCTCCTGTGTGACTTCTCTCATGTATGACAATCTCAGATTTTTGTCTAAAACATTTTCCACATTCTAAACATGTATATGCTTTCTCTACTGTGTGACTTCTCTCACGTCTAACAAGATGTTATTTCCGTGTAAAACATTTTCCACATTCTGAACAGGGAAACGGCTTTTCTCCTGTGTTAATTCTCTCATGTATAACAAGATGTGATTTTTGTCTAAAATATTTCCCATATTCGGAGCATGTATATGCTTTTTCTCCTGTGTGACGTCTTTCATGTTTAACAAGATTTGATTTAAACATAAAACAATAAAACCAGATAACAATAGTAAGATTTCGTATATTCAGTGGTTGTATTGGCGCAGGAGACAAATCTGTAAGTGTGCACAGATTTGTAGTGGTATACTATAGCTGAGCTAGGTTTGCTCAGATCCTGCGTCAACAGAAAAACTGATATAGCGTGTAGGCAATCTCCTTTACATCTAATAATTGTCCATAGTGCCACTTGAAGTTCTTTGCAACAAAATTGCACCATATACTGGGCCAAAAAACGTAAAATCTATAGCTGTGTGTCTCTGAATATCCTATATAACCGCAGAAAACTCTATGCGTTAGTATTATATATATGGAAAGCCAAAGTCTCTAGAAAAGTGTGTCTCAACAGATAACTTCTCGATCACCGGTAAATCGCATCATATTATATATATCTGTTTTTCTTCTGCAGAGTCTCTGTTTTGTGTTGGTATTTCTTACCTCCTTCCCTGTAGGTACGTGTCTATTCCGGTGGCTTGGCGAGGGGCGAGCGGAGCAAATTGTCCGTCGGTGTCTCGCGTCGCACACCTCGAGCCGAACAGCGCAAGTCTCGTGAGGGTATGTGCGATGTCGTCCCCACTGCTGCGCATCCGGACACCAGGGAACAGAAGCAATGTAGTTACCTATTTCTTCTTATTTCTTTTTTTAGTTGTAGTCTTTCAAATCCTTTATTGTATGGCCATACAGTGTTCTTTTTGGAGGACTTTTAACGCGGGTACATCCACCTTCCTGCCATACGCGTTTTGGGATAGTACACTATCCCTTCCTCAGACTGTCTGAAAAATATTCTTCTCTGTTATCAAGTCTCGACTAGGAATTCATCCTAGAATTAAAGACCCACACTGCACTTAATGATAAAAGATATAGCAGATTTGTGGCAGTCAAGTCAATGCTTTAGGACAAGATATCACAATATGAAACTGCGTCCCGCCATTCTAACTTTTCAAGGCACTCCAAGGCTTCATCCCGTTCCTCGAAATCTATTGCCCAGTCATCATCACTAAGATCTCGCTTACAGCATTCTTCGCTGAGTACCTCATTGGTGTTGGCACACGCAAAAGCGGAAGCAGTGAAGGTACAAGCTCACTACATTAGAAAGGAAGCAGCCATTAAGGTACAAGTCGCAGAGACACAAGCCCAATTTTAAGCTAATCAAGCAGCTATACAAGCCCAATCTCAAGCTAATCAAGCAGCTATAGAGGCTCAGGCGCAAGCGACCAAAGCTAAGGCTGAAGCTGTGTTGGAGGTCCTTCAGAAGGAAAGGGAAGAAGCCATGGTTGAACTCAGAGTTCTTGAAGAAACTGCTGAAGAAGAAGAAACTTATTATCCTATGTCCAAGATATCTAATGACTCAGAAGAGCATACCCTGTAATTCGTCCTAGACCAAAGCAAAGTCAATGCATTTGCACCACAAGATTTGGCCTCTGCATGCCAGCCTGCTGAAATCATGCAAGTAGAAATAGAGGCAGCCGATAACTATACAGTTGACCCCAGTCCAGTGGACATTTCTCTTTCTTTCAAACCTCTGGCACCTTTCACAGTATTTCAGGAGCCATTAGAGATCAAGCCACTTCAAGCTCACCAAATCACATTAAAACCTCCTGAGACTAGTTACATAGCAACCAAGACGTTGGCGCCAACATTACCAGATGTGAAGCCTTTACTTACGCTTAACCCAGCTGCCACTCCATTCCATCTTCCAACCCCCAAACATAGGGTATCAGATGGTGCCAACAACACCAGCGAGGGAGAAGTTCACGTCGCCATGATGCAGGAAAGAAATGACGCATCAAAAATCGCTAAGTACCTCACCCTCAGGTACCTCATCAGTACTAGCCCTACGAACTTTGATGATTGCCCAGAGAACTATAGAAGTTGGAAGGCCACTTTCAAGACATCAGTTCAAACCCTTGGTGTTCCGCCTATGCAAGAACTTGATTCACTAATTAGATGGCTAGGTCCATGGTCTTCAAACTGTGTTAAGAAACTCAAAACCGTTCATATCTACGAACCAGTCAAAGCCCTTCTTCTCGTATGGGAAAGATTACAGCAGACATACAGCGGCTCGGAAGTAATTGAATGTGCTTTATTTAAACGACTATATGACTTTCCTGAATTATCCAATACAGACTGTTGAGGGTTCCAGGAATTAAGCGACCTTCTTCTTGACTTTGAAATCATCAAGGGAGACCCGCAGCTACCAGGTCTCAGCTTTCTTGATATGTCCCATGGTGTGGGCTTGATCATGGAGAAATTACTCCTCAATACTGAAGACCAATAGCAACAACAGGTTCAAAATACAAGGAGCAACATTGTGTTCCCTTTCCACCATTTTCATTCTTCTGTAGGTACATCAAGGACTTAGCTAGACTGAGCTTCAACACCTTGGGAACCAACATCTTTGGCTCTACTAAACAGAGACACGAGACTTTCAGTCCCAGACAGGGGGTCCTAAAGGTTTAATTTCCATAAAAAAGACAGGGGTTGTGTCCACTACTAATGCAGCTGCTTTCATTGGAAACTAAAGCCCCAAGGAACCCGATCATCATTGCCCTATCCATGATAAACCACATCCTTTAAGGAAGTGCCGTGTCTTCATAGGAAAGCCCTTTGAGGAACGTAAGGAGTTCCTAAGGAGTCATAATATCTGCTTCAGATGCTGTGCATCCAATGAGCATTTTGCCAGAGACTGTGAGGTTCCAGTCAAGTGTTTTGAATGCAATAGGGATCTACATGTGTCCGCTGTTCACCTGGGACCAATCAGGCGGAACCTAGAATCAGTTAGCTCGAGCAAGCCCTATTCCGATCAAGGCGGGAAGAGTGCCGACCGACCAACCACTACCGTAACTACCAGATGCACAGAGGTATGTGGAGAACTTGTGTGCGGTAAGTCTTGCTCTAAGATTTGCCTCGTGGATGTGTTTCCTACTGCACAACCAGAGAAGACCATAAGAATGTATGCTATTCTAGATGACCAAAGTAATCATTCCCTAGCTAGCCCTAAGTTCTTTGATCTGTTCAGGATAGAGAGAGAAACTACACCCTACACCCTAGGAACATGCTCTGGTCTTGTGACAACCTCAGGAAGAAGAGCTAATGGTTTCACCTTGAAGCCCATCAAAGAAGATAAGAAACTCTCTCTTCAAACCCTTATTGAGTGTGACAAATTGCCGGACGCAAGGGATGAGATTCCCACACCTGAAGCCGCACAGCATCACCCTCATCTCAGGAACATAGCCAAAGAGATTCCTCCCCTTGATAGCCATGCCGAAATCTTACTCTTGTTAGGTAGAGACATTCTTGAGGCTCATAAAGTCCTTGAACTACGCAATGGCCCTTTCAACGCTCCATATGCCCAGAAACTTACAGTGGGTTGGGTCATCTTGGGGAATGTATGTCTCGACAGAGCCTGCAGACCCTGCCAAGTACCCTGCTTCAGAACTGACATATTGATAGGGGGACGAACTTCTTGCTTCAGGCGGTGTCCTAACCACTAGTGATGAGCGGCAGGGGCAATATTCGAATTCACGATACTTCGCAAATATTTGGGCGAATATTCGACATATATTTGAAAATTCGCAAATTCGTAATCTCCAGTCATTATTTATTTGATTGCGAAAATTCGCATATAAAAATTTGCATAAACTGGTATTTAAAAAAAAAAATTATAATTTGCAATTGCGAATATATTTCACGATATTCTAAATATTTGCAAATTCTCGAAGTGACGATATTCGCAATTAAAATTCGCAATTCGAAAATTTGTGATGAACAATACTAACCACTACTATGTTCCTTGCCCAAATATTCTGGAGACTTGTTCATCGGAAAGCAGCTTAATTCCCAAGGAGTCAACTGCAGAAGAATGTTCCTGGACAGAAGGGCAGCTTGTAAAAAGGCCTTTAGGATCTCAATTGGAGCCCTCTTCAAGCTCTTCCCAGCTTTGCAGTCCTCACACAGTTTATCAGAATGAATCCTATATCTTTACTGACAACAAGCTATCTGATTCATGTAGTTCTGATGAGACACCGCAGAAATGTGAGCCTTCCAGTCAACCGTTTGACAATGAGTTTAATTCTGTAAAGGAAGTATCTTCTGAACGTTTTATAAAGGAGGTTGCTTCAACAGAGGAAGAGTTTATTTCAGATACTTTGCAAGAATCTTCAGTTCCATCTGCAGTTGTTGATTACACCCGGGAGGATCATAGTTCTTCCTAGTCTTCAACCAATGAGCACCTTCATATTGCTCAGCCTTTTCTGGAAACCACAGGGAAAAGTTCACCGCCAATGTCCATGACAAATACTGCATGTCAACAACCCAAGTCTGTATGTACAAAGACAAATCCCATTTCAGAAGTAAAAAGCAGACATGAGCATTCGCGTTCACGATCAATAGACAGAAAGCAATCTACATCTAAATTAGCCTCACAAAATAAGTGCTCTCACTCTAAATTTTTTGCAAGATCAAGGAGAACCAAATCACGCTCAGGTTCTAATGAAAGCAACAGACAATCTCCTGTAGTAAAAAAGAAGAAATCACTCAAGAATAAACCAGTAAAGATAGGAAATATTCCTGTGCCATCTGGCGTTTTCAAAGAGCACAACCTTTATAAGTTTCGGTGGAAGCAGGTACAACATCTCGCCAGTCAGTTCTGAAAAAAGTGGAGAAGAAAGTACCTCTGCCTCTTGCAAGAACGCAGAAGGTGGCAAGAACCAAGACCTAATTTAAAGGAAGGAGATTTTGATCTGTTAAGAGACAAAAAAGTTGATCGTCTCAACTGGCCTACTGGACTTATTACTAAAGTCGTATCCAGTTCGGATGGAAAGGTTCGTAAGGTGGAAGTGAGAACCGCAAGAGGTGGAGTAATCAAGACCTTCTTCAGCCCTGTTACAGAAGTTGTGTTACTCATGCCTGCAGAACTACCATGTTGAGATTCCTTCTACCAAAGATGCTCAACCTCTTCTAAGACTGTTTCCAGTACCAGCTCTATGGCCTGAGCTGAGAACATATCCTTTTTTGGTTTGAGTAAATGTTCATTGCATGTTTCCTTTTCAGGTTTATGGACATTATTCATTATTATTTTATACAATTCCATTGTATATATATATATATATATATATATATAGATCCCCAGAGAAGAGGCAGCACTCCTGAGTTAAATGGTGATGACCCAATTTATTCCATATATATAGTGGTATCTACCGATACCAGACGGGGAGTATTCTGTTTCAGTATCTTGCATTGTGTATTGGTATGCTCCTCTCTTCTCCTGTTTCTGCTTCTAGTTAGTTCAGCCTAGCCACTCCCTGTTTTCCCAGTCATTCATTGCTGTTAGTGTGTGCACAACTTTGAGGAGAATCTCCATCTTCTTAGCAAGGAGATATTGTTGGCATAATTATTTTACCATCTGGATTACCCTGCAACATCTTGTAATACAATCTCTGGATTAAAAAGCTACTTGATTAACTCTTGGGGGTCTGATGCGTAAACTGTAAGTGGAGAATGTCTGATTCAACAAGTCACCTCTGTGCGCATAGAGGCTGCTCTCTCACAGATGAATGATTGTATAAAGCTGACATTTCGAAACACCACAAACAGCATCTAGACATTATTTGAATAAAACAAGGAACATCATGGTTTGGAGCTGGAGAAGTGGGGCCTAATGGTTTGGGGCTGGTGGAGGGAACATCATGGTTTGGAGCTAGTGGAGGGACATCATGGTTTGGAGCTGCTTTGCTGCCTCATGGTCTGGACACCCTGCAACCATTGGGTAAACAACTGGACAGATTTATTAATCCTGTTTAAAACATTCAGAGTAAATCTAGAGATGCTCCACATTTATCCCAGGAGCTTGGGCTGGAGGACAGATCTGCTGCACAGCTACACAAGTCTGTCTACCTCTATACCACTTAGTGGATGGCTTTTCTGTCACAATGGAGCATCGTAAGCCCCGCCCCTGCAGAACTTGCCTGTTGTTTCTATATGTGGAACCCTAAAATCCCCCTTTTTTGGACAGATTATAAGAGCAGCACAGATCAGTCACTGGTTATCTACGAGCAAGTTCACACATAGCAGATCAGCTGCAGACATTTCTGTGACTGTCCCGCTACCCTGAATGTGGCTTCTAATAATCCATGCACCTGCTGCAGAAACAACCCAATACATGGACATTTCTACAATAAATCTGCCGTGTGTGAACACAGTCTAATGCAGCTAGAACATTCTGGGACCTGCAATTATTGCTAGAAGTCACACGTTCAGTCTGAAGGGGATGAGAAGATAATCGCTTAAGTGATGGACGACATGATCACATTTAGCAATTTAAAGCCGATGCCAGACAAGAATTTTAATACCAATTTTTTCACATTTTATTGAGACACCAACGACTTACATAACAGACGCCTGATTTACATGGATGACAAACAGTCGTACAGGGGCGGACATTGCCCATAAACTCCATGTATAATCTACAAGATATATACAATGCAGAATACGGATTTTACAAGACGTCACTGTAGTATAGTCTACTATACCGGCCCGATGGAGGCCAGAAGGACACGCCCCATCATGTGAATGGAGCGCTATGGATATGACTGACATATAAAGAACAGCCTCTAATGTAATCTGAGAAGTAATGAAGGAGCTCCTCCATTACATGTCACTGCACACACGTGTATACACTGCACATGACGGCTCTTACCTTGTGATATAAGAGGCTGGTGCTCCTCCATTACATGTCACTGCACACACGTGTATACACTGCACATGACGGCTCTTACCTTGTGATATAAGAGGCTGGTGCTCCTCCATTACATGTCACTGCACACACGTGTATACACTGCACATGACGGCTCTTACCCTGTGATATAAGAGGCTGGTGCTCCTCCATTACATGTCACTGCACACACGTGTATACACTGCACATGACGGCTCTTACCCTGTGATATAAGAGGCTGGTGCTCCTCCATTACATGTCACTGCACACACGTGTATACACTGCACATGACGGCTCTTACCCTGTGATATAAGAGGCTGGTGCTCCTCCATTACATGTCACTGCACACACGTGTATACACTGCACATGACGGCTCTTACCTTGTGATATAAGAGGCTGGTGCTCCTCCATTACATGTCACTGCACACACGTGTATACACTGCACATGACGGCTCTTACCCTGTGATATAAGAGGCTGGTGCTCCTCCATTACATGTCACTGCACACACGTGTATACACTGCACATGACGGCTCTTACCCTGTGATATAAGAGGCTGGTGCTCCTCCATTACATGTCACTGCACACACGTGTATACACTGCACATGACGGCTCTTACCCTGTGATATAAGAGGCTGGTGCTCCTCCATTACATGTCACTGCACACACGTGTATACACTGCACATGACGGCTCTTACCTTGTGATATAAGAGGCTGGTGCTCCTCCATTACATGTCACTGCACACACGTGTATACACTGCACATGACGGCTCTTACCCTGTGATATAAGAGGCTGGTGCTCCTCCATTACATGTCACTGCACACACGTGTATACACTGCACATGACGGCTCTTACCCTGTGATATAAGAGGCTGGTGCTCCTCCATTACATGTCACTGCACACACGTGTATACACTGCACATGACGGCTCTTACCCTGTGATATAAGAGGCTGGTGCTCCTCCATTACATGTCACTGCACACACGTGTATACACTGCACATGACGGCTCTTACCCTGTGATATAAGAGGCTGGTGCTCCTCCATCATGGCCTCCTTGTACAGATCCTTGTGTCCTTCTATATACTCCCACTCCTCCATGGAGAAATAGACAGTGACGTCCTGACACCTTATAGGAACCTGACAACACAATGACACCGTCATCACCCAGACCCTCCAGTGCTGTTACTGGAGAATTTCCCAGCATTCCCAGCAGTGTCACCTCTCCAGTCAGCAGCTCCATCATCTTGTGGGTGAGCTCTAGGATCTTCTGCTCATGTATCAGGGGTGAGGGGAGGCTCTGTGATGGGGGAGGGGTCCTGCTCCGCCCTCCTGACTCCTGGAGATGGATGATGGGAGTCACACAGTCCCCGATGTCTTCTTCACTATTGTGTACTCCTGTGGATGGAGAGAGACACTTAGGGAATAAACCCTTCAGGGGCCATGTGCTCTCCTCCGGCCTCTCCTCCTGGTACAACGTGCCTACTTACCTCCTCATGGCTCCTACATGACTATTGGTCACTGGTCACATGACACATCACTCACCATACTGGGGGCTGATCTTCAGGTTCTCCGTCACTTGGAAGGTCTGGGGGCCGTTCTCCAGGACCCTGGACTCTTCCTATCACTTCCTATGATGGATTCTCCTTCCCGATGTCTGACTTGTTACAGAATACAATACAGAGGAGAGAAATCTAGAGAAGTTTACCTCTCCGCTCAGCAGGGAGATGATCTCCAAGGTGAGGTCTAATATTCTTCTGCTGATCTCCTTCCCGTCCATCCTCGGGGTCATTCAGGAGAAGAGGAGAGAACTGGAGGAGCTGGAGGCTTCTAGTGCTGCAGGCGCCTTTATGAGAAGAGGAGAGGAAATCATCCAGGGGACAAGACCAGATGTCACCTCCAGAACCGCACTTCCTGAGCCTGGAGGGGCCCCCACCACATGGATTCCAGGGGCCCCAACATGGAGACCTCTGGTGGCTCCACAGGAGATAAGTGTCTGATAGATGCAGGTCCCACCTCTGGGCTGTGCTCAGCTGTGTCCAGAACTCCTAGAGAAGAGACTGGAGAGAGCTGAGCTCAGGCCGGGCCCCGCTCCATTCATTCTCCTCCTGGAGGCAGGGGCCCCTCACCAGGACAGTCAGGGGCCAGCGAATGATGACAACCCCCACTATCCCCACTACTCCCCCATCATACTAAGCTGAGGAGCAGAGAGGGATTCCTTGTGTGTAATGGAGGAGAATCTCCAGAGGTGACATGTCTGAGCTCTCCACCACACTGTCTCCTCACAGCTCATCTTACCTGCAGGCTGGAGGAATGGCTGATACCAGAGAGAACAAGAGCCCTGACTACCGACCAGGACCTGCCCGGTATCTGCTGCACTGCCAGAGCTGAAGGACCTGGGGTGACGTCACTGTCATGTGATCAGAGCAGGGGGCGGGGCTCAGCAGTGAAAAGGATGAGAGGACTGTCATTAAGACCATGTGACATCAGGGGGCGAGGCTTTGCATGGAGAAGCGATTATGATATCCTATAATGACCACCCTGGATATGCTAGGAGTTGTAGTTCTCTCCTCTAATGCTGGGACCTGTGGTGAATTTTGTCGACTTCTGGGACATGTACTTCAGTTTCGGGAGGAGAATGTTGTCCTTCCTGGTGCTGAACTGAAACCTGAGACAAACGTCTTCTGCGGATATTTGAGTTTGGGGCGGCAGGATGGTTGGAAGCTTCGATACCCTGATGACAGAGGTCACCCGCTCCTCTTATGTAGACGACCTCCAACACCGAGATCAGAGACCTTGTGCCGTCAGATCACAATGCTATGTGGGGATTTCTGGCCCTTTCAGTAGAAGACATTGAGCAGATTGATCACGATGGTGTGTAACGTCAGGCCTTATCGAGTCTGCAGCGGCATCAGATGCCCCAAAGAGGCGCTCACTAGGAACTGGCGGAGATTTCCCCAAAATACAAGGGTAAGTAATGGGAATAGTGGCGGGACGTTTGGTCCACGCCCCCTCTCACACTCCACCCATTTATAACAAAAATGGTAGCAAGACCAAAAAACGAGCTACTTGTGCAAATGAAAAGTGACTTTATGGCACCAGAATTCAGGCTCAGGGGCTTCATAAATCACCCCAATTGTCTTTCAGGAAGTATTAATGCTGAGAGCTGGGGCACATACCATGCAGAAAGGACGTAAAGACAAACCTGCCGATTATTGGCTGCAGCAGACGTCTTAAAGGAGTCTCTAAGAAGAGAAACAGCATAATGGAATAATAAAGATGTAATCTGTAGAAAATCCTCCACGACTGATGGCTCTTTGCCCTGCCATTCACTCTAATAGGCTTCGTAGGCCTGAGGCCTATAAGGCAGTAACTCCTGGCGCAGGAACACAGCGCTGTGATGTCAGCGTCTCTGGCCATAGGCCGGAAGATACCTGCGGGCGGCATTACAAATGGCGGGAAACGGGATGTCACTGGGTCATGTGGAGCAAGAGGGACAGGTTATTACGTGACGGCTGTCAACAGAATGTTGGTTCCCAGAGATCCGGGACCAGTGGAGGCGGCCGTGGAGTGGTGCAGCCAGAATCCACCGGCGGGGACCAGATATGAACCTCAGCACTTGTCCAGCCACTCTGAAGAGGATGAAGAGCCAATGCAGCAGACAGAACCAGAAGAACAATTTCTGCACTGATATTAGAAACTGAAGACACCTTGGGAATTAAGGTTCTAAGAAGCAGATGGTGCAGCAGATCTCTAAGGTTTGGTTCCTTACAAGACAGAGCGTGGAGGTCACTCACTCTTCTTGCTGAAGTTATGGCAACAAGAAATTTATTCTTTAACGATAAGTATTAATATTGATGTATCACAGTGGTTCATAGGGTATGGTATTACACTGCCAGCATTATGTCTGTGCAATTCAGTAGATTTCAGAACTCTAAGGATTACAGGGCACTATAAATCATTATAATGCTGTGTGATCCTGAGCGGAGGACAGAACGGGACCTCTCACTGACACATGCTGCGAGTTCCTCGCATTCAACTCACTCAGGTGTGTCTGGCCTTACAGGCAAATTCTGAGGAGTCAATAGGCAGATCACACAAATACTCCACAGGCAGTTTACAAAGAGGGATATTATACAAAATGTTTTCTCTTGGAATCCCATCTTACAAATCAAGAGTCAATTTACTTAACCAAATGTGCAGAGCTCCAGCAACGGAATGGTGGGAAAGGAGGTTGAGACAGGTGTACTATTTTTTAACAGCTCTTATTGTGTTTTTTGGGGGGGGGGGGGAACACTACAGTAGCCATGTGGGTGAGAGTAGGTGGGGGCTTTAATGGAGGAACAGTGAGGGGGTGTGATAAAGTATGGTGAGCCTCAAGATTGATGGGGTTAGAAGAACGAATCTAAAAGGAGAGACAAATGGGCAACTACACAAGGTAAGAGACGTCTTTTTTCATTTTGCTCCTAAATTTTCCAGGTTAGGAGCCAATGGATCTCTGATATTTATTTTTGTCTGGAGCACTGTGTTTGTTGACAACATTGTGAAACTTCATGGCATTCCCTCTGACGTGGTCTCGGATCGTGGGTCTCAGTTTGTGTCCAGATTCTGGAAGGCGTTCTGTACTCAGCTGGGGGTACAACTGTCTTTTTCTTCTGCTTTTCATCCTCAGACACATGGATAGACGGAGCGCACTAATCAGAGTCTGGAGACTTACTTGAGATGTTTTATCTCTGAGAACCAGGAGGAATGGTCCTCGTTTTTGACTTTGGCAGAGTTTGCAATAAACAATCATAGACAGGAATCCACTGGTAAGTCAACATTTTTTGGGGCATATGGGTTTTACCGGCAATTTGGCACATTCCCTGGTTTGGATTCTTCCGGATTCCCTGAGGAGGAACGTTTTTCGTCACCATATTCTGGGTGGCACCAAATCAGAAACCCTTCTTAAAGAAGTGGGAAAGGTCATGACATGGACAGAAACCTGACCCATCTGTCTGCGGTACTTGTTTGAGGCTCCTTCAACATTGTTGCTGACCGATAGTTTAGGTCTAGCCTTTCCAGGAGAATGGTCTCTGAATCCAGAGATCTTCAAACAAATTGCTCAGTGGAATCAGGTTCAGTCCCAAGATGGAAACATTCCTTTCCCTTTATTAGGCGGACAATCCCTTGGAAGCAGATACCTTGTCCATTTCCTGGAGGTTCAGGCCGGCCTACGTTTTTCCTCTAGTTTCCATGATAATTAGGGTATTCATTAAAATCAGGCAAAGACCAGACTACAGTACAGCCATCATACTGTTCGGGCCAGAGAGGTCATGGTTCCCAATATGCAGATGAGTCAAGGGTGTTACTGAGACGTCCCCCAGTGTAGACCCTTGATATGTAGGGCACTCAACTCTGCCAATATCTGGAAAGATTGAGCCTGACAGCCTGAACGTTGCTAGCCTCGATATCTATCTAGAGGCCTCTCTGATGTAGTCATGAAGATCCTACCACACTTTGAGCCTCAATCTACCAAAAGATCATTTTTCCTAACTCATTCAGTTGAGTCACGAGTATAATTCGGAGACTTCCCCACTGCAGTTTGTGTGTGTCTAGGACACTGAACTCTGCCAAGACCTGAAGAGGTTCAGTTTGACAGCCTGACGTTGGACCAGCCTCTTTAACTATCCTAAAGCTTGTTTGATTAAAGGGAACCTGTCATCAACTTTATGCTGACCATACTGAGGGTATACAGTATTGACACAAATCAGCTAAAAGCAAGTGGTTGCCAAGAACCAGCATCATCATTATTGCAGCCCAGGTCTTGAAAAGAGTCAGGGTTATTCACAATCTGCTGCACTCTCCTCCCATCTGCTGATGATTGGCAGTTCTCTCCAAGAGAGAAAGGGAGAAAAGTAGGTAGAAGTCTGTCAGTCATCAGCAGGGGGTCAGGGAGAGCAGGAGATTATGAATAACCATGACTCTTCTCAGGTAGATTTGACTCTTTTCAAGGCCTGGGCTGCCGTGATTATGATGCTGGTTCTCGGCAACCACTTACTTTTAGCTGATGTGAGACACACCGCTGAAATCAGCATTTGTGTCAATACTGTATACTACCCTCAGTACGGTCAGCATAAAGTTGATGACAGGTTCCCTTTAAATCATGAAGACCTTTGCCACAATCTGGTTTGCAATTCATGAAAAGTAAATTTTGATCCCAGCTCATTCAAATGAGTCAAGGCTGTATCTGAATATGAATTATATTAAGGGGTGGATAGTTCTAAACCCCAGATTATCAGCCTGTTAGGCTTACTGCAAGACACATTTGTAAAAGGCCTTAGAGTATCCACCTAAAAAGTCTAAATTTTGCCCATTCTGCAAGTTTATCCTTGTCACAATAGTCCTTGATGGAAAGGTTCCTGAAAGGTTTGCTAAGATGTAGCCGTCCATACTCAGAATCTGTGTCAAAAAAAGACTTGACCTTAGTCCTAAAAGTTTTAGGATCATCTCCCTTTGAACCTCTGGAGGAGGGACCACATAAACACCTAACCTAAAGAGGTTATTTCTATCTGGCCATTGAAGGGTTCTATTACTGATCAATTTTATATGGGCCTTTTGAGTTACATCTATACATTGTTTGCTTGGAGCTTGAGTGGAATGAACTTTGGACTGTAATGTAGCAGTAAATGCTTACATGGCAGTCCAAGGTCTATATACATTAATATATCAGGAACATGGAGGTGAGAGGGTTCTCCAGGAACTGTTTTGCTGACATATAGCTTTGACTCTTCAGATAAGATAACAAATGTGTAGCTAAGACTCGTGTCTCTCTATCATTGGATGAACTTAAACATCATGTCATTGGACTACGACTATATATGTTTCATATACCCAATAAACGTCAGAGTGGCATTGTATACCAGAATCGTATCGTGTGTCAATGCTGCTCTCCTAGCGCTAGAAAAGAATCAAATCAAGCTGAATACCGAAGTCTAGTACCAGGGGTACCAACTACCAATAAGAGGGGAAGAAATGAATATTCCTAACAGCCATGACATCTGCCATAAGAACAGGGAGATCCTAGTCTCGTCATCAGTGGATCTGTACTTCAGATTCCTTCTTACTCCAGAGGATTGTTCTTTGGTAACTATAATCAGGTCTCCTCCTTCCAGTGTCTGATATCAGCTTTACTGTAATGTTGAATATCATCTCCATTCCCTAGATCTTCCAGATGTCCTGAGATCTCTTTACCCTGGAGTAAAGAGAACAGGAAGGTTGAGAATTTACTACTTCATTTCCAGAAGGAACAATCAGCTCTCGCATGCGCCATAGCTGCCTGCTGTTTCATACAGCAGACACCAGCAGCTAATGTCCGTGACCGGCGGTAACAATTATCTCAGACTTTTAACCCTTCAGATGCTGTGGTCAAACATGAGGATCAGGGGAGCTGAATGCATTGTGTGGCAGCCTCAGACCTCCATAATCAACTGAAGCTGCAGCATGTTAGGTCCTATGAAGTCCCTGCCTGTGGCAGGGCTTTATAGGAATACATTGTAACTCTCATACACTCCAATGTTGGTGTATGAGAGAAGCAATATGATGATTGCTTATCATAGTTCCATTTGGGAAAAAAAATCTATAAAATCACCCCCTTTCCCCAAAATATAAACTATAAAATGGAAATGGAAGTGTACTTTTAAACTATTAAATATTTTTCAGATATGGCAAACCAGGAAAAAAAAGTCAAAATGTCTGATTAGCCACTTTTTGGTCTCTTCACCTCCCACAAAAAAATTAAATAAGTGTGGTAAGGTGCAGGGTGCCGTCGTGGATGGCAGGTATGTGTCACCGAGGTTCATAGCCTCGGTGAGGTAAGAGCCCGTTTTTGTTGATGTCAGCAGCAGCTAGTGCTACTGACAGAGTTTAAATAGCATGGCTGCAAAGCCGATCCGGGCCGGCTCTTACCGGGAGCAGCTAAAGTGTAGGGTGGGTGGCTGCTCCCCACGATCTAGTCCTGGTTTTGGGCTGGGTATAAAACACAGCCAGCAGCTGTGTCTGAGGTGGTGATTATCCTGGAGCCTGCTAACAGGGCTCTGGAGTTCTCTGTCCTGGAGGAAAGAGCTCAGCAAGGAGGTGGCTTTTGTTCCTGGCTACCTGAAGGTGGATTCTCCTGCGGCTGGGCCGACAGCCTGGTGCGAACCTGCACCTACACCTCCCAGGTGACTGAACCTGTGTTGGCCTGTTTTGTTTTGCCTCCTTGTTTCTGACATGTGTGAATTACCACCGAAAGACTGTTTGCTGTGTATTTTTGTGTCAGTGTGAATAAAACACTGTTTATTGCACATCCTGGACTCTTTGTTTTGCCTCGGTACTGCACCCGCACCGCTGTCTACCAGAGCGACTCCCCACATTTGGTCTCGGATGCGGGCATGCGCAGTGAGGCTGGCGTGAACGCCGAACTTTGTTTTTGTGCTGAGCAAAAGTGAATGTCCTATATTAGGCCGGCAAAGTTGCAGCCTGTGATCTCTGGCAACATGGAGGCTGCTGTGAAGGCTCTCATAGAGGCTAACGTGCAGCAGCGGGAGACCAACCAGTTACTGCTACAACATGTGATGGCATTACAGGCGGCAGGAGCGTCCCACCACGTCCATGATGCCCGGAAAGCGGTCCATGCGGCGATCCCAAAGATGACCCCCGCAGACGACGTGGAGACATACCTGGCGGTCTTTGAGAAGGTCGCCGTGAGGGAAAAGTTACCCCGTGACCAGTGGGCCGAGGTGGTTGCTCCGTTCCTGGCATCCGGACCCCAGCAAGTTTTTTTTGATTTGGCAGATGACCAGGCTGCTGACTATTCCACGGTGAAGGGGAGATCCTGGCCAGACTGGGGTAAACGTGTTGGTCCGGGCTCAGCGGGTCCACCAGTGGGACTTTAAAGCGGCTGAACCCGCCAGGCCGCAGTACTATGAGTTGCTGCAACGGTTGCAAAAATGGCTGCAGCCTGACATTCTAAGTCCGACTGCTATGCTGGACCGTCTGCTGGCTGACATGTTCTGGAGGGCCTTGCCTTACCCCCTTCAACACTGGATCGGCCAGGTATCCCCCACCAATGCCCTTGAGATGGTCGACCTGGTGGAGCGATATGAGGCCACCAGAAACCTGCAGGGGGTTCTTTTGGGAGGGGCCAGTCAAACCCGGAAATCTCCACCCCAGTCCCGGCGGCCGGCCAAACCCGCCCGGGATGTACCCCTTGCAGATCCATCCCCAGTGGTCTGCTGGCAGTGTCGGGAGCCTGGACACATAAGGGCCAACTGTCCCCATCGGGGGGAACCCATGGAGACTAATTATGGGTACCGGGCTTCCATGTATGCCCGGAGACTGTGTGCGACCGGCACCCCCGAGACAATAGACAATCGTCATCTGTGCCAGGTGCAAGTCGGGGATAACCTGGCAGTGGCGCTGTTGGACTCAGGGAGCCTGGTAACCCTGGTAAGTGCTGCCCTGGTACAGCCCACCCAGTATACGGGCCGGAAAGTTGGTGTGGTGTGCATACACGGAGACCTAAAGGACTATCCCACTGCTGTAATGTCTCTGTCCACGGCGGTCGGCACCTGGACTTGTGAAGTGGCGATCTCCACAAAGCTGCCCTATGAACTAATAATTGGGAGAGACTTCCCTGGTTTTCCGTCACTGTGGCCGGAGATGAAAGTGACTAATAGCCCTGAGACAGGGGTAACCCTAGCAGAGTGGCCTGATACCCGTGGAGGGCCAGAACCCTGGGAGCCCGAGTCTGAAGGGCCAGCGGTAGGGGTGACCACTGCTGCAGCGGTAGTGGGGGAGACAACCCCACTGAGTGTAATGGTGGGAGACACGGAGGACTTGCCACCGGGACCTGAGTTGGCAGACCTCAATGTCTCCGGGGAAAATTTTGGGACCGCACAACACCGGGACCAAACCCTAACCAGGGCCTGGGAGAATGTGCTGGAAATTGATGGTAAACCCCAGAAACCAGGGGCTGAATTAATGTTCCCACGATTTATTGTTCTGCAGGATATGTTGTATCGGGTGAACCAAATCCGAGGTGAACCTGTTGAACAGTTGGTGGTGCCCACAGCGTATCGCAGGCTTGTCATGGAGCTTGCCCACCAACATGTTCTTGGGGGACACCTGGGGTGGCAGAAAACCCAGGACCGCATACTGCAGCGGTTTTATTGGCCCGGTGTGTTCAAGGAGGTAGAAAATTATTGTAAGTCCTGTCCGACCTGTCAGATAAATAGCCCCCAGCCACATTTTCGTAGTCCTCTGGTACCTCTTCCAATTATTGAGGTCCCGTTTGAGCGAATCGCTATGGATCTAATTGGGCCGGTACCAAAGTCTGCCAGGGGCCATCAACACATTCTGGTAGTTCTCGACTATGCCACTCGGTATCCGGAGGCGGTGCCTCTGCGACATACCTCAGCTAAGCTCATTGCCAAAGAGTTAATGGAAATGTTTTCCCGTGTGGGCCTGCCAAAAGAGGTTCTGACAGACCAAGGGACCCCTTTATGTCCAAAGTAATGAAGGAACTGTGTAAATTGTTGCGTATAAAGCAGTTACGGACGTCCGTTTACCATCCGCAAACAGACGGTCTTGTTGAGAGGTTTAACCAAACTCTAAAAAATATGTTAAAAAGGGTGGTGTCTAGAGATGGGAAGGACTGGGACCTGCTTCTGCCCTATCTCATGTTCGCAGTGCGAGAGGTACCCCAGGCCTCTACTGGGTTCTCGCCCTTCGAACTGCTTTATGGCAGACACCCTCGGGGCCTGTTGGATATCGCCAAGGAAGCATGGGAACAACAGCCTGTCCCCCACAAAAGTGTCATTGAGTATGTCGCCCAGATGCAGGAACGGATGGAAAGGGTGTTGCCCTTGGTCCGGGAGCATATGGAGGCAGCGCAACAAGCCCAGAGTAGGGTGTACAATCGTCAGGCTCGGGTACGGGACTTCAATCCGGGAGATCGGGTTTTGGTTCTGGTACCCACCCTGGACAGCAAATTCCTAGCTAGGTGGCAGGGCCCCTATGAGGTGATCGAGAAGGTAGGGGAAGTAAATTACAAAGTACACCAGCCAGGGCGGCGCAAGCCGGAGCAGGTGTACCACGTGAATTTACTTAAGCCGTGGAAAGATAGGGACGCGGCCGACGACCACAGCCCCCGGCCAGGGCTTCTAGGTGAAAAGGGTCCAGCCCCACAGTTCAAGGCCTGTGAAGCCATAACCACGGTAAAAATTGCAGACAGCCTGTCTTCCAAACAAGTTCAGGAAGTCAGGGAGTTCATCAGTCGGAACACGGATGTGTTCTCGGACCTCCCTGGCCGCACGACTCTCATCCGACATGACATCGTCACTGAGCCTCAGGCCAAGGTCCGGTTAAAACCATACCGGGTACCCGAGGCTCGGCGGCGGGCCATCGCGGATGAAGTGCAGTTAATGTTGAAGCTCGATGTCATTGAGGAGTCGAAAAGTGAGTGGGCCAGTCCCATAGTCCTAATACCCAAGCCGGATGGGACGTTGCGGTTCTGCAACGACTTTCGCAAGTTAAATGAAGTATCCAAGTTTGGCGCGTATCCCATGCCCCGAGTAGACGAGCTTGTTGAAAGTTTAGGACAAGCCCGTTATTTTTCTGTGCTGGACCTCACTAAAGGGTACTGGCAGGTACCCTTAACGGAGTCGGCTAAGGAAAAACCGCATTTGTTACCCAGCAGGGCCTGTATCACTACAAGGTGTTACCCTTTGGCCTGCATGGCGCCCCGCCACTTTCCAAAGGTTAATGGACATAGTGCTGCGACCACATCGTCGGTGCGCCTCGGCCTACTTAGATGATGTAGTCATCCACAGCACCGACTGGGAAAGCCATTTACCCAAGGTGCAGGCGGTAGTGGATGCCCTGAGGAAAGCCGGACTGACCGCTAACCCAAAGAAGTGCTCCATAGGGTTAGAGGAGACAAAATATCTGGGATATGTAATTGGGCGGGAGTCATCAAACCTCAGGTAACTAAGGTAGAGGCCATTCGTAACTGGCCCCGACCGGTCACCACCAGGCAGGTAAAGTCGTTCCTGGGGATTGTAGGTTACTGCATGAGGTTTGTGCCCCACTTTGCCACAATAGCAGCGCCATTGACAGACCTGTTGAAGGGCGAAAGTCTGGGAGGGTTAGCTGGAGTGAGAAGGCGGAGGAGGCTTTCTCCGCGTTGAAGTCGGCCCTGTGTGGGTCCCCGGTTTTGGTGACACCCGACTTCAACAAGGAGTTTGTCGTACAGACCGACGCCTCGGAGGTAGGCCTCGGTGCGGTACTGTCGCAGGAGGTCAACGGGGAAGAACATCCCGTTGTCTTCCTGAGCCGTAAGCTCAGTCCCGCCGAGTCCAGATATAGTATAGTGGAGAGGAGTGCCTGGCTATCAAGTGGGCACTCGAATCTCTCCGCTACTACCTGTTAGGGAGGAGGTTCCGTCTGGTGACTGACCATTCCCCCTCAAATGGATGAGTCAGGCCAAGGAGAGGAATGCTCGGGTCACCAGGTGGTTCCTATCCCTTCAAAATTTCAAGTTCTCCGTGGAACATAGGGCAGGTCGCTTGCAGGGAAATGCAGATGCCCTTTCCCGCGTCCACTGCCTCACATGTGTCCACCCCCTCAGGGTTGAACAAAGGGGGGGGGGGGGGTGGTAAGGTGCAGGGTGCCGTCGTGGATGGCAGGTATGTGTCACCGAGGTTCATAGCCTCGGTGAGGTAAGAGCCCGTTTTTGTTGATGTCAGCAGCAGCTAGTGCTACTGACAGAGTTTAAATAGCATGGCTGCAAAGCCGATCCGGGCCGGCTCTTACCGGGAGCAGCTAAAGTGTAGGGTGGGTGGCTGCTCCCCACGATCCAGTCCTGGTTTTGGGCTGGGTATAAAACACAGCCAGCAGCTGTGTCTGAGGTGGTGATTATCCTGGAGCCTGCTAACAGGGCTCTGGAGTTCTCTGTCCTGGAGGAAAGAGCTCAGCAAGGAGGTGGCTTTTGTTCCTGGCTACCTGAAGGTGGATTCTCCTGCGGCTGGGCCGACAGCCTGGTGCGAACCTGCACCTACACCTCCCAGGTGACTGAACCTGTGTTGGCCTGTTTTGTTTTGCCTCCTTGTTTCTGACATGTGTGAATTACCACCGAAAGACTGTTTGCTGTGTATTTTTGTGTCAGTGTGAATAAAACACTGTTTATTGCACATCCTGGACTCTTTGTTTTGCCTCAGTACTGCACCCGCACCGCTGTCTACCAGAGCGACTTCCCACATAAGGTAAAATAAAATAAAATAAATAAAAAAAATTATTAAAAAATACCCCAGAATGGTATGTTCATCCCTCAAAAAATGAGCCCTCTCACATCTCCGTACACATAACTACAAACAAGTTATAGACATCACAATATGGCGATGAAAAGGAAGAAAAACATTTCTTCTAACAATTTTTTTTCAGTATTAAAATGTAAAAAAAACTATACATATGTGGTATTGCGGTAATCATACTGACCTGGAGAATGACAGTAACAGGTCAGTTTTACCGTATAGGGAACACCATAAAAACAAAACATAAAGCTGTTGCGTTATTGTGTTAATTTTACAATTTCACCCAAAATGGAATTTTTTCCCATCTCCCCACTACATCATTTGCAATATTAAATGTTGGAATTAGAAAATGCAACTGGTACTGAAAAAACAAAATAAAGTGCTCATACGGCTATGTAAATGAAAAAATAAAAAAGTGCTGGAAAGGCAGAGCATAAAAAACTAAAGCTGAAAGGGTTAACTGTAAGGTTTAAAATATAAGTCATGAACAGAATATATGTCTTCCTACAAAGGATTTATCAGATGTTTTATAGAAGCCGTTATGTGACATCAATTAAGCTTTCATATCCAAATATATAACCTGAAATGAAAACAATGTCTATGACCCAGTGATACATTGTTATCGTTATATTGTGGCCATATGGCTTCTCTCTTGTGTGACTTCAGTAATGACCCCTAATTATGGCTTTAGAAACAAAAACATTTTTCTCACTCTAACTGCAGCTTCCTCTCATGTGATTCCTCTCATGTTTTAGAAGACTTGATTTATCTGAAAAATGTTTCCCACATTGTGAACATGAATATGACTTCTTCCCTGTGTGAATTCTCACATGTTTAACAAGATTGGATTTCTGTGTAAAACATTTCCCACATTCTGAACACGAATATGGCTTCTCCCTGTGTGACATCTCTCGTGTGTAACAAGATCAGATTTTTCCTTGAAACATTTCCCACATTCTAAACATGAATATGGTTTTTCCCTGTGTGAATTCTCTCATGTCTAACAAGATGTGATTTATCCATAAAACATTTCCCACATTCTGAACACGAATATGGCTTCTCCCCTGTGTGAATTCTCACATGTTTAACAAGATGTGATTTATCCTTGAAACATTTCCCACATTCTAAACATGAATACATTTTCTCTCCTGTGTGACGTCTTTCATGTTTAACAAGATTTGATTTCTCTGTAAAACATTTCAAACATTCTGAACACGAATACAGATTTTCCCCAGTGTGAATTCTCTCATGTGCAACAAGATTGGATTTCCGTGTAAAACATTTCCCACATTCTGAACACGAATATGGCTTCTCTCCTGTGTGACATCTCTCATGTGTAACAAGATTGGATTTCCGTGTAAAACATTTCCCACATTCTGAACATGAATATGGCTTCTCTCCTGTGTGACATCTCTGATGTTTAACAAGAATTGATTTCTCTGTAAACCATTCCCCACATTCTGAACACGAATACAGATTTTCCCCAGTGTGAATTCTCTCATGTGAAACGAGATTGGATTTCCGTGTAAAACATTTCCCACATTCTGAACACGAATATGGCTTCTCTCCTGTGTGACATTTCTCATGTGTAACAAGATTGGATTTCCGTGTAAAAATTTCCCACATTCTGAACACGAATATGGCTTCTCTCCGGTATGACTTCTCTCATGTGTAACAAGACTTACTTTCTCAGTAAAGCATTTCTCACATTCTGAACATGAATACATTTTCTCTCCTTTGTGACATCTTCGGCGTGAAGAAAGTCCTGAGCTGTTTGTGGATTCTTTACCACGATGAAACCTTTTAATACTTTTCTGACTTGTACTTGCGGTAACAATCTGTGATTGGTCAGGAGAAGGTTCCTCATAATTAGGAGGATTATATGAGAGATCTGTAATGTGAAGTCCTGGATGTACATTAAGGGTAATGAGGTTTTCTCCTGAAGAGCGCTGCAGGATATCTTCATCTAGTGGTAACATGACATTTTCACATTTCTTACTGGGATTTTCTGTTAAGATAAAAATGAAAATTTGTTTAAAAGTTTTTTTTGCAAACTACAGAGTAGAGAAACGTATAACGTTCCAATTAGGCTGGAGAGTTGATCCAGCAGGAAGGAGAAGTGTTCATTCTTTTGGAATCCATTCCTGACTTTAGCCGAAAAAACTGCACTTGTGATCCCAGCCTTACAAAGCTTCTAGAACTTCCTGACAAAGTCCAGGATTCTGGTTTACACCGGGTCATGACTTTTATTACATACAGCAAATAATGTGAAAATGTGAAAAGCCGGACCATGTCTGGAAACGAGCCCTGCTCTCTGCCAACACATTTTACCTCTCAACAGCAACTAGACATCATTTCAATAAAACAAGGAGCATCATGGTTGGAGCTGTTGGGGGGGGGGGGATCATGGTTGGGAGCTGTTGGGGGAGGGGAGGAGACATCATGGTTGGAGCTGTTGGGGGGGGGGGGACATCATGGTTTGGAGCTGCTTTTCTGCCTCGTGGTCTGGACACCCTGCAGCCATTGGGTAAACAACTGGGCAGATTTACTAATCCTGTTTAAAACGCACAGAGTAAATCTAGAGATGCTCCACATTTATCCCAGGAGCTTGGGCTGGAGGACAGATCTGCTGCACAGCTACACAAGTCTGTCTACCTCTATACCACTTACTGGTTGGCTCTTCTGTCACAATGGAGCATCGTAAGCCCCGCCCCTGCAGAACTTGCCTGTTGTTTCTATATGTGGAACCTTAAAATCCCCCTTTTGGACAGATTATAAGAGCAGCACAGATCAGTCACTGGTTATCTACGAGCAAGTTCACACATAGCAGATCAGCTGCAGACATTTCTGTGACTGTCCCGCTACCCTGAATGTGGCCTGTAATAATCCATGCACCTGCTGCAGAAACAACCCAATATATGGAAATCTCTACAATAAATGTGCCGTGTGTGAACACAGTCTAATGCAGCTAGAACATTCTGGGACCTGCAATTATTGCTAGAAGTCACACGTTCAGTCTGAAGGGGATGAGAAGATAATCGCTTAAGTGATGGACGACATGATCACATTTAGCAATTTAAAGCCGATGCAATGACGGCTCTTACCCTGTGATATAAGAGGCTGGTGCTCCTCCATTACATGTCACTGCACACACGTGTATACACTGCACATGACGGCTCTTACCCTGTGATATAAGAGGCTGGTGCTCCTCCATTACATGTCACTGCACACACGTGTATACACTGCACATGACGGCTCTTACCCTGTGATATAAGAGGCTGGTGCTCCTCCATTACATGTCACTGCACACACGTGTATACACTGCACATGACGGCTCTTACCCTGTGATATAAGAGGCTGGTGCTCCTCCATTACATGTCACTGCACACACGTGTATACACTGCACATGACGGCTCTTACCCTGTGATATAAGAGGCTGGTGCTCCTCCATTACATGTCACTGCACACACGTGTATACACTGCACATGACGGCTCTTACCCTGTGATATAAGAGGCTGGTGCTCCTCCATTACATGTCACTGCACACACGTGTATACACTGCACATGACGGCTCTTACCCTGTGATATAAGAGGCTGGTGCTCCTCCATTACATGTCACTGCACACACGTGTATACACTGCACATGACGGCTCTTACCCTGTGATATAAGAGGCTGGTGCTCCTCCATTACATGTCACTGCACACACGTGTATACACTGCACATGACGGCTCTTACCCTGTGATATAAGAGGCTGGTGCTCCTCCATTACATGTCACTGCACACACGTGTATACACTGCACATGACGGCTCTTACCTTGTGATATAAGAGGCTGGTGCTCCTCCATTACATGTCACTGCACACACGTGTATACACTGCACATGACGGCTCTTACCTTGTGATATAAGAGGCTGGTGCTCCTCCATTACATGTCACTGCACACACGTGTATACACTGCACATGACGGCTCTTACCCTGTGATATAAGAGGCTGGTGCTCCTCCATTACATGTCACTGCACACACGTGTATACACTGCACATGACGGCTCTTACCCTGTGATATAAGAGGCTGGTGCTCCTCCATTACATGTCACTGCACACACATGTATACACTGCACATGACGGCTCTTACCCTGTGATATAAGAGGCTGGTGCTCCTCCATTACATGTCACTGCACACACGTGTATACACTGCACATGACGGCTCTTACCTTGTGATATAAGAGGCTGGTGCTCCTCCATTACATGTCACTGCACACACGTGTATACACTGCACATGACGGCTCTTACCCTGTGATATAAGAGGCTGGTGCTCCTCCATTACATGTCACTGCACACACGTGTATACACTGCACATGACAGGCTCTTACCCTGTGATATAAGAGGCTGGTGCTCCTCCATTACATGTCACTGCACACACGTGTATACACTGCACATGACGGCTCTTACCCTGTGATATAAGAGGCTGGTGCTCCTCCATTACATGTCACTGCACACACGTGTATACACTGCACATGACGGCTCTTACCCTGTGATATAAGAGGCTGGTGCTCCTCCATTACATGTCACTGCACACACGTGTATACACTGCACATGACGGCTCTTACCCTGTGATATAAGAGGCTGGTGCTCCTCCATTACATGTCACTGCACACACGTGTATACACTGCACATGACAGCTCTTACCCTGTGATATAAGAGGCTGGTGCTCCTCCATTACATGTCACTGCACACACGTGTATACACTGCACATGACGGCTCTTACCCTGTGATATAAGAGGCTGGTGCTCCTCCATTACATGTCACTGCACACACGTGTATACACTGCACATGACGGCTCTTACCCTGTGATATAAGAGGCTGGTGCTCCTCCATTACATGTCACTGCACACACGTGTATACACTGCACATGACGGCTCTTACCCTGTGATATAAGAGGCTGGTGCTCCTCCATTACATGTCACTGCACACACGTGTATACACTGCACATGACGGCTCTTACCCTGTGATATAAGAGGCTGGTGCTCCTCCATTACATGTCACTGCACACACGTGTATACACTGCACATGACGGCTCTTACCCTGTGATATAAGAGGCTGGTGCTCCTCCATTACATGTCACTGCACACACGTGTATACACTGCACATGACGGCTCTTACCCTGTGATATAAGAGGCTGGTGCTCCTCCATTACATGTCACTGCACACACGTGTATACACTGCACATGACGGCTCTTACCCTGTGATATAAGAGGCTGGTGCTCCTCCATTACATGTCACTGCACACACGTGTATACACTGCACATGACGGCTCTTACCCTGTGATATAAGAGGCTGGTGCTCCTCCATCATGGCCTCCTTGTACAGATCCTTGTGGCCTTCTATATACTCCCACTCCTCCATGGAGAAATAGACAGTGACGTCCTGACACCTTATAGGAACCTGACAACACAATGACACCGTCATCACCCAGACCCTCCAGTGCTGTTACTGGAGAATTTCCCAGCATTCCCAGCAGTGTCACCTCTCCAGTCAGCAGCTCCATCATCTTGTGGGTGAGCTCTAGGATCTTCTGCTCATGTATCAGGGGTGAGGGGAGGCTCTGTGATGGGGGAGGGGTCCTGCTCCGCCCTCCTGACTCCTGGAGATGGATGATGGGAGTCACACAGTCCCCCGATGTCTTCTTCACTATTGTGTACTCCTGTGGATGGAGAGAGACACTTAGGGAATAAACCCTTCAGGGGCCATGTGCTCTCCTCCGGCCTCTCCTCCTGGTACAACGTGCCTACTTACCTCCTCATGGCTCCTACATGACTATTGGTCACTGGTCACATGACACATCACTCACCATACTGGGGGCTGATCTTCAGGTTCTCCGTCACTTGGAAGGTCTGGGGCCGTTCTCCAGGACCCTGGACTCTTCCTATCACTTCCTATGATGGATTCTCCTTCCCGATGTCTGACTTGTTACAGAATACAATACAGAGGAGAGAAATCTAGAGAAGTTTACCTCTCCGCTCAGCAGGGAGATGATCTCCAAGGTGAGGTCTAATATTCTTCTGCTGATCTCCTTCCCGTCCATCCTCGGGGGTCATTCAGGAGAAGGCACGTATTGCTGGTTTTCTTCATGACCCTGTAAAGAGTTATAAATGTACTAGTGAGTCCCATGTCCCTGATAATGAGGCCGAGAAAAGGTAAATCATCCAGAAGACTGAGACCCTCATAAAGCTGCACTGATGGAAAACTCTGAACTCTGTGCGTATCTAAGCTCCTGGCAGTGCAGTGTGTGGAGGCAGGACACCTGAGCTATGTGTATCTAGCTCCTGGCAGTGCAGTGTGAGACATGGAGACTCTGAGCTCGTGTGTATCTAAGCTCCTGGCAGTGCAGTGTGGAGGCAGTAGACTCTGAGTCCGTGTGTATCTAAGCTCTGACGGTGCAGTGTGTGGAGGCATAGCCATGTCTGGGTATCTGCTGCCTCAGCTGTCGGTGCACAGAACTGCCTACGGAGGAGAGTACCTGCAGAGAGCTGAGCTCAGGCCGTGCCCCGCTCCATTCATTCTCCTCCTGGAGGCAGGGGCCCCTCACCAGGACAGTCAGGGGCCAGCGAATGATGACAACCCCCACTATCCTCACTACTACTCCCCATCATACTAAGCTGAGGAGCGGAGAAGGATTCCTTGTGTGTAATGGAGGAGAATCTCCAGAGGTGACATGTCTGAGCTCTCCACCACACTGTCTCCTCACAGCTCATCTTACCTGCAGGCTGGAGGAATGGCTGATACCAGAGAGAACAAGAGCCCTGACTACCGACCAGGACCTGCCCAGTATCTGCTGCACTGCCAGAGCTGAAGGACCTGGGGTGACATCACCGTCATGTGATCAGTGCAGGGGGCGGGGCTCAGGAGGAGAGAGGAGAGGAGGTGGTGAAGGACCTGGGGTGATGTCACCATCATGTGATCAGTGCAGGGGGCGGGGTCAGCAGTGGAGAGGAGAAGAGGTGGGGAAGAACCAGTGATTTGTAGTTCTCTCAACCGATATCCTAAAACAAGAACATGGACATGCTGGGAATTGTAGTTCTCTGATGTCCTATAATAGCAGTCTGGATGTGCCGGGAATTGTAGTTGTCTCCTTTGATTTCTTATAATAACAGCCTGGACATGTTGGGAGTTGTAGTTCTCTCCTCTGTTTTCTGCACATGATTACAGGGGTGGCCATCTTTCCTGATGCTGACAGCAGCATTTAGCGATATGATTTATAGCAGCTACATGGACTATGGGCACAGTGGACAGGAGCGGATTGTGGGCATGCTTTGTGACCTGAGCAGAGGTCATTGTGCCGGGAGGGGGAGGAGGTAAGCTGTGACACCTATTGTAAATGGTGGATCCTGTGTTATCTATACTGAGGTGTTAAAAATGATAGAATTAGTCTGAAGTTGTATCTCCTCCTGTAAGCGCTGCAGGTCCTTTGTGAAGTAGGTTCAGTTCACACCAGACATAAAAAGCAAGAAGAACGGACGGCGCTGCTCCTCTACGATCCACAAGCAGATTAGATCCTAGACGGCTCCTCCTTTACTCCTTCTCCGTGCTAATAAACACCGCTTCTCGTGTGGATTGCGGTACGGTTTCCACATGTTCCGGGTCCTCAGCTTCCCTCCAGACCCCTCTATACCAGGTATCCCCAAACTGCGGCCCTCCAGCTGTTGTAAAACTACAACTCCCACAATGCCCTGCTGTAGGCTAATACCTGTAGGCTGTTCAGGCATGCTGGGAGTTGTAGTTTTGCAACAGCTGGAGGGCCGCAGTTTG
Organism: Bufotes viridis; assembly: GCA_033119425.1. Classification (NCBI taxonomy): domain Eukaryota; kingdom Metazoa; phylum Chordata; class Amphibia; order Anura; family Bufonidae; genus Bufotes; species Bufotes viridis. The sequence continues at coordinate 4,821,774 of CM065589.1, read as the reverse complement.
AGGATGCCTGCTCTATACCATTCTGACCCCTCCCTCTTTGCTCCGGCAGACTCCTCTGTTCATTCTAAGGAAGCTTCTAGAAGGTTCCCATTAAAAAAAATGAATGCTCATGGAAACCAAGCCCTGCAGGTCTCTGTAGGATTGAAGTGGCTTCTGCTTGTCTCTGGTCTTCTTCAGGACTCGGGAACGAGAGGGATAGGAGCAAAAATGTAGAGAAATATTATCCAACAGGTGATTGATGGAGCGTCCAGAACCCCAGGATAATCAGCCGACTGTTCTCACATCACCATCACACCCGTATCTGGAGATCTCAGTTTCTGAAGGATTTGGAGAAGATGAGTATTTAACCCTTACTGCGCTGAGTGGATTGTCTTACAGAGGAGCAGATTGGATTTGCCATTGAGATTGCCTCTGATATGAACTGTAGAAATGCTTCTCATGGTGACCTCCTCCCAACACACAATCTGTCTCCATTCTTCTGACAGCGAAAGGCATCTGTTTCCACCTTATTTATGGGGAGAAAACATCCACCGCGTCGTCCGTCCGAATCAGAATCCGTCTGAATTAAGGGCTGGAAAACGAGTAAGGCCGATGTGATTGCCCTGAGCTCCTTCATGTCTGATCACAGGAGATCTGATGATGGCCACTTCTTCTGTACCCAATGATTCTTGACATGGGCGCCCCAACCTGAGCCTGGACCATCCATGGTGAGGAGGAACTTCTCCAGATGAAGCAAACATTTCCTTGCAGACGAGCAGTCTTCTGCTACATCAGTTCAGATCTTTGTAAACACAGGGAAGGATTCTAAAATGTCTGGTCAGAGAGTTTGGGTTCTTGCCCCAGACACAGAGGAGGTTACAGTGCAGAGATTATGTGAGATATGGCCCAGTGCACCTCCTGTATTGGTGACCAGCTCTACAATTCTTATTGTTCCATTTGACAGGCTCAAGAAAGGACTTACCTCCTGGTGAATGGTACTTATCCTGGTTTTTATAGTATCTTTTTTTATATTTTAAAGAGTACAACAAACTCTTAAGGTAAACATTAGACAGATAATCCCACTGGCACAGTTAATCCGTTAGTCTCCCCCGAGCAGAGTCCGTATCGCTGGACAGGGTTACATTTACATAAGACATCGTTCCAAGAAATAAATGGTATCAAAATCCCAATAGGAAATACAAAGTGCACAAACACAGTCATTCATCCACACATCCACACAGACACTCACCCCCACGGGACCATACAGAAGAAATCCTACTCAACCAAGGTAATACTGTTTGAGCGCTGATCTGAGGATCCCGTATTTTAAGGAAACGGTCAGGGATTCCCTGTGTTCATAAACAAGCTTGTATAGCCCTAAATCAGAGTTAACCAGTTGTATCCCATGTTGTTTGGTGGGTTTTTGGGGTCTTCCAGTTCAGAAGGATGGTTTTCCTTTACAGTCGTCTACCGTATTTAGTGGGGATGACATCATTAACTAATCCCAAGAGACTCGTCCTCAGCGTGCAGATCTCTGGAAAGCCAAGTTAGGGTTTATATAAGCGCGTACCTCTGTCCAAAAGTTCAGAATACTCGGGTACTGCCACACCATGTGAAAGAAGCAGCCGCCATCATAGCCGCAGCGGGTACATCGGGGTGGGGTTAATTTACGCATCTTAAACAGTCTGCCAGGTGTATAGTACCCCCTATGTGTCCATCTCACCTGTATAAGGTGGTCCCTGGCAGTAACCGCTGTGGATCTCCTGTGGAGCTCAGTTCTCTCACATGAGAGGCCTCCAAATCCTCTACATCGTGCCTCCATCTGGTAAAAGATCTATCAATCGGAGAATCCAGCTCAGCCATGAGTGTTGCATGTAGAGTGGACACTGGGTTAGTTAATTGTGCTCTTCTTATTACCGCCTCCAGATCCACATTCCAGCCTCAGCGGACCCTTACCATACTGAGTAAGGCCGGCATGTCTGAGCTGGAAGGATCTGTACAGGCAATGTGGAGATAAATTACATTCTCGCTTCAGACTATAAAAGCCCTGAATAGACCCTTGTCATAAAGTTGTGTGAGATACCGCAAACCTTTCTGAGGCCAAAATTCAAAGCCTGTCAGAGAAAATAATTCTGACAACTCTTTTTCCTCCATATCGGCACATACAGCGACCATCTCTCTCCACCATCCTGAACTGTATGTACGCTCACCCACTTAACCCAAATCGCCATAGTCGCAGCCATAGTAGGGGTATAATGGCGCACTGCGTAGGCCCCCTTCCTGTATACCAAGTTCATAAGGGCCTCATACGACCCCGCCAGAGCTGCTTTCAACACCACCACTGGTTGCCAGCATCAGTTCTGATCCACCTCATGCTTCAGCCTCATGTACAGAGACACATGTATTCTCATGTATGCTAATGAAAGCATCATATTTTGCCGGCACAATACCGAAATCCATCTGTTCTGCTGTACTCTGTTGTCTGACTTACAGAATAAAGCAACTTACATGGATAAACACAGTAATAAGGATTAGAGATGGCCCGAACTATTCGCCGGCGAACAGTTCCCGGCTAACATAGCTTGTTCGCGTTCGCCTCTGCCGGGCGAACATATGCGATGTTCGGTCCGCCCCCTATACATCATCATTGAGCAAACTTTGACCCTGTACCTCACAGTCAGCAGACACATTCCAGCCAATCAGCAGCATACCCTCCCTCCCAGACCCTCCCACCTCCTGCACAGCATCCATTTTAGATTCATTCGGAAGCTGCAGTCTTAGTGAGAGGAGGGAGAGTGTAGTAGCTGCTGATTTAATTGGGAAATCGATAGCTAGGCTAGTGAATTCAGTGTCCACTCCAGTCCTGAAAGACTCATCTGATCTCTGCTGTAAGGACAGCGTCCTGACAGCACCCCAAAAAGCCCTTTTAGGGCTGCAACATTAGTCTGCTTTTTTTTTTCTCCATATATATATTGCAGTTGCCTGGCCTGCCCGTGTGTGAGGAGCTGCAGGCCCACAGACTGTAGTGTGCCCACTGCCAGTGCCCACCCCTGTCATTCCGTGTGGTACAGGACTTTGCATCAAAAAAAGGCATTTAATTTTTACACTTTAATCTAAGGTTAGTTGCCTGCCAGTGTGTGTCAGGCTGACTTCCACTGACTGTAGTGTGCCCACTGCCAGTGCCCACCACTCATACCGGCTGGCACAGGACTTTGCATAAAAAGGCATTTAATTTTTACACTTTAGTGTAATTTCAGCTGCTTGCCTGCTGCTAGTGTGTGTCAGGCCGACTTCAACTGACTGTAGTGTGCCCACTGCCAGTGCCCACCCCTGTCGTCCCGTGTGGCACAGGACTTTGCTTAAAAAAAAGGCATTTAATTTTTACACTTTAATCTAAGGTTAGTTGCCTGCCAGTGTGTGTCAGGCTGACTTCCACTGACTGTAGTGTGCCCACTGCCAGTGCCCACAACCACTCATACCGGGTGGCACAGGCATTACATTTTTACACCTTAGTCTAATTTCAGTTGCTTGCCTGCTGCCAGTGTGTGTCAGGCCGACTTCCACAGACTGTAGTGTGCCCACTGCCAGTGCCCACCACCACTCATATCGGGTGTGACAGTAAATTGCACGGCGCAGACGCAGTGACCGTGGATAAAAACAAAGGGGAGGGAGCCAGCGTTTTTTTAACCATCTCCCCGTTCGAAAAATCAATTCAATTGACCTTTCGGGGACCCTTGGTGTTGTACGTGGCTGGGTGGAGGAAGAAACCTTCAATGACATCACCGGGACGTGGCTAGCTTGGTATCCAACCTTGTGCAAATGGGGAGTTTGCGGTTGTGCAAATGAACTGTTTGCGGTGCAGTAAAAGGGGAGTTTGCTCTGTCAATGTCTGTGAAGCGGGCGTAACCCTTACACTACCTGATCGATACAACATCATACCTGATCGTATACACACACTGGATGTTTTAAAGCACGTTATTCCAAACAATTTAGGAATGTTACGTGATTTATGGCCTTTATGGATTAAAACCCGACTCTGCGTCCATTCCGTAATTTTCCATGGGAGTTTTGCCATGGATCCCCCTCCGGCATGCCACAGTCCAGATGTTAGTCCCCTTGAAACAACTTTTCCATCACTATTGTGGCCAGAAAGAGTCCCTTTGGGTTTTAAAATTCGCCTGTCTATTGAAGTCTATGGAGGTTCGCCCGGTTGCGAACATTTGCGGAAGTTCGCGTTCGCCGTTCGCGAACTGAAAATTTTATGTTCGCGACATCACTAATAAGGATTCTCCACAGTGATTATATCTGCTTATACAGGCCAGGCATAGAGGTCTCACTAGGGATAAATCGCAACAATCTGAGTCAGAATAACTTGCCTAAAGGTATTTTGGATCATGTCCCCCTCCTCTTGATTTTATTACAGCCATTGACCCCTCCCGGAGGTGTTGGCATTTAAATCCGATATGGTTCCTACGAGACTATGGAACAATACTGGATGGCGAACGAAGGGTCCTCAGACCCTCTGGTGGAATGGGATGCTTGTAAATCTGTGATGAGGGGAGCATTAATTCATGTGATAGCGTCACACAGGAAAGAATTACGCATAACGCGAACTAAGCTAGAGGTAGCGGTCTCCAATAAGGAGCAAGAATTTTAAAAAGATCCAAGTAACGAGAAGCAGGGAGATGGCTGGAAGGACGGCGCCTGTTCTGCCTCCACCTCACTGATTTTACTCAGAAGAAGCTCCTGGCCTAGAGACAGACAGTTTTTTCTGAGGGGGATAAGAATGGTAGAGCTCTGCGTACTTAGCTCGCTCAGAAACCCCCCAAACAGTGATAACCAGTGTTATGTCTGACCAGGGTGAAATGGTGGTCGAACCCCGAGATGTGTGTCGCCAATTATCTTCCTATTATTCTGCTCTAGATGCTTCTAAAACGACTTGCACTGCAGCAAATAAACCTGTTTTTAGCCAGAATTCCACTTCCCACTCTCACACGATAGGATGGGGGAGCCTTGGGGGATGGATCACGGATGTGGAGATTGAACTAGCTATTAAATCACCGGTAGTGAGAAAGGCTCCTGGTCCGGATGGCTTCCTGGCTGAATGGTACAAACTCCACCCTAAGGAACAGAGCGCCAGACTCTGGAAGCTTTTTGATTATGCTTTAGAACAGGCATCCTCAAACTGCGGCCCTCCAGCTGTTGCAAAACTACAACTCCCAGCATGCCCGAACAGCCTACAGGTATCAGCCTACAGCAGGGCATTGTGTGAGTTGTAGTTTTACAACATCTGGAGGGCCGCAGTTTGAGGATGCCTGCTTTAGAACATGGTTCTTTACCTCCTTCCTTTTCAGAGGCTACCATTGTGGTGATACACAAGCCGGGAAGACCCCAGGACCAATGTAGCTCATACAGACCTATCTCGCTCCTAAACCTAGATGCTAAAATTTTAGCGAAGGTACTGCCATTATGATTGAGGGAGGTGATCCTCTCTGTAGTGGGAGTGGACCAGTCCGTCTTTATGCCAGGGAAAACTACGGACATAAACCTGAGACGCTTGTATACTAATCTCCAGGTACAACATGACAATAGGGGTATGAGGGTCCTAGCGTCATTAGATAATGAAAAGGCGTCTTTATGTGGGCCACGCTCAAACAGATGTGCTTCCCCCGAGCTTCCTACACTGGTTACAAATACTTTACAAATCTCCAACAGCCAGGGTCAAGGTAAAGGGGTATATCTCTGACTCTTTTACCCTTGGAAGGGGCACCAGACAGGGTTGGCCTCTTTCCCCCCTACTTTTTGCATTGATAATGGAACCCTTGTTCCTACTCCTTTCTTCTAGCTCATCTATAGAAGGCTGGGAGGTGGAGGGGATAACCGAGAAACTTTCGTTTTATGCGGATGTCGGTATACTTGGGGAACCCAGGTGTCACAAACACAAAGAGGGGAGGGAAGTGATCACTGAGCTCCATCCACACCCCCCTGTCCCTGCCTACTTGCCTCGCAAGTCCTAGTGACAAGGGACAACTGGTCAACAAACCCTGACTTGGATATGTGCAGGAGAGACAGACAAGAGAATCAACAAACAAGTCAAGTCAAATACCAGGAGAGCAGCAAGGTACCAGTGGAGAGAGCAGAGGATAGTCAGGAGCAAGCCGGAGTCAAAACCAGGAAGGAACGTCAAAACCAAGGGAGCAGGAGATCAGGAGGTCGGTACACAAGTATCAGTAGACACAAAAGTTAATAATTGTCTCTGATATATGTAGTTGGACTTCAAAGTTGCGCTGCAGATCGCCAGAAAAGTGACGTGGGTTTATGTCACCTGTATAACTTGAATAAAGGTTGGTGGGATCGCGCTGCAATACACTGTAGACTCCACTTCCAAAACAACGAGAATTTCTTCCTCCCCAAAGGCACAGAAAACACGGAACCTTTAGTACAAGATATCCACTTGTACACGAACATATAATAATACACGCACTGCCCGACCCGGGTTTCGCCTGCTGGCTTTGTCAGAGACGCCCCTGACGAAGCCAGCAGGCGAAACCCGGGTCGGGCAGTGCGTGTATTATTATATGTTCGTGTACAAGTGGATATCATGTACTAAATAAAGAAAGGGGAAAGAGAGGACTATGGTCATTTCCTTCTTACGTGCCTGGTAACAAGAGAACATCTAGTAAGTGCATAGAAGTATCGCAGCCCACCTGCGGTAATAGTATTTCACTATTTTGCGATTCTCTTTGGTAAAGTTTTCTGCTGTATTCCGTGCCTTTGGGGAGGAAGAAATTCTCGTTGTTTTGGAAGTGGAGTCTACAGTGTATTGCAGCGCGATCCCACCAACCTTTATTCAAGTACACAAGTATCAGGTCAAGCTAGACAAACAACAGGAACCTCAATCACAGGCAATCTGTGGCCAGCAGATTGCCTGTTTAAATAGGGCACCAGGGGGTCATGTGATGTGGCCAGCGTCACATGACTCCTCAATCACACTACAGCCGAGTGCCGAATGATCATACGGTTGCCAGGGACACTGGCGGCGCCTGACGTGCTGATGACGTGGATGCGCTCTGGCCGTCCCCGCCTCCCGGAACGCACAGAGCCATCAGAGATGCGGCTGATGCCGGACACGCTGATCACGTGAGCACGCGGACGTCTCCGCCGCATCGTGACAGTACCCCCCTTTCACGCGGGGCCACCGGACCCAAGGACCTGGGCGACGGCTTCTCTGGGTGTTCTATATGAAATTTCTTAACCAGTCTGGGGGCATGAACATCCCTAGCAGGCACCCATGATCTCTCCTCGGGTCTGTAATTTTTTCAGTGCACAAGGTACTGCAACGAATTACGGACTCTTCTAACACCTAATATCTTAGAAATCACAAATTCTGCAAAATCATGAACAAGAACTGGCGGCGGAACAGACAGTGAAGGAACAATTGGTGCAATCTGCCTTTTTAACTGAGATTTGTGAAAAACATCATGGATGTGGAAAGACTCGGGCAGTTTCAACCTAACAGATACCGGATTAATCACCTCCGTAATCTCGTATGGACCTATAAAGCGAGGCACAAACTTTTTGGAGGTCACCTTAAGAGGCAAATTCTTAGAAGACAGCCAAACTTTCTCCCTAACATGAAAATCCATCCCCTTAGACCGTCTCCTATCAGCCTTGATTTTCTGATAATTTTGGGCCTTTTCTAGGTTCGACTGAACCCGGGCCAAATCGTGCACAGTTCTGATAAGACCTTAGCCGCTTCAGGGTTAGACGAGGAGATGGATAGCCCAAAATGAAAACGCGGATGGAAACCATAATTACAAAAGAATGGGGAAACACCATTAGAAGAAATTGTTTATCGCAAATTCTGCCAAAGGGAGGTACTTCACCCATAATTGCTGATCATCGGAGATGTATGACCTAAGAAACTGTTCTACCGACTGATTAAGGCGTTCAGTTTTTCCGTTACTTTCAGGATGATAGGCAGACAAGAACGACAATGAGATGTGACACCTCTGACAGAATGCTTTCCAAAATCTAGACACAAACCGCACGCCCCTGTCAGATACAATATTCTCAGGAATACCATGCAAGCGAAATATTTGATCTACAAATACAGAGACCAGAGTTTTAGCATTAGGAAGCTTGGAGAGAGGAATAAAATGTAACAGAAGTGTGGGGTGGCTCACTCCAGGTAGGTATGTAACGGTTGCTCAGTCCTAAAATGGGTCTCACCTTACCCAGTAAATAGAATTAAACTGATAATGACTAGGAATAAGGAATAAAATGTACCATCTTACTAAAACTGTTGACCACTACCCAAACCATAGTCATACCCTCCGTGGGTGGCAGGTCAGTAATGAAATCCATAGAAATATGAGACCAGGGTCTGCTGGGAATGGGTAGGGGTCGCAACTCACAGAGGGGGCGAGTTCTAGGGGTCTTGGACCTGGCACACACCTCGCAGGCCAACACATAGGAATTAATATCCTTGAACAGGGTGGGCCACCAGAAAGACCTGGATACCAGTTCCTTAGTAGTCTCCAGGATGCCCACATAACATAGAATCGTGGCACTCACCCAACAGCCGGATACGAAATTGTTCAGGAACAAACAACTTATCTGTTGGTGTGGGTGCCGGGGCCAGATGTTGCTCTGCTTTGATAAGAGCCGTGAGATCTTGGGACAAAGCGGCTACAAAGACCTTAGCTGGCAGTATGGTTTCAGGCGGTGCATCAGTGGGCTGGAATGCGCAAAAGCTTTGAGATAAAGCTACGGCCTTAAGAAAATCCGCAAATACAGCCGTAGTGGATACAAGTGTCTTTATACATTGGCAATGCGGATAGTGTAAGGCAACAGAGAATGACATCAGCAGTGCTAACACAAAACCCAAAGGAGTACTCACCAATAAGTAAATAGAAGTGGGGGAACAGGATGGCGTCATCCTGGTCCCTCACTTCTATTTACTTATTTTCTGAAGGCCGTAGCAAGGCCTAGATATACTATATTGATAATATAACAGTGTAGCTGATTCGCTTTTTTATAACATCATTCCAGCGGTGGTAGATATGTTTTGTACATCTCGCTATAGGGTCCAGGGTGGCGTCTGTGTCCTCCTGTCACCTCCTTCTATGATTTGTAATTTTTAGTACATGACTAATAAAATCTTTTTGATAATTTTTCAATACCTTTGCATGTTGTCTCTTTGTCTTTTTGCTTTTGATCAGGTCTTTTAATAGTCTGAAGCAAGAATGTAATTTATCTCCACATTGCCTGTACAGATCCTTCCAGCTCAGACATGCCGGCCTTACTCAGTATGGTAAGGGTCCGCCGAGGCTGGAATGTGGATCTGTGGAGGCGGTAATAAGAAGAGCACAATTAACTAACCCAGTGTCCACTCTACATGCAACACTCATGGCTGAGCTGGATTCTCCGATTGATAGATCTTTTACCAGATGGAGGCACGATGTAGAGGATTTGGAGGCCTCTCATGTGAGAGAACTGAGCCACACCTGGAGATCCACGGTTGTTAGTGCCAGAGACCAACTTAGGGTTAGCGCTAATTCAGGAACAACTAACTGTAAGTACAACAAAGCAGAAAGCACAGTTATCTCTAAGCGAAAACAACTATTCTCCAGCCGGTATTTCAATCTATACCTCAAGTGCCGATTTGCTATTATTCATTGGGGGACAGTTTTGCGTGGCAGGGGACATAAGTTGTGATACAAGACTCTTTTTTTGTATCTTCGTATTTTATGTATTGCATGGCATACAGTGGCGAAGTGACATTATTATAATCAAACCAGGAGTCCGTTCATTGTTTAAAGTGAACGCACATAAATAGGTTCCAATGGCCTCATGCGCATTACAATTTTGGATCCAGTACTAATTATGTTGTTGGAATCGCATTAATTATCTACAAGTTATTAATCAGCAAGATATTCATGCCACTTGATGTGGAACATTATGTGCTCGATGGCGATTACTTTTGGTCAATGGTGTTTATAGAAATTGATTCAATTGTATAGGATTTTTAACGGTCTATTGTGAATGGTTACCAAATATTGTATAATTGTGGTGATTAGGATATGCGCCAGTGAACAATTAGGACTGTAACCACGCATGATTGGATATCAAATCCGAACGCATTATTATTACCAACCCAATGTGGTCCTTAGTCTGAATTGCACAATTGTATCTGAGAGACATTTAAAGTTGATCACTGGAAATTCGACCAGTGAATCAGTGAAGTTCATGTCTATCTACTGACATTATTATAGTCGATTATACCTACTGGTTTTAGTTTTTTTATATATTTTTTAATTTTTGTAATTTTTATTTTATCAATATTAATAATAAATTTTGCTCTGCCATATAGTCCAGATGCGGTGTGCCCAACCTATCACTACATTTACTCTATAATATATCTAGACCGGGTGAGTCTATCACGGTTGGAGGCACCCTATCCCTGGCCTTACTTCAGGTGAGCCATCACACTTTTTTCCCCATATTGCTCATATATTTGGTGATTAATAAGTTACTTTTTCCGTTTCCTATCCGCAAAAAAACAAGGGAAAAAAAACTCAGATACGGACAAACGGACTAGTGAAAAACGGACCACAAAACAACAACGGTCATGTGCATGAGCCCTTATACAGGTGAGATGGACACATAGGGGGTACTATACACCTGGCAGACTGTTTAAGATGCGTAAATTAACCCCACCCCGATGTACCCGCTGAGGCTATGATGGCGTCTGCTTCTTTCACATGGTGTGGCAGTGCCCGATTATTCGGAACTTTTGGACAGAGGTACGCGCTTATATAAACCCTAACTTGGCTTTCCAGAGATCTGCACGCTGAGGACGAGTCTCTTGGGATTAGTTAATGATGTCATCCCCACTAAATACGGTAGACGACTGTAAAGGAAAACCATCCTTCTGAACTGGAAGACCCCAAAAAACCCACCAAACAACATGGGATACAACTGGTTCACTCTGAGTTAGGGCTATACAAGCTTGTTTATGAACACAGGGAATCCCTGACCGTTTCCTTAAAATACGGGATCCTCAGATCAGCGCTCAAACAGTATTACCTTGGTTGAGTAGGATTTCTTCTGTATGGTCCCGTGGGGGAGGGGGTGTCTGTGTGGACGTGTGGATGAATGACTGTGTTTGTGCACTTTGTATTTCCTATTGGGATTTTGATACCTTTTTTTAAACTTTGTAATTTAGGAGACTTACCATTTTAAAATTAATGTAAAATTTTTTGAAGTACATATTTTTTCCCTGCAACAAGCCAAGTTTGCAGAGGCTTATATGTGTCAGAACAATAGAAATCCCCAAAAGTTACCACATTTTGAAAACTAGACCCCTTAACGGATTCATCTATGGGTGTAATGAGTTTACCCCTAGTTTTTTGAAGAAAATAATACTAAGAAGGTGAAAAAAATTTAATTTTCATTTTTTTACATAAAAGTGTCACTTTAAAGACAGTTTTTTTCTACAAAGCACATGAAAATGAAGAAGTTCACTCCAAAATGTTTCACCCCATTTCTCCCGTCTTCAGAAATATCCCCATTGTGGCCCTAATCTTATGTCTTGACACATGGCAGGGCCCAAACATATAGGAGCACCCAGTGGTAGAGATGAGCGAACATTTAAAAAAAGTCCGTTGTTCGGCGTTCGGGTTGTGGTAAGTCGCTCATCGCGTTATGGATTCCACTATAGCGCATATGGAATCCATAAGGGGCGGCTGCCACCTACCCGAACTGTTGCACAGCCGAAGGACCTGGGGTGACGTCACTGTCATGTGATCAGTGCAGGGGGCTGGATTTGATCCCGTGCTGAGCCACGCCCCCTGCACTGATCACATGACAGTGACATCACCCCAGGTCCTTCGGCTGTGCAACAGTTCGGGTAGGTGGCAGCCGCCCCTTATGGATTCCATATGCGCTATAGTGGAATCCATAACGGGATGAGCGACTTACCACCACCCGAACGCCGAACACCGGACTTTTTTTAAATGTTCGCTCATCTCTACCCAGTGGCTTTCAGAAAACAAAATTTGCTTGAAAATGTTTTCCCTTTCGTCCTAACCAGCAGCACAAGTGGGGAGTTCTCCCTGTGAACTGGTGGGACAGGTGGAATTTTTATTGATAAAAAATCCTCTACCAAGATAATTAATTACTTAAACAATTAGCCCACCTCTATACGGGGGCGCCCGCCCCGCTACACAGTGCTTTTATTCTCTGTCCTGTGACTAAGGACAGGTACAGGTGTTATGCCTGTTACTGGGATTTTCGCCTTGTTTTTTAATCCTAACCAAGTACCTTTATAGGATAGACTTTGGGGCGGCGCTTCTGCGCACGGCAGGCCGAAGGTCCGCAGCTCAGGGCCGACCCCCATCTCGCGGGGTAGGATCCTCCATTCCTTGTAGGAGGCCGGCGACTTTTTTCCCCAGCCTCTCTCTCTCAGAGCGCGGCGTCTGAATGTATTGCGCTCCGGGTCTCTGCTTGTACGCATGTCTGACCCGGAGCTCCGTGTTGGGGAGCGCACCTTCCAGCGCACAGCTATTAAAGCGCACCTCGTGTTCGCCGGGCGCTTCTCCTCCTGAGCGCGAGACCGGAAGTGAAGTTACTCTGGGTCTCCGCTCATTACAGCAAAGCCTGCATTTAGAGAAAGAGAAATTTAGGTCATAGCCTACTCTAATTTAGACCTAGGCTTGCTGCCCCATAAATAGGTTAATCATATTATAGTTATTTAAACATTTTTAAACACTATGACCTCACTTCCGGCTCCTGCGGCCGAAGGAGGCGGGGCTACACTTAGGCGTTCTATTTAAACCCCTTAAGCCTCTGTATGGGTCTCTTTCTTAAGAGTGCTCAGGCTTCTGAGAAGTTTTAATTTTCGGTGCTCTAAATTTTGTGCGTTTTTTTTGCCATGGCATCCCCAAACCCGAATCAACATGGGAAATCTTCCCATAAACATAGGCATCTGACTTGTGCTACTTGTGGTACCCCCATGCCAGACTCCTATGAGTATAATAGGTGTCCGGGATGCCACCCTCCACAGTCTTAGCCTTCTATTGAAGAAATGTTCGTCTGGATGAAGGAGTTCATGGGGAATTCAATGACGGAAATTAAGAATGAACAAAAGCAAAGACAGGTGCACTCTGCGGTAATACTAAACCCTCACACTGATGTAAAATTCAGGGGTTAGTTCGACACATCCTACTAGGAGGACGTCTTTGCTTTTGTTTAGATTTTGATTGTTCTTCACATCCACATAATTATTACCTTATGTAGGATGGTTATTGTGGTACTTGTAGTCCGTTGCTGGCATCTTCCATTGTATGCAATTTTTTGCTGTTGATTGCCATCAGCAACGGACTACAAGTGCAGGATATGCTCCCCTATATATATGCACAACCGCATGTGGATTTTAGCATATCCTGCCTGTTTAACACCACGTTTTCTAATGGTGTGTATAGTCTTATGTATGGAGGTGTATAAACTCAGATTTAAATGTGCCTGTTTTTCATCTACAGGCTACATTCAGGTGTACCTGGGAGGCTCTGGGCCATATCAGCCGGTCTCGGGTGGGGCTCACAGGCACTTCCCACCTCCAATTTCAGGCATGGCTACATGCTGGAGGTTACTGGTAAGCTGTCTGTGAGTCAGGCCTTATGCTCCCATAATCCGCCCACTGGCCCCTGGTATTGCCCAAACGGCACAGGTAGGTGAGCGATAGGGCCTCGGGCTACTTTGAGAGACCTTGGCGTGGTGCCCGAGCTTAAGACATGTCCTCCTAGTAGGATATGTCGAACTAACCTCTCAATTTTACATCAGTGTGAGGGTTTAGTATTACCGCAGAGTGCACCTGCCTTTGCTTTTGTTTAGTCTTTGATTGTTCTTCACATCCACATAATTGTTACCTTATGTTACCTTATGTAGGATAATTATTGTGGTACTTGTAGTCCGTTGCTGGCATCTTCCATTGTATGCAATTTTTTGCTGTTGATTGCCATAAGCAACGGACTACAAGTGCAGGATATGCTCCCCTATATATATGCAGAACCGCATGTGGGTTTGAGCATATCCTGCCTGTTTAACACCACATTTTCTAATGGGAAATTAAGAATGCCCTATCTGCAAAAAGGGCCAGAGTGTCCTCTCTGGGGGCCGTTCCGTTGGATGACGTGATGTCTGTGGACGACCACTCCTAGGGCCTAGGGCCCTCAAAGTGGACGAGAGTCTAAAGAAACTCATGGCGACCGAGTGGAAACATCCAGAAAAGGGTCCTGTCCTCACTAAGAGGTTCAAACTCATGTTTCCCCTCCAGCAGGCGGATTCAGATAGCCTGTTATCTCCGCCTAAGGTTGATATGGCCATCTCAAAACTATCAAAAAGAACCTTGGTTCTGGGAGTAATCTCCAGGACCCTTTGGATCGCAGAGCTGAGTGTACTCTGCGGCGTAATTATTTGGCTGCTGCAGTGTCTGCTTCTGTGGCTGTCGCCTGTTCAGAGGTGGCTAACTTCATTCGGTCGCGGGTTCTCAGAATCCAGTCGGGTCTGGAGTCTGGAGTTTCTAGAGCAGATGTGCTGGATCAGTTCCTAAATCTTGGTACCAATTTTATTTGCGATGCCTTCACCCAACACCTTAAGTTGGCTGCAAAGAGCATGGCCCTCTCTTCTGCAAGTCGACACCCTTTGTGGTTGTGCCCTTGGGTCGCAGACAATGAGTCGAAGTTTAACCTATGTGGGTTACCGTATGAACCTGGGTCAGAGCTTGACAAGCTTATGGAGAGTCTTCCCCAACAGTCCTTTCGAGGCAGACCCAGAGGAAGAGGAAGAACCCAGGGGCCTTCCAGATATCAAAGACGTCAGGATTCCTCCAGACGCGGACGGGGTCGTGGTAAAGACCGCAAAGCGGATTTATGACTAACCCGCTTGCCCTCCCCGGTCCCCTCCAGACCCTCTGTGCGAAAGTCAAAATTTTTGTTCTGCTCCTGTCGGAGGCCGTTTAACTTTATTTCTGCAGGCCTGGCTGCTAAACATTCCGGACCAGTGGGTCCTCGACATAATTTCTTTTGGGTACAAGATGGGAGAAGTTTGTTTTGACCAAATTGATGTGTCGTACTAAGCAGGTGGTGTTGGAGGACTCGGTCCTTCTCTATGTACAAAAGAGGGCCTTGGAGGAGGTTCCTCCGCGCAAGCGAGGTCAGGGGGTCTACTCCCCCATATTTCTAGTTCCAAAGCCGTTGGGCGAATGGTGGATGATCATCGATCTCCGCTACCTGAATCGTTTCATAAGGCCCAAGCGGTTCAGGATCTATTCGGTCTTTGATCAATATTTTAAATCCAGGGGATTTGATGATCACTTTAGACCTGAAGGACGCATACCTTCATGTTCCCATCCATCCAACTCACAGAAAGTTCCTGAGAGTTGCTGTCTCCATAAAGGGTGTCATAAAACATTACCAATTTGCTGTGCTACCCTTTGGAATTTCTTCCGCTCCTTACACCTTCACAAAGGTTGTAGCTCCGGTTGTCGCCCAATTAAGGCTTCAAGGCCTAGAAATAGTGCAATATCTAGATGACTGGCTTTTAAAAGCCGCCACTCTAGACGTACTTCAAGCTCATCTTCAGTATGCTCTTCAATCTCTTCAGCGCTTGGGCTGGCTGATAAACTGGGAGAAGTCAGAGATACTTCGATCCACCTCCAGGACAGGACTCATACTCTGTCTGCCAAAGTCCGCTCCTCCCTCAGCTGGTGGAGGAACCTGTCAGATGGGAGGTCTTTGATTCAACGGACGTTGACCACGTTGACCACAGACGCCTCCTTTCTAGGTTGGGGAGCCCATCTGGAAGATAGTCTAGTACAGGGTACTTGGACTCCTCAGGAGAGACTTCTCTCATCCAATATGAGAGAATTGAGAGCAGTTCGTTTAGCGCTCTACCATTTTGCTCCTCTTATCCGCCGGAAGGCGGTAAGAGTCCGCTCGGACAACACGACTGTGGTCGCATATATCAACAAACAGGGAGGCACAAGATAGCAACCTCTCCTGCGAGAGATCGGTCTAATTGTGTCTTGGGCGGAAGCTTGTCTATCCCACCTTGCAGCGGTTCACATCAGAGGGGATCTCAATGTAGTAGCAGATCGTCTGAGCCGAGGTCTTCACAGTTCCAGGCGAATGGTAGCTGAACAGAGAAGTCTTCACTCAGATCACATTCAGGTGGGGTTATCCGGAGATCGACTTGATGGCGACCCGGTTGAACGCCAAGGTGGACAGATTCTGTTCCCTTTACAAGGAGGACAATCCTCTGGTGATAGACGCCCTATCCATAACTTGGAGGTTCAGGCTGACTTACATCTTCCCTCCACTTTCTATGATACCAAGGGTATTGACGAAAATCAAGCAAGACCAGACCTCGGTCATTGAGATAATACCATTCTGGCCCAAGAGGTCTTGGTTCACCCAGCTCATGAAGATGAGTTAGGGCACTTATTGGAGACTTCCCCTAATGCAGGACCTAGTGTATCAGGGCACAGGTCCTTGCCTAGATCTGAGGAGACTCAATCTGACAGCCTGGAGATTGACAGGCCCCTACTAGAAGCTAGAGGGTTTTCTGCGGAGGTCTTGAGAACCATTTCACACTCCAGAGCGGAGACCACAAATAAATCTTACTCAAGGATATACAAGATTTTCCTTCAGTGGTGTGCTGACAAAGAGGTAGTACCCTCAGATCCTCCTCTTTCAGCCGTTCTACAATTTCTTCAGGACGACCTGGACAAGGGTCTAAGCCCGTCGATACCAGTGCCCTCTCTGCTGTTTTATGCAAGTCCTTTTCTCAAGACCCCCTACTCAGGAGGTTTCTTAAGGGAGCCGAAAGATTAAAACCTAGTATCCTGGGACTGATCCCGGGCTGGGATCTATCTATTGTTCTAAAGGGGCTATCCTTTCCCCCCTTTGAACCCTTAGAAACTGTAAGCCTTAGACTTTTGTCTTTAAAGGTGACGTTTCTGCTGGCCATAACTTCGGCCAAAAGGATCGGAGAACTTCAGGCCTTGGCGGCCGCTGAGCCTTATACGCTTTTTCTCCAGGACAGGGTCCTGTTGAGGTTTCTGCCGACCTTTGTACCTAAGGTTCCGTCTTTCAGGAACACTAACCAGTCTATTGTTTTACCGGTTTTGTGCCCCTCACCATCATCCCCTGAAGAAGAGGCGCTACACGCTTTGGATATTGCAAGAACCCTTAAGGTTTATCTTAACAGAACGGAGGACTTTAGAAGATCTGAACATCTCCTTGTGTCCTTCTCTGGGAAGAACAAAGGTCTTAAGGCCTCTAAACCCTCTTTAAGCAGATGGATGAGTTAGGCAATTTTTGAAGCTTTTTCAGCACAGGGTATTGCTCCTCCATCCTTTGTTACTGCCCACTCTACGAGAGCAGTATCCACCTCCTACACAGAGAAGAGATCAGTTCCATTGGAACAGATATGTGCAGCAGCCTCGTGGAACTTGCAGAACACCTTTGCCCTATCATTAAAAAAAATATATATATAGGGGTTGATCAGGACCCTCCCAAAATTTGCTTGGTTGCTCCTTGCTAGATCCCCACTTGTGCTGCTGGTTAGGACGAAAGGGAAGCATCAATTTTGACGTAAATTTGGTTTTCCCTTAGTCCTAACAGCAGCACACAAATTTCCCACCCTATTGTATTGTTAGTTTCTTGTTATAAAGCACTGTGTAGCGGGGCGGGCGCCCCCTTATAGGGGTGGGTTCATTGTTTAATTAATTCATTATCTTGGTAGAAGATTTTTTATCAATATAAATTCCACCTGTCCCACCAGTTCCGTTATAGCACTTCCTCAGCGGCGTCCCGCTGAGGTTCTGTACTGTAAGATAGATAGATGAGCCGGCCTATTAATATAAAACAGTCTTACCCCGGATCCCGACCTTTGATGTCCTACAGCTCTGGACCGTGTTACATAAACGTTCGTTGTCCTTCAAGCTGTGTGTCTAGTACCACGCTGGTGAATCTTGGCACTGTCTGTTTGTCCAGATGCGGTGTACGTGTGTATGGTCACCTTTCGTGCAGCTTTTTCAATATGCGGTACGGCACTGGTCGGTCACCGTGTGGATATTAGACATGGATATACCGAAGCAAAGAAGTCCAGATGGGGGGTCAGACCAGATGTGTTTCGGGGAATAACTGTATCCCCTTCTTCAGTGGGCCGCTCAGACTAGAGAGAGGGCACTTTTATTGGGTTTTGTCAAGATAATATCAGATTGTTGAATAAGTAACTCGGGCAGGGGTTTCTCCTAGGACAGGAAGAATCTTTGGAGCTGGGAAGGTGAATTAACTTCTGGGTTGAGAGAGTTTTAACTCTTTGTGTCAGTGAGCGGGCTCTTGTAATTCTGTAAGTTTAAAACAAGATGCGATCGCGATTTCTTCGGTAAGCGTTATTGTTGAGATTGCGAAGCGTCACAGTTAATATGACCCATCAACCCCAATATTGCCATTATGTGAGATATATGACAGGGTAACTTATTATTAAGGTGAGGCTTGACCACGTGGTGTCACATTGGGGTCACATTAGAGCCGCGGCCCTGCTCTTACAGCTCAGACCGGCAGGAGTGCAGATCCGGGCTGTTTAATACTTTACATGTCGCGAGCAATGGCGCCCGCCGCATGTAAAGTGCTGACAGAGGGAGCACACTCCCTCTGTCTCCCATCGGCACCCTGCAAATGCGATCGCAGGGTTACTGATTTTTGTGAAGTCTGGCAGGGCTCTGATGTAGGCCCCAGACCAGCCTTCAGTAATTTCCTGCAGACTGCGCCTCTCTGGCTCAGCCTGCTGGTCAATGTAAGAATAGCACCGATATTAAAATGCAATGCACTATAGGAATGATGCGTTGCATTTTAAAATCAATCAATTGCCAATTTATTCTTAGTTGTCACCGAAAAAACTTAATAACAAGCGATCAAAAAGCACAATTTACTCCAAAAGGATAGCAATGAAAAATACAAGTTGTCCTGAAAAAATCAAGCCCTCACACAACTTCATAGAAAAAAAAAAGGAAAAAGTTATGGGTCTTGGGAAGCGGCAATGCAAAGGGGTCTTATTGCAAAAAAAGGAGTAGAACGTAAAAAAACTATATGTATTTGGTATCACTGTAATCATACTGACCTAAAGAATAAAGATATTATGTTATTTATACCGAAAAATGAATGCTGTAAAATTTATAACGTAAAAACGCAGTGGCAGTATTGCTGTTTTTCCCATCTCACTCCCAGAAAGAGTTAATAAAAGTTAATCAGAAAGTTATGTGTACCCCAAAATGATGCCATTAAAAACTACAATTTGTCTCGGAAAAAGATAAGCCCTCATAAAGCTATATAGATGGAAAAATAAAAATGTAAAAGCTCTTCAAAACTCGACAATGAAAAAAAGAAGAAAAACACTTGGTCAGTAAGGCCTAAAACAGGCTGGTTGCTGAGGGGTTAAAGGGGTTCTACAGCAATATATATTGATGACCTATGCTCAGGATAGATCATCAATAGATCAGTGGTGGTTTGACACCTGGCACCCCCGCCGATAAGCTGTTTGAAGGGGAGGCGGTGCTCCATGGGAGCTCAGCTTCCTGTTCGTTACATTACTACTGTAATGTAAATGAAGCAGCACTCTCATGGAGCACTGCCTCCACTTCAATCAACTGATCCCCAGGGGTGCCGGGAGTTGGACCCCTGTCCATTTCATATTGATGATCTACTGTATCCTGAGAATAGTTCATCATTATTAAAAGCCCCGGCAATCCTTCTAACCCTGTTACCCATTATGTGCATAAAGTATCAGTTTGGTATTCAGTAACGTTATTTTTTAATTGGAATCGAAATCAAAGTCTAAATTCTGGAATTGTGATCGTAATCTTACTCTTCTGTGATTTCTCTCATGACTAACAAGATCTGATTTTTGTGTAAAACATTGCTCACATTCTGAACATGAATACGGCTTTTCCCCAGTGTGAATTCTCTCATGTGTAACAAGATTGGATTTCACTCTAAAACATTTCCCACATTCTAAACATGAATATGGCTTTTCCGCAGTGTGAATTCTCTCATGTATAACAAGATTTGATTTTTGTCTAAAACATTTCCCACATTCTGAACATGAATATGGCTTCTCTCCTGTCTGTCTTCTCTCATGTATAACAAGATTAGATTTTTCTCTAAAACATTTCCCACATTCTGAACACGAATATGGTTTCTCTCCTGTGTGACTTCTCTCATGTATAACAAGATTTGATTTGAATGTAAAACATTTCCCACATTCTTAACACGAATATGGTTTCTCTCCTGTGTGTCTTCTCCCATGTATCACAAGATTTGATTTCCGTGCGAAACATTTCCCACATTCTGAACATAAATATGGCTTCTCTCCTGTGTGAATTCTCTCATGTTTAACAAGATCTGATTTTTGTCTAAAACATTTCCCACATTCTGAACACGAATATGGTTTCTCTCCTGTGTGACTTCTCTCATGTATAACAAGATTTGATTTGAATGTAAAACATTTCCCACATTCTTAACACGAATATGGTTTCTCTCCTGTGTGTCTTCTCTCATGTATACCAAGATTTGATTTCCGTGTGAAACATTTCCCACATTCTGAACATAAATATGGCTTCTCTCCTGTGTGAATTCTCTCATGTTTAACAAGATCTGATTTTTGTCTAAAACATTTCCCACATTCTGAACACGAATATGGTTTCTCTCCTGTGTGACTTCTCTCATGTATAACAAGATTTGATTTCAATGTAAAACATTTCCCACATTCTGAACACGAATATGGTTTCTCTCCTGTGTGACTTCTCTCATGTATAACAAGATTTGATTTCAATGTAAAACATTTCCCACATTCTGAACACGAATATGGTTTCTCTCCTGTGTGACTTCTCTCATGCATCACAAGATTTGATTTCTGTGTGAAACATTTTCCACATTCTGAACATGAATACATTTTCTCTCCTTTGTGACGTCTTCGGTGTGTAGAAAGTCCTGAGCTGTTTGTGGATTCTTTACCACAATGAAACCTATTAATCCTTTCCGGACTTGTACTTGCGGTGACAATCTGTGATTGGTCAGGAGAAGGTTCCCCAGTAATTAGGAGGATTATATGACAGATCTGTGCTGTGAAGTCCTGGATGTACATTAAGGGTAATGAGGTTTTCTCCTGAAGAGCGCTGCAGGATATCTTCATCTAGTGGTAACATGACATTTTCACATTTCTTACTGGGATTTTCTGTTAAGATAAAAATGAAAATTTCTTTTAAAGTATTTTTTTTTTGCAAACTACAGAGTAGAGAAACTTATAATGTTCCAATTAGGCTGGAGGTTGATCCAGCAGGAAGGAGAAGTGTTCATTCATTTGGAATCCATTCCTGACTTTGGCCAAAAACACTGCCCTTGTGATCCCGGCCTTACAAAGCTTCTAGAACTTCCTGACAAAGTCCAGGATTCTGGTTTACACCGGGTCATGACTTTTATTACATACAGTAAATAATGACTTAACAAAACAAAAAATGTGAAAAGCCGGACCATGTCTGGAAACGGGCCCTGCTCTCTGCCAACACATTTTACCTTTCAACAGCAACTAGACATCATTTCAATAAAACAAGGAGCATCATGGTTGGAGCTGGAGAAGGGGGCCATCATGATTCGTAGATGGTAAAGGGGGCCATCATGGTTGGAGCTGCTTTGCTGCCTCATGGTCTGGACACCCTGCAGCCATTGGGTAAACAACTGGGCAGATTTACTAATCCTGTTTAAAACGCACAGAGTAAATCTAGAGATGCTCCACATTTATCCCAGGAGCTTGGGCTGGAGGACAGATCTGCTGCACAGCTACACAAGTCTGTCTACCTCTATACCACTTACTGGTTGGCTCTTCTGTCACAATGGAGCATCGTAAGCCCCGCCCCTGCAGAACTTGCCTGTTGTTTCTATATGTGGAACATTGAAATCCCCCCTTTTTGGACAGATTATAAGAGCAGCACAGATCAGTCACTGGTTATCTACGAGCAAGTTCACACATAGCAGATCAGCTGCAGACATTTCTGTGACTGTCCCGCTACCCTGAATGTGGCTTGTAATAATCCATGCTCCTGCTGCAGAAACAACCCAATATATGGAAATCTCTACAATAAATGTGCCGTGTGTGAACACAGTCTAATGCAGCTAGAACATTCTGGGACCTGCAATTATTGCTAGAAGTCACACGTTCAGTCTGAAGGGGATGAGAAGATAATCGCTTAAGTGATGGACGACATGATCACATTTAGCAATTTAAAGCCGATGCAATGACGGCTCTTACCCTGTGATATAAGAGGCTGGTGCTCCTCCATTACATGTCACTGCACACACGTGTATACACTGCACATGACGGCTCTTACCCTGTGATATAAGAGGCTGGTGCTCCTCCATTACATGTCACTGCACACACGTGTATACACTGCACATGACGGCTCTTACCCTGTGATATAAGAGGCTGGTGCTCCTCCATTACATGTCACTGCACACACGTGTATACACTGCACATGACGGCTCTTACCCTGTGATATAAGAGGCTGGTGCTCCTCCATTACATGTCACTGCACACACGTGTATACACTGCACATGACGGCTCTTACCCTGTGATATAAGAGGCTGGTGCTCCTCCATTACATGTCACTGCACACACGTGTATACACTGCACATGACGGCTCTTACCCTGTGATATAAGAGGCTGGTGCTCCTCCATTACATGTCACTGCACACACGTGTATACACTGCACATGACGGCTCTTACCCTGTGATATAAGAGGCTGGTGCTCCTCCATTACATGTCACTGCACACACGTGTATACACTGCACATGACGGCTCTTACCCTGTGATATAAGAGGCTGGTGCTCCTCCATTACATGTCACTGCACACACGTGTATACACTGCACATGACGGCTCTTACCCTGTGATATAAGAGGCTGGTGCTCCTCCATTACATGTCACTGCACACACGTGTATACACTGCACATGACGGCTCTTACCCTGTGATATAAGAGGCTGGTGCTCCTCCATTACATGTCACTGCACACACGTGTATACACTGCACATGACGGCTCTTACCCTGTGATATAAGAGGCTGGTGCTCCTCCATTACATGTCACTGCACACACGTGTATACACTGCACATGACGGCTCTTACCCTGTGATATAAGAGGCTGGTGCTCCTCCATTACATGTCACTGCACACACGTGTATACACTGCACATGACGGCTCTTACCCTGTGATATAAGAGGCTGGTGCTCCTCCATTACATGTCACTGCACACACGTGTATACACTGCACATGACGGCTCTTACCCTGTGATATAAGAGGCTGGGGCTCCTCCATCATGGCCTCCTTGTACAGATCCTTGTGTCCTTCTATATACTCCCACTCCTCCATGGAGAAATAGACAGTGACGTCCTGACACCTTATAGGAACCTGACAACACAATGACACCGTCATCACCCAGACCCTCCAGTGCTGTTACTGGAGAATTTCCCAGCATTCCCAGCAGTGTCACCTCTCCAGTCAGCAGCTCCATCATCTTGTGGGTGAGCTCTAGGATCTTCTGCTCATGTATCAGGGGGTGAGGGGGAGGCTCTGTGATGGGGAGGGGTCCTGCTCCGCCCTCCTGACTCCTGGAGATGGATGATGGGAGTCACACAGTCCCCCGATGTCTTCTTCACTATTGTGTACTCCTGTGGATGGAGAGAGACACTTAGGAATAAACCCTTCAGGGGCCATGTGCTCTCCTCCGGCCTCTCCTCCTGGTACAACGTGCCTACTTACCTCCTCATGGCTCCTACATGACTATTGGTCACTGGTCACATGACACATCACTGACCATACTGGGGCTGATCTTCAGGTTCTCCGTCACTTGGAAGGTCTGGGGGCCGTTCTCCAGGACCATGGAC
Organism: Bufotes viridis; assembly: GCA_033119425.1. Classification (NCBI taxonomy): domain Eukaryota; kingdom Metazoa; phylum Chordata; class Amphibia; order Anura; family Bufonidae; genus Bufotes; species Bufotes viridis. Next base: position 4,797,797 of record CM065589.1, on the reverse strand, counting down.
TCTTCCTATCACTTCCTATGATGGATTCTCCTTCCCGATGTCTGACTTGTTACAGAATACAATACAGAGGAGAGAAATCTAGAGAAGTTTACCTCTCCGCTCAGCAGGGAGATGATCTCCAAGGTGAGGTCTAATATTCTTCTGCTGATCTCCTTCCTGTCCATCCTCGGGGGTCATTCAGGAGAAGAGGAGAGAACTGGAGGAGCTGGAGGCTTCTAGTACTGCAGGCGCCTTTATGAGAAGAGGAGAGGAAATCATCCAGGGGACAAGACCAGATGTCACCTCCAGAACCGCACTTCCTGAGCCTGGAGGGGCCCCCACCACATGGATTCCAGGGGCCCCAACATGGAGATCTCTGGTGGCTCCACAGGAGATAAGTGTCTGATAGATGCAGGTCCCACCTCTGGGCTGTGCTCAGCTGTGTCCAGAACTCCTAGAGAAGAGACTGGAGAGCTGAGCTCAGGCCGGGCCCTGCTCCATTCATTCTCCTCCTGGAGGCAGGGGCCCCTCCCCAGGACAGTCAGGGGCCAGCGAATGATGACAACCCCCACTATCCCCACTACTACTCCCCCATCATACTAAGCTGAGGAGCGGAGAAGGATTCCTTGTGTGTAGAGATGAGCGAACACCTGGATGTTCGGGTTCGAGAAGTTCGGCCGAACTTCACGAAAATGTTCGGGTTCGGGATTCGAACTCGACCCGAACTTTATCCCGAACCCGAACCCCATTGAAGTCAATGGGGACCCGAACTTTTAGGCACTAAAAAGGCTGTAAAATGGTCCAGGAAAGGGCTAGAGGGCTGCCAAAGGCAGCAAAATGTAGGCAAATCCCCTGCAAACAAATGTAGATAGGGAAATGAATTAAAATAAAATAAAATAAATAAAAATTAACCAATATCAATTGGACTTTGTCTTTAGTGAGTAGCTCACCCCTTACCAGATCTGTCAGGGTGCTCTAGCCTTCCTGTCCCACCCACACAGCAAAATCAATTCAATGTTAAAAAATAGGCTGGCAACTCCTTAACGTATGGGTCATATGGAAAAATTCACCTTTATTCACTAAATCAGTTTAAAAGCAATATAATCATGGATATAAGGTTTACAAATAAAAAGTAGAAATAATGTGCTGTTCCCTACAAGAGGATGATCAAGTTATTGCACTTGGTAATTATGCCGGCAATTATCTAAACTTCCTATAATTGTCCTGTAAATAAATCTCTACATTCCAAGTCTGTAGCAGATAAGTGATCAATAAATAAGCCGTAAAAATGTATCACACTTTGTAAGAGACCTCTATAAATGGCTGTATAAAAAACTGTAAAAAACTGTATGACAGCTTAGTGATCCCTCTTTACATAGTCCATCTCAATTTCTGTAAAAAAAATCTGAGTTATAGTCCCGTAGTCCTGTAAAAAAAGGGGGGGGAGTTGTTGTGCTCCTTAGATAAATAGCTGACACAGTCTCTGTTCTTACGGCTCTCCGTCCTTGTGTGTTATGCCGTGAACCTGCAGGGGAAAAAAAGAGGTACCTCTGTCTTCTGATGTCTTCTTATCGTCCTTTTCAGGTTTGCTTCAGCCCGGTTTGTAACTCGATCCCCGCTCTCCTTCCCTCAGCGTCCGCGCGCCTGTGGTGGCGTGTTTGCCCTGTGCACGTGGAGTCCTCTCGGCGTCCGCGGAGAGGTCGGGAGGGGAGAGTGTCTCAGCTGAAATCCGATCGGAGCGCTCCGATATATTAACTCTGCATGCAGAAATTAGTCCAACAGTAGTGCGGGGTATACTTCCCAGACGCGCTTCGGGATTAAATTCCCTTCTTCAGTGGGTATCCCCGCTCTGTGTTTTTCTTTAAATACCCTTCCGGTGTCTGTTTCTTCAAAGACCTGGTTTGGAACCGGTTGTATCTCAGTTCAGAAGGAATCTCCGTCCTGGATTCATCCAGGAGGTGGATTAGGTTTTTTCATTTTATCCCATGGATATCTTTCTCCATATATCCACCTTATATATACATAGAAGGCTAATTCATACTAATCCTTTATATTCTCCTTTCTATTTGAGCGTGTTGTATTATGACAAATATAAAATGTGAATATTCATATCATAAATCTTACAATAAAAATATAGAGAAATAAAAATGAAAATGATAAAAAATTAATAAAAATGAATAAAAATAATAGAAGATGAAAATTTGTGAACGGCTTCCTCTCTTAATTGATATATGTTCATGTCTGTTGAAGTTAATTAGTTCATAGCTACACATCTACTGTTTACACCGGCATCTCACTTTGTGTTCTTTTTATGATACAGTATTGTTTCTTCTGTGGTCGGGTGTTGCTACAGACTCCTATTAATAACCTATCTTATATTATTACTGTCTTATACACACCCTAAATGTGTTTCTCCTATTGTGGGGACATAATTGTAATATTGTACCATATTTGTATGGAAGACTTCAATGGTCAATTAGAAGGTATATGGTTTTCCTTACCCTAAATGTCACACACACAAAGTGAGATGCCGGTGTAAACAGTAGATGTGTAGCTATGAACTAATTAACTTCAACAGACATGAACATATATCAATTAAGAGAGGAAGCCGTTCACAAATTTTCATCTTTTATTATTTTTATTCATTTTTATTAATTTTTTATCATTTTCATTTTTATTGTAAGATTTATGATATGAATATTCACATTTTATATTTGTCATAATACAACACGCTCAAATAGAAAGGAGAATATAAAGGATTAGTATGAATTAGCCTTCTATGTATATATAAGGTGGATATATGGAGAAAGATATCCATGGGATAAAATGAAAAAACCTAATCCACCTCCTGGATGAATCCAGGACGGAGATTCCTTCTGAACTGAGATACAACCGGTTCCAAACCAGGTCTTTGAAGAAAGAGACACCGGAAGGGTATTTAAAGAAAAAACACAGAACGGGGATACCCACTGAAGAAGGGGAATTTAATTCCCGAAACGCGTCTGGGAAGCATACCCCCGCACTACTGTTGGACTAATTTCTGCATGCAGAGTTAATATATCGGAGCGCTCCGATCGGATTTCAGCTGAGACACTCTCCCCCTCCCGACCTCTCACGCGGACGCCGAGAGGACTCCACGTGCACAGGGCAAACACGCCACCACAGGCGCGCGGACGCTGAGGGAAGGAGAGCGGGGATCGAGTTACAAACCGGGCTGAAGCAAACCTGAAAAGGACGATAAGAAGACATCAGAAGACAGAGGTACCTCTTTTTTTCCCCTGCAGGTTCACGGCATAACACACAAGGACGGAGAGCCGTAAGAACAGAGACTGTGTCAGCTATTTATCTAAGGAGCACAACAACTCCCCCCCCTTTTTTTACAGGACTACGGGACTATAACTCAGATTTTTTTTACAGGAATTGAGATGGACTATGTAAAGAGGGATCACTAAGCTGTCATACAGTTTTTTACAGTTTTTTATACAGCTCTTTATAGAGGTCTCTTACAAAGTGTGATACATTTTTACGGCTTATTTATTGATCACTTATCTGCTACAGACTTGGAATGTAGAGATTTATTTACAGGACAATTATAGGAAGTTTAGATAATTGCCGGCATAATTACCAAGTGCAATAACTTGATCATCCTCTTGTAGGGAACAGCACATTATTTCTACTTTTTATTTGTAAACCTTATATCCATGATTATATTGCTTTTAAACTGATTTAGTGAATAAAGGTGAATTTTTCCATATGACCCATACGTTAAGGAGTTGCCAGCCTATTTTTTAACAATATCAATTGGAGAGAGGTCCCACATCAAGGAATCATGCGTCATATCAACCCCCACCGGAGAAGGCCACTCTCATTTATTTTGGACCAGCACCCAGACAGAGGATACAGGTCCCACATCAAGGAATCATGCGTCATATCACCCACCACTGGAGAAGGCCACTCTCAGTTATTTCGGACCAGCACCCAGACAGAGGAGAGGTTCATTCAACTTTGGGTTGCACCGCAAGATCATGGTAAAGTTAAAAAAATGAGGATTCAATAAAGAAGTGCCCCGGAGTACAAGAATACATGGTTGAGGGGGAGGCAGTTATAAATGTCTATTCTGCACAAGGGAGGCACAGGTCCTGTGGGATCCATGCCCGGTTCATTTTTATAACCGTCATCTTGTCCACGTTGGCTGTGGACAGGCGGCTGCGTTTGTCAGTAATGTCGCCCCCTGACGTGCTGAATACACGTCCAGACAAAACGCTGGCCGCCGGGCAGGCCAGCACCTCCAAGGCATAAAAGGCTAACTCTGGCCACGTGGACAATTTGGAGACCCCGAAGTTGAATGGGGCCGAACCATCAGTCAGTACGTGGAGGGGTGTGCAGACGTACTGTTCAACCATGTTAGTGAAATTCTGCCTCCTGCTAACACGTTCCGTATCAGGTGGTGGTGCAGTTAGCTGTGGCGTGGAGACAAAACTTTTCCACATTTCTGCCATGCTAACCCTGCCCTCAGAGGAGCTGGCCGTGACACTGCTGCGTGGGCGACCTCTTGCTCCTCCTCTGCCTTCGCCTTCCACCTGTTCCCCTGTGACATTTGGGAATGCTCTCAGGAGCGCCTCTACCAGCGTGCGCTTGTACTCGCGCATCTTCCTATCACTCTCCAGTGCAGGAAGTAAGGTGGGCACATTGTCTTTGTACCGGGGATCCAGCAGGGTGGCAACCCAGTAGTCAGCACACGTTAAAATGTGCGCAACTCTGCTGTCGTTGCAAAGGCACTGCAGCATGTAGTCGCTCATGTCTGCCAGGCTCCCCAGAGGTAAGGACAAGCTGTCCTCTGTGGGAGCGGTATCGTCATCGTCCTCCGTATCCCCCCAGCCACGCACCAGTGATGGGCCTGAGCTGTGTCGGGTGCCACCCCGCTGTGAACCTGCTTCATCCTCATCCTCCTCCACCTCCTCCTCATCCTCCTCGTCCTCCAGTAGTGGTCCCTGGCTGGCCACATTTGTACCTGGCCTCTGCTGTTGCAAAAAACCTCCCTCTGAGCCACTTCTAACAGACTTGCCTAAAAGTGCTAAAAATGACCCCTCATCCTCCTACTCCTCCTCCTCCTCCTGGGCCACCTCCTCTTCCATCATCGCCCTAAGCGTTTTCTCAAGGAGACATAGAAGTGGTATTGTAACGCTGATAACGGTGTCATCACCACTGGCCATGTTGGTGGAGTACTCGAAACAGCGCAACAGGGCACAAAGGTCTCGCATGGAGACCCAGTCATTGGCGGTGAAGTGGTGCTGTTCCGCAGTGCGACTGACCCATGCGTGCTGCAGCTGAAACTCCACTATAGCCTGCTGCTGCTCGCACAGTCCCTCCAGCATGTGCAAGGTGGAGTTCCACCTGGTGGGCACGTCGCATATGAGGCGGTGAGCAAGAAGGCCGAAGTTCCGCTGTAGCGTAGACAGGCGAGCAGCGGCAGGATGAGAACGCCGGAAGCGCGCACAGGCGGCCCGCACTTTATGCAGCAGCTCTGACATGTTGGGGTAGTTGTGAATGAACTTCTGCACTACCAAATTCAGCACATGCGCCAGGCAAGGGATGTGCGTCAAACCGGCTAGTCCCAGAGCTGCGACGAGATTTCGCCCATTATCGCACACCACCAGGCCGGGCTTGAGGCTCCCCGGCAGCAACCACTGGTCGGTCTGTTGTTCAATACCCCGCCACAACTCCTGCGCGGTGTGGGGCCTGTCCCCCAAACATATGAGTTTCAGAACGGCCTGCTGATGTTTACCCCGGGCTGTGCTGAAGTTGGTGGTGAAGGTGTGTGGCTGACTGGATGAGCTGGTGGAAGCAGAGGAGGAGGAAGCCGAGTAGGAGGAGGAGGCAACAGGAGGCAAAGAATGATGCCCTGCGATCCTCGGCAGCGGAAGGACGTGCGCCAATTAACTCTCCGCCTGGGGCCCAGCCGCCACTACATTTACCCAGTGTGCAGTTAGGGAGATATAGCGTCCCTGGCCGTGCTTACTGGTCCACGTATCTGTGGTTAGGTGGACATTGCCACAGATGGCGTTGCGCAGTGCACACTTGATTTTATCAGTTACTTGGTGGTGCAGGGAAGGCACGGCTGTCTTGGAGAAGTAGTGGCGGCTGGGAACAACATACTGGGGGACAGCCATGGCCATCAGCTGTTTGAAGCTGTCTGTGTCCACCAGCCGGAATGACAGCATTTCAAAGGCCAGTAGTTTAGAAATGCTGGCATTCAGGGCCAGGGATCGAGGGTGGCTAGGTGGGAATTTATGCTTTCTCTCCAAGGTTTGTGAGATGGAGAGCTGAACGCTGCTGTGTGACATGGTGGAGATGCTTGGTGACGCAGGTGGTGGTGGTGGTGGTGGTGTCGGTGGCACATCCTCTGTTTGGTGGGCGGCAGGTGCCAACGTTCCTCCCGAGGCGGAGGAACAGGGCGAGGCAGCAGCAGAAGAGGGAGCAGGGAAAGCCAGAGCGAGTTCCTTGCTTTTAAGGTGTTTACTCCACTGCAGTTCATGCTTTGCATGTAGATGCCTGGTCATGCAGGTTGTGCTAAGGTTCAGAACGTTAATGCCTCGCTTCAGGCTCTGATGGCACAGCGTGCAAACCACTCGGGTCTTGTCGTCAGCACATTGTTTAAAGAAGTTCCATGCCAGGGAACTCCTTGAAGCTGCCTTTGGGGTGCTCGGTTCCTGGTGGCGGTGGCCAGTAGCAGGCAAACTCTCTTGGCGGCGGCTGGTCTGCTTTTGCCCCCTGCTCTCTCTTTTGCTACGCTGTTGGCTCGGTCTCACCACTGCCTCCTCCTCTGAACTATGAAAGTCAGTGGCACGACCTTCATTCCATGTGGGGTCTAGGACCTCATCGTCCCCTGCATCGTCTTCCACACAGTCTTCCTCCCTGTCCTCCTGTTCGGTCTGCACACTGCAGAAAGACGCAGCAGTTGGCACCTGTGTTTCATCATCATCAGAGACGTGCGGACTCCGATGAGGTGGTATTCCCATGTCCTCATCATCAGGAAACATCAGTGGTTGTGCATCAGTGCATTCTATGTCTTCCACCACTGGGGAAGGGCTAGGTGGATGCCAGCAGAGTCTTCAAACAGCATAAGAGACTGCTGCATAACTTGAGGCTCAGACAGTTTCCCTGATATGCATGGGGGTGATGTGACAGACTGATGGGCTTGGTTTTCAGGTGCCACCTGTGCGCTTTCTGCGGAAGACTGGGTGGGAGATAATGTTGTGAACATGCTGGATCCACTGTCGGCCACCCAATTGACTAGCGCCTGTACCTGCTCAGGCCTTACCATCCTTAGAACGGCATTGGGCCCCACCAAATATCGCTGTAAATTCTGGCGGGTACTGGAACCTGAGGTAGATGGTTCACTAGGACGTGTGGCTGTGGCAGAATGGCCACGTCCTCTCCCAGCACCAGAGGGTACACTAACACCACCACGACCGCGTCCGCGTCCCTTACTAGATGTTTTCCTCCTTGTTACCGTTCACCAAGCACCACAATAAGGAAAAAAATATTTGGCCCAATGTATTGATTTCAAATTCAGGCCTTTTTTTACAGGCACCTAACACTATCTGCCTATTTATTTATGTAGCGTATTACACTAATCCAGGAACAGCAGTAACCACTGATTTAGGGGAATATCTATTGTAGGGCTAGTATTTAGGCCCTGGATGAAAGGTATCCTTTTATGGACAGATTTACACTTGGCCTGCAACAGCTGTGACACCAGATTCAGGGTATTGCTATATTGGCAGGTTAATTTAACCCCAGAATATAATCTATCCTTTGCCAGACAGCAGACAGTATTATACTTGGCTAGCCAAAGCTGGAACACCAGATTTAGGGGATTGGTATTTGGGCAATTGTATTTAACCCCTTAATAAAATATAGAAATTGCTATCCTGAGTTTCTAGGGGTGACAATTAGCACAGCCAAGCCCCTGATGTAGGATATAGCAAAAAAAAAACTATTATTGATGGATTGATGGACTTGGTGGCAGCTTCTTCTGGCGCACCACAAGTCACAAAATGGGCGCCGATCAACCCAGAAAATAAGTGACAGAAAAACGCTCTGTGCAGCCTAAAAACCAGCGAGCAAGTAACTAGCAGAAGTTCAATGATTCTCAGCTGTAGATCGATCACTTCATTAAGGGTACGTTCACACGACGACAAAAAGTCGCACTATTGTCGCGCGACAATTTTTATAATGGGAGTCTATGGTGTCGCAGTGCGACATGCGACATGCTGCGACTGCGACACGAAAGTCGGAGAAAATCCATTCAAGATGGGTTTTTCTGCGACTGTCGCGTCGCAGTCGCAGCATGTCGCATGTCGCAATGCGACACCATAGACTCCCATTATAAAAATTGTCGCGCGACAAATGTTGCAGTGACGTTGTGCCCTATTTGTCGCGCGACAATTGTCGTCGTGTGAACGTACCCTTAGTGTTTTGGTTAAATTAATCCCTTCCTAATCTCGCCCTAACACAGCAGCTGCGTCCTCTCCCTACACTAATCAGAGCAGTGTGACATGCGGCGCTACGTGACTCCAGCTTAAATAGAGGCTGGGTCACATGCTGCACTTGGCCAATCACAGCCATGCCAATAGTAGGCATGGCTGTGATGGGCTCTTAGGGCAAGAAGTAAAACGCTAGCTGATTGGCTGCTGTGCAGCCCTTCAGAAAGCGGGAAGTAATCGACGAATACCGAACCCGAACCCAAACTTTTTTGAAAATGATGCTCGAACTGTTCGCTCAACACTACTTGTGTGTAATGGAGGAGAATCTCCAGAGGTGACATGTCTGAGCTCTCCACCACACTGTCTCCTCACAGCTCATCTTACCTGCAGGCTGGAGGAATGGCTGATACCAGAGAGAACAAGAGCCCTGACTACCGACCAGGACCTGCCCAGTATCTGCTGCACTGCCAGAGCTGAAGGACCTGGGGTGACGTCACCGTCATGTGATCAGTGCAGGGGGCGGGGCTCAGGAGGAGAGAGGAGAGGAGGTGGTAAAGGACCTGGGGTGATGTCACCATCATGTGTTCAATTCAGTGGGTGGGGCTCAGTAGTGGAGAGTAGAAGAGGTGGGGAAGGACCTGTGGTGATGTCACTATCATGTGATCAGTGAAGGGGCGGGGTCAGCTGTAATTGTGGTCATGTGACATGTGAGGGATGATCCTTGTTTGGAGAAAGCATTTTAAGATTTCTTTCCTACAAAACTGGAAAAATGCTGGGAGTTGTAGTTCTTGCCTCTGAAACCTACAATAACAGACTGGAGTTTACTTCTGAGATATCATATAACATTCTGTACTTTTCAGGGGCGTAGCTCGAAATGACTGGGCCCCATAGCAACATTTGTTTATGGGCCCCCCTCCCGGATCTCCCACCCCCCTTCCATAGCTTCCACCCAAACACCCCTTCAAGACCTCCCATCCCTACATCCCCCCTAAGTGTCATCCCCCCCTTCCCCCATCAGTGTCCTGCACACATTCCCCCATCAGTGTCCTGCACACATCCCCCCATCAGTGTCCTCACACATCCCCATCAGTGTCCTCCACACATCCCCTATCAGTATCCTCACACATCTCCCATCAGTGTCTCTCACATATCTCCCTATCAGTGTCCTGCACATCATCCCTCATCAGTGTCCTGCACATATCCCCATCAGTGTCCTCCACACATCACCCATCAGTGTCCTGCACACATCCTCTCATCAGTGTCTCTCTACACATCCCCATCAGTGTCCTGCACACATCACCTATCAGTGTCCTGCACATCTCTCTATCAGTGTCTCTGCACACATCCCCTATCAGTGTCCTGCACACATCCTCCATCAGTATCCTCCACACATCTCCCTATCAGTGTCTCTCACATCCCTCTATCAGTGTCTCTCCACACATCCTCTCCATCAGTGTCCTGCACATCATCTCTCCATCAGTGTCCCCTACACATCCCCATCAGTATCCTCCACACATCCTCTATAAGTGTCCTGCACACATCTCTCCATCAGTGTCATCCACACATCTCCTATCAGTGTCCTGCACACATCTCTATCAGTGTCTCTGCACACATCTCTATCATTGTCCTGCACACATCTCTCATCAGTGTCCTGCAAACATCCCCTATCAGTGTCCTGCACATCTCTCCATCAGTGTCCTGCACATCTCTCTCATCAGTGTCCTGCACATCTCTCTATCAGTGTCCTGCACACATCCCTCATCAGTCTCCTGCACACATCTCCCATCAGTGTCCTGCACACATCTCCTATCAGTGTCCTGCACACATCCCTCATCAGTGTCTCTGCACATCTCCCCATCAGTGTTCTGCACATATCCTCTATCAGTGTCCTGCACACATCTCTCTATCAGTGTCCTCCACATATCTCCCATCAGTGTCCTGCACACATCTCCCTATCAGTGTCTCTGACACATCCCTCATCAGTGTCCTGCACACATCCCTCTATCAGTGTCCTGCACACATCCCCATCAGTGTCATCCACACATCCCCTATCAGTGTCCTCCACACATCCTCCATCACCATCAGTGTCCTCCACATATCCCCATCAGTGTCCTGCACACATCCCCATCAGTGTTCTGCACACATCTCCCATCAGTGTCCTGCACACATCCTCCATCAGTGTCCTGCACACATCCCTCCATCAGTGTCCTCTACACATCACTCCTATCAGTGTCTCTGCACATATCTCCCATCAGTGTCCTGCACACATCCTCTATCAGTGTCTCTGCACACATCCTCCATCAGTGTCTCTACACATCTCTCTATCAGTGTCTCTCCACATATCTCCTATCAGTGTTCTGCACACATGCCTCTATCAGTGTCTCTGCACATATCTCTCTATCAGTGTTCATCCACATATCTCTCATCAGTGTCTCTGTACATATCTCCCTATCAGTGTCTCTGCACATATCTCTCCATCAGTGTCTCTGCACATATCTCTCTATCAGTGTTCTCTCACATATCTCTCTATCAGTGTCTCTGCACATATCTCCTATCAGTGTCTCTGCACATATCTCTATCAGTGTTCTGCACATATCTCTATCAGTGTCTCTGCACACATCTCTCATCAGTGTCCTGCACATATCTCTATCAGTGTCTCTGCACATTATCTCTATCAGTGTCTCTGCACATATCTCTATCAGTGTCTCTGCACATATCTCTCTATCAGTGTCTCTGCACATATCTCTCTATCAGTGTCTCTGCACATATCTCTCTATCAGTGTCCTGCACACATCCTCTATCAGTGTCTCTGCACACATCTCTCTATCAGTGTTCTGCACATATCTCTCTATCAGTGTCTCTGCACACATCTCTCTATCAGTGTCTCTGCACATATCTCTATCAGTGTCTCTGCACATATCTCTATCAGTGTCTCTGTACATATCTCCCTATCAGTGTCTCTGCACACATCTCTCTATCAGTGTCTCTGCACATATCCTCTATCAGTGTTCTGCACATATCTCTATCAGTGTCTCTGCACATATCTCTCTATCAGTGTCTCTGCACACATCTCTATCAGTGTCTCTGCACATCATCTCTATCAGTGTCTCTGCACATATCTCTCTATCAGTGTCTCTGCACACATCTCTCTATCAGTGTCTCTGCACATATCTCTCATCAGTGTCCTGCACACATCTCTCATCAGTGTCTCTGCACATATCTCTCTATCAGTGTCTCTGCACATATCTCTATCAGTGTCTCTGCACACATCTCTCTATCAGTGTCTCTGCACATATCTCTCTATCAGTGTCTCTGCACATATCTCTCTATCAGTGTCTCTGCACATATCTCTCATCAGTGTCTCTGCACATATCTCTATCAGTGTCTCTCTACATATCTCTCTATCAGTGTCTCTGCACACATCTCTATCAGTGTCTCTGCACATATCTCTCTATCAGTGTCTCTACACATCTCTCTATCAGTGTCTCTGCACATATCTCTCTATCAGTGTTCTGTCACATATCTCTATCAGTGTCTCTCACATATCTCTCTATCAGTGTTCTCTACATATCTCTATCAGTGTTCTGTACATATCTCTATCAGTGTCTCTGCACATATCTCTATCAGTGTCTCTGCACATATCTCTCTATCAGTGTCTCTGCACATATCTCTATCAGTGTCTCTGCACATATCTCTCTATCAGTGTTCTCTGCACATATCTCTATCAGTGTCTCTGTACATATCTCTCTATCAGTGTCTCTGCACACATCTCTATCAGTGTCTCTGCACATATCTCCTATCAGTGTCTCTGCTACACATCTCTCTATCAGTGTCTCTGCATACATCTCTCTATCAGTGTCTCTGCACATATCCTCTATCAGTGTCTCTGCACATATCTCTATCAGTGTCTCTACACATATCTCTATCAGTGTCTCTGCACATATCTCTATCAGTGTCTCTGCACACATCTCTCTATCAGTGTCTCTGCACACATCTCTCTATCAGTGTCTCTGCACACATCTCTCTATCAGTGTCTCTGCATATCTCTCTATCAGTGTCTCTGCACATACTCTCTATCAGTGTCTCTGCACATATCTCTCTATCAGTGTTCCTGTACACATCTCTCTCTATCAGTGTCTCTGCACATATCTCTCATCAGTGTCTCTGCACATATCTCTATCAGTGTCCTGCACATACTCTCTATCAGTGTCTCTGCACATCTCTCTATCAGTGTCTCTGCACATATCTCTCTATCAGTGTCTCTGCACATATCTCTCTATCAGTGTCTCTGTACACATCTCTCTATCAGTGTCTCTGCACATATCTCTATCAGTGTCTCTGCACACATCTCCTATCAGTGTCTCTGCACATCATCTCTCTATCAGTGTCTCTGCACATATCTCTATCAGTGTCTCTGCACATATCTCCTATCAGTGTCTCTGCACATCTCTCTATCAGTGTCTCTGCACATATCTCTATCAGTGTCTCTACACATACTCTCTATCAGTGTCTCTGCACATATCCTCTATCAGTGTCTCTGCACATACTCTCTATCAGTGTCTCTGCACATATCTCTCTATCAGTGTCTCTGCACACATCTCTATCAGTGTCTCTGCACATATCCTCTATCAGTGTCTCTGCACATATCTCTCTATCAGTGTCTCTGCACACATCTCTCTATCAGTGTCCTCTACACATCTCTATCAGTGTCTCTGCACATATCTCTATCAGTGTCTCTGCACATATCTCTCTATCAGTGTCTCTGCACATCATCTCTATCAGTGTCTCTGCACATATCTCTCATCAGTGTCTCTGCACATATCTCTATCAGTGTCTCTGTACATATCCTCTATCAGTGTCTCTGCACATATCCTCTATCAGTGTCTCTGCACATATCTCTCTATCAGTGTCTCTGCACACATCTCTATCAGTGTCTCTGCACATATCTCTATCAGTGTCTCTGCACACATCTCTATCAGTGTCTCTGCACATATCTCTATCAGTGTCTCTGCACATATCTCTCTATCAGTGTCTCTCACATACTCTCTATCAGTGTCTCTGCACACATCTCTCTATCAGTGTCTCTGCACATATCTCTATCAGTGTCTCTGTACACATCTCTCTATCAGTGTCTCTGCACATATCTCTCTATCAGTGTCTCTGCACATATCCTCTATCAGTGTCTCTACACATCTCTCTATCAGTGTCTCTGCACATATCTCTCTATCAGTGTCTCTGCACATATCTCTATCAGTGTCTCTCTACACATCTCTCTATCAGTGTCTCTCACATATCTCTATCAGTGTCTCTGCACATATCTCTCATCAGTGTCTCTGCACATCTCTCTATCAGTGTCTCTGCACATATCTCTCTATCAGTGTTCTGCACATATCTCTATCAGTGTCTCTGCACATATCTCTCTATCAGTGTCTCTGCTACATATCTCTCTATCAGTGTCTCTGCTACACATCTCTCTATCAGTGTCTCTGCACATCTCTCTATCAGTGTCTCTGCACATATCTCTATCAGTGTCTCTCACATATCTCTATCAGTGTCTCTGCACACATCTCTCTATCAGTGTCTCTGCACATATCTCTATCAGTGTCTCTGCACATATCTCTATCAGTGTCTCTACATATCTCTCTATCAGTGTTCTGCACATCATCTCTATCAGTGTCTCTGCACATATCTCTCTATCAGTGTCTCTGCACATCTCTCTATCAGTGTCTCTGCACACATCTCCCTATCAGTGTCTCTGCACATATCTCTATCAGTGTCTCTGCACATATCTCTCTATCAGTGTCTCTGCACATATCTCTCATCAGTGTCTCTGCACATCCTCTCTATCAGTGTCTCTGCACACATCTCTCTATCAGTGTCTCTGCACATATCCTCTATCAGTGTCTCTGCACACATCCTCTATCAGTGTCTCTGTACACATCTCCCTATCAGTGTCTCTGCACACATCCTCTATCAGTGTCTCTGCACACATCCTCTATCAGTGTCCTGCTACACATCTCCTATCAGTGTCTCTACATATCTCTCTATCAGTGTCTCTGCACACATCTCTCTATCAGTGTCTCTCACACATCTCTCTATCAGTGTTCTGCACACATCTCTCTATCAGTGTCTCTGCACATATCCTCTATCAGTGTCTCTGTACATATCTCTATCAGTGTCTCTGCACATATCTCTATCAGTGTTCTCTGCACATATCTCTCTATCAGTGTCTCTGCACATATCTCTATCAGTGTCTCTGCACATATCTCTCTATCAGTGTCTCTGCACATATCTCTCCTATCAGTGTTCTGCACATATCTCTATCAGTGTCCTGCACACATCTCTCTATCAGTGTCTCTGCACATATCTCTCTATCAGTGTCTCTCTACACATCTCTCTATCAGTGTCTCTCTACATATCTCTCTATCAGTGTCTCTGCACATATCTCTATCAGTGTCTCTCTACACATCTCTCTATCAGTGTCTCTGCACATATCTCTCTATCAGTGTCTCTGCACATATCTCTCTATCAGTGTTCTCTACACATCTCTCTATCAGTGTCTCTGCACATATCTCTCTATCAGTGTCTCTGCACATACTCTCTATCAGTGTCTCTGCACACATCTCTATCAGTGTCTCTGCACATATCTCTATCAGTGTCTCTGCACATATCCTCTATCAGTGTCTCTCTACACATCTCTATCAGTGTCTCTCACACATCTCTCTATCAGTGTCTCTGCACACATCTCTCTATCAGTGTCTCTCACACATCTCTCTATCAGTGTCTCTGCACATACTCTCTATCAGTGTCTCTGCACACATCTCTCTATCAGTGTCTCTGCACATCATCTCTCTATCAGTGTCTCTGCACATATCCTCTATCAGTGTCTCTCACACATCTCTCTATCAGTGTCTCTCTACATCATCTCTATCAGTGTCTCTCTACATATCTCTCTATCAGTGTCTCTTCACACATCTCTCTATCAGTGTCTCTCTACACATCTCTCTATCAGTGTCTCTGCACATATCTCTATCAGTGTCTCTGCACATATCTCTATCAGTGTCTCTCTACATATCCTCTATCAGTGTCTCTGCACATATCTCTCTATCAGTGTCCTCTACACATCTCTCTATCAGTGTCTCTGCACATATCTCTATCAGTGTCTCTCCACATATCTCTATCAGTGTCTCTCTACACATCTCTCTATCAGTGTCTCTCTACATATCTCTCTATCAGTGTCTCTGCTACATATCTCTATCAGTGTCTCTCTACACATCTCTCTATCAGTGTCTCTGCTACATATCTCTATCAGTGTCTCTGCTACATACTCTCTATCAGTGTCTCTGCACATATCCTCTATCAGTGTCCTCTACACATCTCTCTATCAGTGTCCTCCACATACTCTCTATCAGTGTCTCTGCACATATCTCTCCATCAGTGTCTCTCTACACATACTCTCTATCAGTGTCCTCCACACATCTCTATCAGTGTTCTCTACACATCTCTCTATCAGTGTCCTCCACATATCTCTCTATCAGTGTCTCTCACACATCTCTCATCAGTGTCTCTGCACATACTCTCTATCAGTGTCCTCTGCACATCTCTCTATCAGTGTCTCTCTACACATCTCTCTATCAGTGTCTCTGCACATATCTCTATCAGTGTCTCTCTACATATCTCTCTATCAGTGTCTCTCTACATATCTCTCTATCAGTGTCTCTCTACATATCTCTCATCAGTGTCTCTCACATATCTCTCTATCAGTGTCTCTCCGCACATATCTCTATCAGTGTCTCTACACATCATCTCTATCAGTGTCCTCCACATATCTCTCTATCAGTGTCTCTCTACACATACTCTCTATCAGTGTCTCTCCACATATCTCTATCAGTGTCTCTCCACATATCTCTATCAGTGTCTCTCTACACATCTCTCTATCAGTGTCTCTACACATCTCTCATCAGTGTCTCTGCACACATCTCTCATCAGTGTCTCTCTACACATCTCTCTATCAGTGTCTCTGCACACATCTCTCTATCAGTGTCTCTCTACACATCTCTCTATCAGTGTCTCTCTACACATCTCTCTATCAGTGTCTCTCTACATATCCTCTATCAGTGTCTCTCACATATCTCTCTATCAGTGTCTCTCACATACTCTCTATCAGTGTCTCTCTCACATACTCTCTATCAGTGTCTCTCTACATATCTCTCTATCAGTGTCTCTCTACACATCCTCTATCAGTGTCTCTGCACATATCTCTATCAGTGTCTCTCTACACATCTCTCTATCAGTGTCTCTCTACATCATCTCTATCAGTGTCCTCTACATATCTCTCTATCAGTGTCTCTCTACATATCTCTATCAGTGTCTCTCTCACATATCTCTCTATCAGTGTCTCTGCACATACTCTCTATCAGTGTCTCTCACATATATCTCTCTATCAGTGTCTCTACACATCTCTCTATCAGTGTCTCTCTACACATCTCTATCAGTGTCTCTGCACATCTCTCTATCAGTGTCTCTCACATATCATCTCTATCAGTGTCTCTCTACATATCTCTATCAGTGTCTCTCTACATATCTCTCTATCAGTGTTCTCTACACATCTCTATCAGTGTCTCTGCACATATCTCTATCAGTGTCTCTCTACACATACTCTCTATCAGTGTCTCTGCACATATCTCTATCAGTGTTCTCTCACATATCTCTCTATCAGTGTCTCTCTACATATCTCTATCAGTGTCTCTGCACATATCTCTCTATCAGTGTCTCTGCACATATCTCTCTATCAGTGTCTCTCTACACATCTCTCTATCAGTGTCTCTCTACACATCTCTCATCAGTGTCTCTGCACACATCTCTCTATCAGTGTCTCTCTACATATCTCTATCAGTGTCTCTGCACACATCTCTCTATCAGTGTCTCTCCACATATCTCTATCAGTGTCTCTCCACATATCTCTATCAGTGTCTCTGCTACATATCTCTATCAGTGTTCTCTACATATCTCTCTATCAGTGTCTCTGCACATCTCTCTATCAGTGTTCCTCCACACATCCTCTATCAGTGTCTCTCTCACATCATCATCTCTCTATCAGTGTCCTCCACACATCTCTCTATCAGTGTCCTCTACACATCCCTCTATCAGTGTCTCTTCACATATCTCTATCAGTGTCTCTCTACACATATCTCTATCAGTGTTCTCTACACATCTCTCATCAGTGTCTCTCTCACATATCTCTATCAGTGTCTCTCCACATATCTCTCATCAGTGTCTCTCTACACATCTCTCATCAGTGTCCTCTACATATCCTCTATCAGTGTCTCCACATCATCCTCTATCAGTGTCTCTCTACATATCTCTCATCAGTGTCCTCTACATACCTCTCTATCAGTGTCTCTCTACACATCTCTCTATCAGTGTCTCTCTACACATCTCCTATCAGTGTCCTCCACATATCTCTCTATCAGTGTCTCTCCACATATCTCCTATCAGTGTCTCTCTACATCCTCTCTATCAGTGTCCTCTACACATCTCCTCATCAGTGTCTCTCTACACATACCTCTATCAGTGTCTCTCTACACATCTCTCTATCAGTGTCCTCCATACATCTCTCATCAGTGTCTCTCCACATATCTCTCCATCAGTGTTCTCTACACATACTCTCTATCAGTGTCTCTCACACATCTCTCTATCAGTGTCTCTCTACACATCTCTCTATCAGTGTCTCTCACACACATCCTCTATCAGTGTCTCTACACATCTCTCCATCAGTGTCTCTGCATACATCTCTCTATCAGTGTCTCTCTACACATCTCCTTATCAGTGTCCTCCACACATCCCTCTATCAGTGTCTCTCCACATATCTCCTCATCAGTGTCTCTACACATCTCTCTATCAGTGTCTCTCTACACATCTCTCATCAGTGTCTCCTCTACACATCTCTCTCTATCAGTGTCTCTGCACATACTCTCTATCAGTGTCTCTCTACATATCTCTATCAGTGTCTCTGCACATATCTCCTATCAGTGTCTCTCTACATATCTCCTCTATCAGTGTCTCTCCACATATCTCTCTATCAGTGTTCTCTACACATCTCCTATCAGTGTCTCTCATACATCTCTATCAGTGTCCTCTACACATCTCTCTATCAGTGTTCTCTACACATCTCTCTATCAGTGTCTCTTCACATATCTCCTCATCAGTGTCTCTTCACACATCTCTCTATCAGTGTCTCTCTACATCTCTCTATCAGTGTCTCTCTACACATCTCTCTATCAGTGTCTCTCCATACATCTCTCATCAGTGTCCTCCACATATCTCCTATCAGTGTTCTCTACACATCTCTCTATCAGTGTCCTCTACACATCTCTCTATCAGTGTCTCTGCACATATCTCTATCAGTGTCTCTCCACACATCTCTCATCAGTGTCTCTCTACACATCTCTCTATCAGTGTCTCTCACACATCTCTCTATCAGTGTCTCTGCACACATCTCTCTATCAGTGTCTCTCCACACATCCTCTATCAGTGTCTCTCTACACATACTCTCTATCAGTGTCTCTCCACATATCTCTATCAGTGTCTCTCTACATATCTCTCTATCAGTGTCTCTCTGCACATCTCTCTATCAGTGTCTCTCCACATATCTCTCTATCAGTGTCTCTCTACACATCTCTCTATCAGTGTTCTCTCACACATACTCTCTATCAGTGTCTCTCTCACATATCTCTCTATCAGTGTCTCTCTCACACATCTCTCATCAGTGTCTCTCTACACATCCTCTCTATCAGTGTCTCTCTACATATCCTCTATCAGTGTCTCTCACACATCCTCTATCAGTGTCTCTCACACATCTCTCTATCAGTGTCTCTCTACATATCTCTCTATCAGTGTCTCTCACATATCTCTCTATCAGTGTCTCTCTACATATCTCTCTATCAGTGTCTCTCTACATATCTCTCTATCAGTGTTCTCTACACATATCTCTATCAGTGTCCTCTACACATCTCTCTATCAGTGTCTCTCTACATATCTCTCATCAGTGTCTCTCACACATCTCTCTATCAGTGTCTCTCTACACATCTCTATCAGTGTCTCTCTACATATCTCTCTATCAGTGTCTCTTCTACATATCTCTATCAGTGTCTCTCTACACATACTCTCTATCAGTGTCTCTCTACATACTCTCTATCAGTGTCTCTACATCATCCCTATCAGTGTCCTCCACATCTCTCTATCAGTGTCTCTCCACACATCTCTCTATCAGTGTCTCTACACATCTTCTATCAGTGTCTCCTCTACATATCTCTCTATCAGTGTCCTCCACATATCCTCTATCAGTGTCTCTCTACACATACTCTCTATCAGTGTCTCTCCACACATCTCTCTATCAGTGTCTCTCACACATACTCCTATCAGTGTCTCTCTACACATCCTCTATCAGTGTCTCTCCACACACTCTCTCATCAGTGTCCTCTCACATATCTCTATCAGTGTCTCTGCACATACTCTCTATCAGTGTCTCTCTACACATCTCTCTATCAGTGTCTCTCCACACATCCTCTATCAGTGTCTCTCTACATATCTCTATCAGTGTCCTCTCTCACATATCTCTCATCAGTGTCTCTCTACACATCTCTCTATCAGTGTCTCTCCACACATCTCTCTATCAGTGTCTCTCTACATATCTCTATCAGTGTCTCTCTACACATCCTCTATCAGTGTCCTCCACATACCTCTATCAGTGTCTCTCACACATCTCTCTATCAGTGTCTCTCCACATCTCCTCTATCAGTGTCTCCTACGCATACCTCTATCAGTGTCTCTCCACATATCCCTCTATCAGTGTCCTCTACACATCTCTCATCAGTGTCTCTCTACACATCTCTCTATCAGTGTCTCTACATATCTCTCATCAGTGTCTCTTCACATCATCTCTCATCAGTGTCCTCCACATATCTCTATCAGTGTCTCTCCACATCATACTCTCATCAGTGTCCCTCCACACATACTCCCCATCAGTGTCCTCCACACATACTCTCATCAGTGTCCTCCAGACATACTCCCCATCAGTGTCTCCACACATACCTCCATCAGTGTCCTCCACACATACCCCCATCAGTGTCCTCCACACATCCTCTCATCAGTGTCCTCCACACATACCCTCTATCAGTGTCTCTGCACACATCTCCCCATCAGTGTCCTGCCACATACTCTCATCAGTGTCATCTGCATACATACCCCTATCAGTGTCCTGCACACATCACCCTCTATCAGTGTCCTCCACACATCCCCCTATCAGTGTCCTCCACACATCCCCTATCAGTGTCCTCCACACTCTCCCCATCAGTGTCCTCCACACATTCCCCCATCAGAGCTTCATATTAACCTGTTATACTAATATTATGGCTAAAAACCTCATTTATTACATATATATATATATATCAGAAGTATATATATATATTATCATACTTCTGATATACATGAATGCATAATTTAGCTAACAAGCTCCTAACCACTGAGCTCATGAGCTAGCGTTAATTGTGTTGAAAAATTTCTTAGTAGTGTATCATCTATTAGGGTATTCCTATATAGCAGAAGTATAATTAAATTCAGATATAAATGTGTAATTACCATATATATATATATATGTAGTAATTACACATTTATTTAGTGTCATATTTTTTTACAATTACTGAAAAAGTAAAATGTAAATTATACTTCTGCTGTTTAGGAATACCTAATACTTGATACACTACTATGAGGTTTTTCCAACACAATTTAGCATTGAGTTTTATAGCTCAGTGGTTAGTGTTTTTGCCTCTGATATGAAAGGTCGTGAGTTCAAATCTTGGTGGCAACCTTTCAGAAATAGAAGCTAAATTAGATTAAAATACATTGGGTGTCCCCTGCATAGCTTGGCAATGCTTGGGGATACCCCCTTCATGTTGATAGCACTGACTCTATATATGGACACAACCATATATGGAGTCAGAGCTCAGACCGGGATTCCCTGTACAGCGATCAATCCTGAAGTGCAGTGAAAATATATCTTGTGCCACCAGCCAGCACTGCACCCCCTCCCAACGCCACTGCCGAGCCCGGTTTAGGTAGTGTAAACATGAGGGGCTCTTGGTTCTCTTTTGGGAATGAGCCACGATCCATAGCCAATTGGTATAAAAGATTTAAGATGGGTGCTAGTAACTGCTGAAATGTCTTATAGTATTCCCCTGTAAGACCGCCCGATCATGGTGATTTGCCTGTCGGCAGTAATGCGTATAGCGGCAGTAATTTCAGACAAAGAGATACTTCCGTTTAGAGCAGCTAGTTGTGTTTCAGTAAGAGATGGGAGGCGGACCTTGTCCAAAAAGTATAAATGTCAGATGAGGAAGGTTGAGTAACAGAGGGGTCGTTCTTAAGTTGTA
>CM065589.1:4754159-4775399 GCA_033119425.1 Bufotes viridis | reverse complement strand
AGTTCATTACATTAAAAAAAATGGCAGTATGAAGTAGAAAATCGAGGCTGACTACACAACATGGAGTCTTAACGCTCACACATGTCAGTATCAGAGGGTTGCAATATTTGATTATAGGTCTACATACCACCCCCATTCTGCAGGGAACTAATCTCTATTACATTATGAGCAAAGTTATAGTATTTTCAGTAACTCCTTTTATCATTATGGGTGATTACAATGTAACTTTGGATCCACTCAGAGATAGGTTACATCCACAAGCTGCACACAATAGATCTCTTATACATTGGGCGGAAGCACATGGGGTCATAGAGATATTGCGCTATCTTTATCCCAACTCTACAAAATTCTTGTACTACAAAATACTCCACTGGTTCTATGTCTCGTATAGACTTAGCTTTTGTCAATAGAGATCTATTACCTTACATTAGAACCAGTGATTACTTGCCTAGAGGTACTTTGGACCATGCCCCCTCCTCTTGATTTTATGGGATGCCTTTAAATCTGTGATGAGGGGAGCATTATTCATGTGATAGAACTTTTAAAAGATCTAAGTAGCGGGAAGCAGGGAGATGGCTGGAAGGACGGCGTCTGTTCTACCTACACCTCACTGATTATACTCAGAGACAGACAGTTTTTTTCTAAAGGGGATAAGAATGGTAGAACTCTGGCATAGTTAACTTGCTCAGAAGCCCCTTAAACAGTGATAACCAGTGTTATGTCTGACCTGGGTGAAATGGTGGTTGAACCCCGAGATGTGTGCACCAATTATCTTCCTACTATTCTACTCTAGATGCTTCTAAAACGACTTGCACTGCAGCAAATAAAACCTGTTTTTAGCCAGAATTCCACTTCCCACTCTCACACGAGAGGATGGGGAGCCTTGGCGGCACGGATCACGGATGTGGAGATTAAACTAACTATTAAATCACCGGCAGTGGGAAAGGCTCCTGGGTCTGGATGGCTTCCTGGCTGAATGGTACAAACTCCATCCTAAGGAACATAGCGCCAGACTCCAGAGGCTTTTTGATTATGCTTTAGAACATGGCTCTTTACCTCCTTCCTTTTCAGCGGCTACCATTGTGGTGATACACAAGCCGGGAAGACCCCAGGACCAATGTAGCTCATACAGACCTATCTCGCTCCTAAACCTAGATGCTAAAATTTTAACAAAGGTACTGGCCTTACGATTGAGGAGGTGATCCTCTCTGTAGTGGGAGTGGACCAGTCTGGCTTTATGCCAGGGAGAACTACAGGACATAAACCTGAGACGCTTCTATACTAATCTTCAGGTACAACATGACAATAGGGGTATGAGGGTCCTAGCGTCATTAGATAATGAAAAGGCGTCTTTATGTGGGCTACGCTCAAACAGATGTGCTTCCCCCAGAGCTTCTTACGCTGGTTACAAATACTTAACAAATCTTCAACAGCCAGGGTCAAGGTAAATGGGTATATCTCTGACTCTATCCCCTTGGAAGAGGCACCAGACAGGGTTTCCCTCTTTCCCCCTACTTTTTGCACTGATAATGGATCCCTTGTCCCTACTCATTTCTTCTAGCTCATCTAAAGAAGGCTGGGAGGTGGAGGGATAACCGAGAAACTTTCCCTTTATACGGATGACATGTGGTATACTTGGTGAACCGAGGCAGCTCTCTGAGCGCCCTCTTAGATACTGTAAGAGGAGTTTGGTAGCTTTTCTGGTCTGCGGGTAAATTGGGCTAAATCAAGTCTCTGCTTGATTGATGATTTTGATCTTATTCATATTTCATTGCAGTCTAAACTCCAAGTTGTAGAACAGTTTAAATATTTGGGGATTACTATCCATAGAGAGGCTGCAAAATTTTACCAGCTTAATGTAGATCCCACCATGGCATAGATCACTAGGAAAGTTGAGGCATGGGAGAATCTGCCACTGACTCTGATAGGTCGTGTTACTGTAATAAAGATGATCCTCCTGCCTATATTGTTATATCTCTATAGAGCGGCACCTCTGGCGTTACCGAAGAGACATTTCATTCTTATGGATAAGATGTTTACCCCATTTCTGTGGCTCAAAATGTGTCCCAGAATAGCGAGACACCCTTCAGGCGCCATGTGGACGGGGAGGCTTGGCGCTGCCGAATCTTTCCCTTCACTGTGCGGCAGTACAGCTGAGTTATGTGGCATGGTGGATCAGAGCTGATGCTGGCAACCAGCGGTGGTGTTGAAAGCAGCTCTGGTGGGGTCGTATGAGGCCCTTTACGAACTCAGTATATAGGAAGGGGGTCTACGCAGTGCGCCATTATACCCCTACTATGGCTGCGACGATGGCGATTTGGGTTAAGTGGGTGAGCGTACATACAGTTCAGGATGGTGGAGAGAGATGGTCGCTGTATGTGCCGATATGGAGGAAAAAAGAGTTGTCAGAATTATTCTCTCTGACAGACTTGAATTTTGGCCTCAGAAAGGTTTGCGGTATCTCACACAACTTTATGACAAGGGTCTATTCAGGGATTTTAATAGTCTGAAGCAATAATGTAATTTATCTCCACATTGCCTGTACAGATCCTTCCAGCTCAGACATGCCGGCCTTACTCAGTATGGTAAGGGTCCGCTGAGGCTGGAATGTGGGTCTGGAGGCGGTAATAAGAAGAGCACAATTAACTAACCCAGTGTCCACTCTACATGCAACACTCATGGCTGAGCTGGATTCTCCGATTGATAGATCTTTTACCAGATGGAGGCACGATGTAGAGGATTTGGAGGCCTCTCATGTGAGAGAACTGAGCTCCACAGGAGATCCACAGTGGTTACTGCCAGGGACCACCTTATACGGGTGAGATGGACACATAGGGGGTGCTATACACCTGGCAGACTGTTTAAGATGCGTAAATTAACCCCACCCGATGTACCCGCTGCGGCTATGACAGCGGCTGCTTCTTTCACATGGTGTGGCAGTGACCGATTATTCTGAACTTTTGGACAGAGGTACGCGCTTATATAAACCCTGACTTGGCTTTCCAGAGATCTGCACGCTGAGGACGAGTCTCTTGGGATTAGTTAATGATGTCATCTCCACTGAATACGGTAGACAAATACAAAGGAAAACCATCGTTCTGAACTGGAAGACCCCAAAATACCCACCAAACAACATGGGATACAACTGGTTCACTCTGATTTAGGGCTATACAAGCTTGTTTTATGAACACAGGGAATCCCTGACCGTTTCCTTAAAATACGGGATCCTTGTATCAACACTCAAACAGTATTACCTTGATTGAGTAGGATTTCTTCTGTATGGTCCCGTGGGGAGAGGTGTCTGTGTGGACGTGTGGATGAATGACTGTGTTTCTGCACTTTGTATTTCCTATTGGGATTTTGATGCCATTTATTTCTTGGAACGATGTCTTATGTAAATGTAACCCTGTCCAGCAATACGGACTCTGCTCGGGGAGACTATCTGTCTAATGTTTACCTTAAGAATTTGTTGTACTCTTTAAAATGTAATAAAAGATACTATAAAAACCAGGATAAGTACCATTCACCAGGAGGTAAGTCCTTTCTTGAGCCTGTCAAATGGAACAATAAGAATTGTAGAGCTGGTCACCAATACAGGAGGTGCACTGGGCCATATCTCACATAATCTCTGCACTGTAACCTCCTCCGTATCTGGGCAAGAATCCAAACTCTCTGACCAGTCATTTTAGAATCCTCCTATGTGTTTACAAAGATCTGAACTGATGTAGCAGAAGACTACTCGTCTGCAAGGAAATGTTTGCTTCATCTGGAGAAGTTCCTCCTCACCAATAGGGTTGTCTCGATACCAAAATTTGGATTCGATTTCGATACAAAATTTGGATTCGATTCGATTTCAAAAAATATTGCAATACTCTATACCAGGCATGCCCAACCTACGGCCCTCCAGATGTTGCAAAACTACAAGTCCCAACATGCCCGGACAGCCTACAGCTATCTGCCTACAGCAGGGCATGGTGGGAGTTGTAGTTTTACAACAGCTGGAGGAGCCGCAGGTTGAGCATCCCTGCTCTATACCATTCGATACCATGCAAAAAAAAGCTTAGTGCATTCTGCAGTTTATGGAACGTCCGGCCCATAATCAAACAGTCCAATCCTATTTTTGGGGGGACAAGGTGACTAAAAAAATGGCGCAGTTTTTATTAATTTATTTTTATTCTGCTCTGGCGTTCACCGCATAGATTTCTTTTTATATTTTAATAGTTTGGACTTTTCAGAAATAGCGATGTGATATGTTTATTTATTTACTGTTTATATGTTTTATATGTAAAATTGGAAAGGGGTGATTTATACTGAATATTTTGGTGTGTTTTTTAAAACTCGTTTTTTTTTTTACTTTTTATTTAATAACTATTTCCCCTTAGGGGCTAGAACCTAGGATCTTTTCATCCCTTGTCCTATTCATCCTGATAGAGGCTCTATTAGGGTGAATAGAGACGTCACACTCTCCCTGTACATAGTACCCACAGCAGCAGGGAGATTACCATGGAAGGCTTCAGTAACCGATCGGAGTCCCAGAATTACACTGCTGGGGCTCCGATCTAACTGATTCACTGCCACCAATGAGGAGGGATGGAGGGGACCCTGTGGCCACTGCCACAAATGATTTTAATTCTTGGCGGGGTCAAGGGCACTGCGCCACCAATTTTTTTAACACTGGGAAGGGGGGCCGCACTACGCCACCAATGATAATTAACCTTTAATACAGGAGTTGGGTGCCGGCAGCAGAATCACCTAGCTGGCACCCTGCCTCTGACAGGGAGCTGCGATCAGCGGCAGTTAACCCTTCAGGTGCCGGATATGTGCTTCTGTTGCCAGCACCTGTCTCCTGTATTTGTATTAAATGATAACTTTCATTAGTGGAGCAGTGGCCACAGCCCCTCCCTCCTCCGCCCCTCTCTCTCCTCATTGGCAGCGGCGGCGCAGGGCGGGGAGAGACAGCTTCCCTTTTCCCTGTGCTGCTAAGGGAACATGGAGCGCGCTGAGAGCAGCGTGCTCAAGCTCTCTGATACTGGGCTGTGCAGTAGTGCAGCCTAGTATCGGCAAATTTCAAATCCCGGTATAGAATTGATACCGGTGCAAAAGTATCGATTGAGTATCAATATTTCCATTCCTGAAACAACCCTACTCACCATGGATACTTCAGGCTTAGGTTGGGCGCCCATGTCAAGAATCATAGGGTACAGAAGAAGTGGCCATCATCCGATCTCCTGTCATCAAACATGAAGGAACTCAGGGCAATCACATTGCCCTTACTCGATTTTCAGCCCTTAATTCGGACGGATTCTGATTCAGATGAACAACACGTGGATGTTTTTACCCCATAAACAAGGTAGAAAAAGATGCCCTTCCGAATTTTAGGGTGTTCCTGACACGGACCCGAACCCGAACATTTACGTAAAAGTTCGGGTTCGGGTTCGTTGTTAAGCGATTTCTATGGTGCATTTTAAAAGCTTGCAAAGCAGCCAATTAACAAGCGTCATACTACTTGCCCTAAGAGGCCATCACAGCCATGCCTACTATTGGCATGGCTGTGATTGGCCAAGTGCAACATGTGACCCAGCCTCTATTTTATTGAGAGGTGAAATTCACTTAAAAATTGCAATCTCCTAAATCTGGTGTTCCAGCTGTGGCTAGCCAAGTGTAATACTGTCTGGCAAAGAATATATTTTTTTTTCTGGGGTGAAATTCAATTTCCAAAATAGCAATACCCTAAATCAGTGGTTTCTGCTGTGGCAGGACAAGTTTTATAGTGTCCGTCAAAGGATAGCTTTTGTTCTTGGGTGAAATTCAATTGCCAAAATAGCAATACCCTAAATCAGTGGTTTCAGCTGTGGCTGGACAAGTTTCATAGTGTCCGTAAAAGTATAGCTTATAGCTTTTGTTCTGGGTTGAAATTCAATTACCAAAATAGCAATACCGTAAATCTGGTGTTCCAGCTGTGACTGGACAAGTTTCATAGTGTCCGTCAAAGGATATATTATTTTCTGGGGTGAAATTCAGTTGCAAAAATAGAAATACAGTAAATCTGGTGTTCTAGCTGTGGCTGGACAAGTAGTTTAATAGTATCCGTCAAAGGATATATTTTGTTCTGGGTTGAAATTCAATTACCAAAATAGAAATACCGTAAATCTGGTGTTCCAGCTGTGACTGGACAAGTTTCATAGTGTCCATCAAAGGATATATTATTTTCTGGGGTGAAATTCAGTTGCAAAAATAGAAATACCGTAAATCTGGTGTTCCAGCTGTGATTGGACAAGTTTCATAGTGTCCATCAAAGGATATGTTTGAAGGCCGATTTATTGGCCTGTATTTGTGGGAGGGTCATAAGTAGCACATTTATACCAGGCAAGCACCTCCCTGGGTGTGTCGACGGTGCTGCGTATAATCCCAACCCGCCCTTCTTTTTCATAAACACCTTGCAGGGTATGCCCTCCTTCAGGCATTCCTCCTACGCATCGGTTATGACACAATTTAAGCCTCTTAGTTTAGTTAGTAAGGCAGGTAGACGGTTACGTGTCATGTAGCCCTGACCACAAATTATTTTCTGGGGTGAAATTCAGTTAAAAAATAGAAATACAGTAAATTTGGTGTTCTAGCTGTGGCTGGACAAGTAGTTTAATAGTATCCATCAAATTATATATTTTGTTCTGGGTTGAAATTCAATTACCAAAATAGAAATACCGTAAATCTGGTGTTCCAGCTGTGACTGGACAAGTTTCATAGTGTCCGATCAAAGGATATATTATTTTCTGGGGTGAAATTCAGTTGTAAAAATAGAAATACCGTAAATCTGGTGTTCCAGCTGTGACTGGACAAGTTTCATAGTGTCCGTCAAAGGATATATTATTTTCTGGGGTGAAATTCAGTTTAAAAATAGAAATACCGTAAATCTGGTGTTCCAGCTGTGACTCGACAAGTTTCATAGTGTCCGTCAAAAGATATATTATTTTCTGGGGTGAAATTTAGTTGCAAAAATAGAAATACCGTAAATATGGTGTTCCAGCTGTGACTGGACAAGTTTCATAGTGTCCGTCAAAGGATATATTATTTTCTGGGGTGAAATTCAGTTGCAAAAATAGAAATACAGTAAATCTGGTGTTCTAGCTGTGGCTGGACAAGTAGTTTATAAGTATCCGTCAAAGGATATATTTTGTTCTGGGGTGAAATTCAATTGCCAAAATAGCAATACCCAAAATCTGATGTTCCAGCTGTTGCAGGCCAAGTGTAAATCTGTCCGTAAAAGGGTATATTACATTCAGCGTGCATCTCCAAGTGTATTCCTTTCCGTAACAGGGTATATTACACAAAGTGTTAAATTACAATTGCTGAAAGCATAATCCTTTAAATTTGTGCGCACTATTGTGCATCTCATAGTGTATTTCTGTCCGTAAAGGGTATATTACAGTAAGTGTTAAAATACAGCATAATCCTCTACATTTGCACACACTGTTTTGCATCTCTACGTGTATTTCTTTCCGTTAAAGGGTATATTACACAAAGTGTTAAAATACAAGTTTTTCACATTTTTCACACGCTACTGTGCATCTCCAAGTGTAAATCTGATCATAAAAGGATACCTTTCATCAAGGGCCTAAATACTAGGCCTACAATTGATATTCCCTAAATCTGTGGTTACTGCTGTGCCTGGACTAGTGTAATACGGTACATAAATAGATAGTCAGATAGTGCTAGGTGCCTGTAAAAAAGGCCTGAATTTGAATTTAATACATTGGGCCAAATATTTTTTCTTATTGTGGTGAACGGTAACAATGAGGAAAACATCTAGTAAGGGCCCATCACTGGTGCGTGGCTGGGGGAAACGGAGGACGATGATGATACGCCTCCCACAGAGGACAGCTTGTCCTTACCTCTGGGCAGCCTGGCACACATGAGCGACTACATGCTGCAGTGCCTGAGCAACGACAGCAGAGTTGCCCACATTTTAACGTGTGCGGACTACTGGGTTGCCACCCTGCTGGATCCCCGGTACAAAGACAATGTGCCCACCTTACTTCCTGTACTGGAGCATGATAGGAAGATGCGCGAGTACAAGCGCACGTTGGTAGACGCGCTCCTGAGAGCATTCCCAAATGTCACAGGGGAACAAGTGGAAGCCCAAGGCGAAGGCAGAGGAGGAGCGAGAGGTCGCCAACGCAGCTGTGTCACGGTCAGCTCCTCTAAGGGTAGGGTTAGCATGGCAGACATGAAGAAAAGTTTTGTCACCACGCCACAGCTAACCGCACCAACACCTGATACGGAACGTGTTAGCAGGAGGCAGCATTTCACTAACATGGTGGAACAGTACGTGTGCACACCCCTTCACGTACTGACTGATGGTTCGGCCCCATTCAACTTCTGGGTCTCCAAATTGTCCATGTGGCCAGAGCTAGCCTTTTATGCCTTGGAGGTGCTAGCCTGCCTGGCGGCCAGCATTTTGTCTGAACGTGTATTCAGCACGGCAGGGGGCGTCATTACTGACAAATGCAGCTGCCTGTCCACAGCCAACGTGGACAAGCTGACGTTCATAAAAATAAACCAGGCATGGATCCCACCTGTCCATCCCTTGTGCAGATTAGACATTTATACCTACCTCCCCTTAACCATATATTCTTGGACTCCAGGGAACTTTTTCCTTCAATTCTCTTTTTTTAATTTTACCATTATATTGCGGGGCAACCCAAAGTTGAATGAACCTCTCCTCCGTCTGGGTGCCAGAGGCCTAAATATCGTAAAGTGGCCTGTTCCAATGGTGGGTGACATGAAGCCTGATTCTCTGCTATGCGACCTCTCTCCTCTGTCTTGGTGCCGGGGCCTAAATATCTGAAAGTGGCCTGTTCCATTGGTGGGTGACATGAAGCCTGATTCTCTGCTATGAGACCTCTCTCCTCTGTCTTGGTCCTGGGGCCTAAATATCTGAAAGTGGTCTGTTCCATTGGTGGGTGACATTAAGCCTGATTCTCTGCTATGGGACCTATCTCCTCTGTCTGGGTGCTGGGACCTAAACAAGTAAAAGTGGCCTTCTCCATTGGTGGGTGACATGAAGCCTGATTCTCTGCTATGCCACCTCTCTCCTCTGTTTGGGTGCTGGGGACTAAATAACTGAAAGTGGCCTTTTCCATTGGTGGGTGACATGAAGCCTGATTCTCTGCTATGGGACCTCTTTCCAATTGATATTGGTTAATTTATATTTATTTTATTTTATTTTAATTCATTTCCCTATCCACATTTGTTTGCAGGGGATCTACCTACATTATGCTGCCTTTTGCAGCCTTCTAGCCCTTTCCTGGGTTTTAGTGCCCAAAAGTTCGGGTCTCCATTGACTTCAATGGGTGAAGTTCAAGTCGAAGTTCGGATCCCGAACCTGAACATTTTCGGAAGTTCGGCCGAACTTCTCGAACCCGAATATCCAGGTGTTCGCTCAACTCTAGTTAACTACTCATCTTTTTCTCCAAATCATTCAGAAACTGAGAGCTCCAGATATGGGTGTGATGGTGATGTGAGAACAGTCTTACAGCTGATTATCCTGAGTTGCTGGACTCTCTATCAATCACTTGTTGGATAATATTTCGCTACATTTTTTCTCCTAACCCTCTCGTTCCCGAGTCCTAAAGAAGACCAGAGACAAGCAGAAGCCACTTCAATCCTACCTATACCTGCAGGGCTTGGTTTCCATGAGTATTACATTTTTTAATGGGAACCTTCTAGAAGCTTCCATAGAGGAGCCTGTAGGTGACAGAGGAGTCTGGAGGGGAACAGAGTAGTCTGCAGGAGTGGAGAGGAGTCTGCAGGAGCGGAGAGGAGTCTGCAGGAGCGGAGAGGAGTCTGCAGGAGCGGAGAGGAGTCTGCAGGAGCGGAGAGGAGTCTGGAGGGGAAGAGAGGAGTCTGGAGGGGAACAGAGGAGTCTGCAGGAGCAGAGAGGGGTCTGAATAGTCTGGAGGGGGCATAGAAATCTGGATGGAAAGTGAAGAGCCTGGAGTGAAGCTGAGGACGCAGAATGTGTAGAAGCCATACCGCAATCCACACGAGAAGCAGTGTTTGGCAGCAGGGAGAAGGAGTGGAGGAGGAGCCGTCTAGGATCTTATCTGCTTGTGGATCCTAGAAGAGCAGCGCCGTCCGTTCTTCTTGCACAAACATAGAAGAGGATTCTTTACGGTAAGAGCAGTGAGACTATGGACTCTTTACGGTAAGAGCAGTGAGACTATGGACTCTATACTGTAAGAGCAGTGAGACTATGGACTCTATACTGTAAGAGCAGTGAGACTATAGACTCTTTACTGTAAGAGCAGTGAGACTATGGACTCTTTACTGTAAGAGCAGTGAGACTATGTACTCTTTACTGTAAGAGCAGTGAGACTATGGAATCTTTACTGTAAGAGCCGTGAGACTATGGACTCTATAATGTAAGAGCAGTAAGATTATGGACTCTATACTGTAAGAGCAGTGAGACTATGGACTCTATTCTGTAAGAGCAGTGAGACTATTGACTCTATACGATAAGAGCAGTGAGACTATGGACTCTTTAATGTAATAGCAGTGAGACTATGGAACTCTTTACTGTAAGAGCAGTGAGACTATGGACTCTTTACTGTAAGGGCAGTGAGACTATGGACTCTATACTGTAAGAGCAGTGAGACTATGGACTCTTTACTGTAAGAGCAGTGAGACTATGGACTCTTTATGGTAAGAACAGTGAGACTATGGACTCTATACTGTAAGAGCAGTGAGATTATGGACTCTTTATTGTAAGAGCAGTGAGATTATGGGCTCTATACTGTAAGAGCAGTGAGACTATGGACTCTTTACTGAAAGAGCAGTGAGACTATGGACTCTTTACTGTAAGAGCAGTGAGATTATGGACTCTTTACTGTAAGAACAGTGAGACTATGGACTCTTTACTGTAAGAGCAGTGAGACTATGGACTCTATACTGTGAGAGCAGTGAGACTATGGACTCTACTGTAAGAGCAGTGAGACTATGGACTCTATACTGTAAGAGCAGTGAGACTATGGACTCTTTACTGTAAGAGCAGTGAGACTATGGATCCTTTACTGTAAGAGCAGTGAGACTATGGACTCTACTGTAAGAGCAGTGAGACTATGGACTCTTTACTGTAAGAGCAGTGAGACTATGGACTCTTTACTGTAAGAGCAGTGAGACTATGGACTCTTTACTGTAAGAACAGTGAGACTATGGACTCTTTACTGTAAGAGCAGTGAGACTATGGACTCTTTACTGTAAGAACAGTGAGACTATGGACTCTTTACTGTAAGAGCAGTGAGACTATGGACTCTTCACTGTAAGAGCAGTGAGACTATGGACTCTACTGTAAGAGCAGTGAGACTATGGACTCTTTACTATAAGAGGAGTGAGACTATGGATTCTATACTGTAAGAGCAGTGAGACTATGCACTCTTTATGGTAAGAGCAGTGAGACTATGGACTCTTTACTGTAAGAGCAGTGAGACTATAGACTCTATACTGTAAAAGCAGTGAGACTATGGACTCTTTACTGTAAGAGCAGTGAGACTATGGACTCTTTACTGTAAGAGCAGTGAGACTATGGACTCTATACTATAAGATCAGTGAGACTATGGACTCTATACTGTAAGAGCAGTGAGACTATGGACTCTTTACTGTAAGAGCAGTGAGACTATGGACTCTTTACTGTAAGAGCAGTGAGAATATGGACTCTATACTGTAAGATCAGTGAGATTATGGACTCTATACTGTAAGAGCAGTGAGACTATGGACTCTATACTGTAAGAGCAGTGAGACTATGGACTCTTTGCTGTAAGAGCAGTGAGACTATGGACTCTTTACTGTAAGAGCAGTGAGACTATGGACTCTATACTGTAAGAGCAGTGAGACTATGGACTCTATACTGTAAGAGCAGTGAGACTATGGACTCTATACTGTAAGAGCAGTGAGACTATGGACTCTATACTGTAAGAGCAGTGAGACTATGGACTCTATTCTGTAAGAGCAGTGAGACTATGGACTCTTTACTGTAAGAACAGTGAGACTATGGATCCTTTACTGTAAGAGCAGTGAGACTATGGACTCTTTACTGTAAGAGCAGTGAGTCCATGGACTCTTCACTGTAAGAGCAGTGAGACTATGGACTCTTTACTGTAAGAGCAGTGAGTCTATGGACTCTTCACTGTAAGAGCAGTGAGACTATGGACTCTTTACTGTAAGAGCAGTGAGACTATGGACTCTTTACTGTAAGAGCAGTGAGACTATGGACTCTTTACTGTAAGAGCAGTGAGACTATGGACTCTTTACTGTAAGAGCAGTGAGACTATGGACTCTTACTGTAAGAGCAGTGAGACTATGGACTCTATACTGTAAGAGCAGTGAGACTATGGACTCTTTACTGTAAGAGCAGTGAGACTATGGACTCCTTTACTGTAAGAGCAGTGAGACTATGGACTCTTTACTGTAAGAGCAGTGAGACTATGGACTCTTTACTGTAAGAGCACGTGAGACTATGGACTCTTTACTGTAAGAGCAGTGAGACTATGGACTCTTTACTGTAAGAGCAGTGAGACTATGGACTCTTTACTGTAAGAGCAGTGAGACTATGGACTCTTTACTGTAAGAGCAGTGAGACTATGGACTCTTTACTGTAAGAGCAGTGAGACTATGGACTCTATCACTGTAAGAGCAGTGAGACTATGGACTCTACTGTAAGAGCAGTGAGACTATGGACTCTTTACTGTAAGAGCAGTGAGACTATGGACTCTATACTGTAAGAGCAGTGAGACTATGGACTCTATACTGTAAGAGCAGTGAGACTATGGACTCTTTACTGTAAGAGCAGTGAGACTATGGACTCTTTACTGTAAGAACAGTGAGACTATGGACTCTTTACTGTAAGAGCAGTGAGACTATGGACTCTTTACTGTAAGAGCAGTGAGACTATGGACTCTTTACTGTAAGAGCAGTGAGACTATGGACTCTTTACTGTAAGAGCAGTGAGACTATGGACTCTATACTGTAAGAGCAGTGAGACTATGGACTCTTTACTGTAAGAGCAGTGAGACTATGGACTCTTTACTGTAAGAGCAGTGAGACTATGGACTCTATACTGTAAGAGCAGTGAGACTATGGACTCTTACTGTAAGAGCAGTGAGACTATGGACTCTTTACTGTAAGAGCAGTGAGACTATGGACTCTATACTGTAAGAGCAGTGAGACTATGGACTCTTTACTGTAAGAGCAGTGAGACTATGGACTCTTTACTGTAAGAGCAGTGAGACTATGGACTCTATACTGTAAGAGCAGTGAGACTATGGACTCTATACTGTAAGAGCAGTGAGACTATGGACTCTTTACTGTAAGAGCAGTGAGACTATGGACTCTATACTGTAAGAGCAGTGAGACTATGGACTCTATACTGTAAGAGCAGTGAGACTATGGACTCTTTACTGTAAGAGCAGTGAGACTATGGACTCTATACTGTAAGAGCAGTGAGACTATGGACTCTTTACTGTAAGAGCAGTGAGACTATGGACTCTATACTGTAAGAGCAGTGAGACTATGGACTCTTATACTGTAAGAGCAGTGAGACTATGGACTCTTTACTGTAAGAGCAGTGAGACTATGGACTCTTTACTGTAAGAGCAGTGAGACTATGGACTCTTTACTGTAAGAGCAGTGAGACTATGGACTCTTTACTGTAAGAGCAGTGAGACTATGGACTCTTTACTGTAAGAGCAGTGAGACTATGGACTCTTTACTGTAAGAGCAGTGAGACTATGGACTCTATTACTGTAAGAGCAGTGAGACTATGGACTCTTTACTGTAAGAACAGTGAGACTATGGACTCTTTACTGTAAGAGCAGTGAGACTATGGACTCTTTACTGTAAGAGCAGTGAGACTATGGACTCTTTACTGTAAGAGCAGTGAGACTATGGACTCTTTACTGTAAGAGCAGTGAGACTATGGACTCTTTACTGTAAGAGCAGTGAGACTATGGACTCTTTACTGTAAGAGCAGTGAGACTATGGACTCTTTACTGTAAGAGCAGTGAGACTATGGACTCTTTACTGTAAGAGCAGTGAGACTATGGACTCTTCACTGTAAGAGCAGTGAGACTATGGACTCTTTACTGTAAGAGCAGTGAGACTATGGACTCTTTACTGTAAGAGCAGTGAGACTATGGACTCTTTACTGTAAGAGCAGTGAGACTATGGACTCTTTACTATAAGAGCAGTGAGACTATGGACTCTATACTGTAAGAGCAGTGAGACTATGGACTCTTTACTGTAAGAGCAGTGAGACTATGGACTCTTTACTGTAAGAGCAGTGAGACTATGGACTCTATACTGTAAGAGCAGTGAGACTATGGACTCTTTACTGTAAGAGCAGTGAGACTATGGACTCTATACTGTAAGAGCAGTGAGACTATGGACTCTTTACTGTAAGAGCAGTGAGACTATGGACTCTTTACTGTAAGAGCAGTGAGACTATGGACTCTATACTGTAAGAGCAGTGAGACTATGGACTCTATACTGTAAGAGCAGTGAGACTATGGACTCTTTACTGTAAGAGCAGTGAGACTATGGACTCTTTACTGTAAGAGCAGTGAGACTATGGACTCTATACTGTAAGAGCAGTGAGACTATGGACTCTTTACTGTAAGAGCAGTGAGACTATGGACTCTTTACTGTAAGAGCAGTGAGACTATGGACTCTTTACTGTAAGAGCAGTGAGACTATGGACTCTTTACTGTAAGAGCAGTGAGACTATGGACTCTTTACTGTAAGAGCAGTGAGACTATGGACTCTTTACTGTAAGAGCAGTGAGACTATGGACTCTTTACTGTAAGAGCAGTGAGACTATGGACTCTATACTGTAAGAGCAGTGAGACTATGGACTCTTTACTGTAAGAGCAGTGAGACTATGGACTCTTTACTGTAAGAGCAGTGAGACTATGGACTCTATACTGTAAGAGCAGTGAGACTATGGACTCTTTACTGTAAGAGCAGTGGAGACTATGGACTCTTTACTGTAAGAGCAGTGAGACTATGGACTCTATACTGTAAGAGCAGTGAGACTATGGACTCTTACTGTAAGAGCAGTGAGACTATGGACTCTTTACTGTAAGAGCAGTGAGACTATGGACTCTTTACTGTAAGAGCAGTGAGACTATGGACTCTTTACTGTAAGAGCAGTGAGACTATGGACTCTTTACTGTAAGAGCAGTGAGACTATGGACTCTTTACTGTAAGAGCAGTGAGACTATGGACTCTTCACTGTAAGAGCAGTGAGACTATGGACTCTATACTGTAAGAGCAGTGAGACTATGGACTCTTTACTGTAAGAGCAGTGAGACTATGGACTCTTCACTGTAAGAGCAGTGAGACTATGGACTCTATACTGTAAGAGCAGTGAGACTATGGGACTCTTTACTGTAAGAGCAGTGAGACTATGGACTCTTTACTGTAAGAGCAGTGAGACTATGGACTCTTTACTGTAAGAGCAGTGAGACTATGGACTCTTACTGTAAGAGCAGTGAGACTATGGACTCTTTACTGTAAGAGCAGTGAGACTATGGACTCTTTACTGTAAGAGCAGTGAGACTATGGACTCTTTACTGTAAGAGCAGTGAGACTATGGACTCTTTACTGTAAGAGCAGTGAGACTATGGACTCTTTACTGTAAGAGCAGTGAGACTATGGACTCTTTACTGTAAGAGCAGTGAGACTATGGACTCTTTACTGTAAGAGCAGTGAGACTATGGACTCTTTACTGTAAGAGCAGTGAGACTATGGACTCTTTACTGTAAGAGCAGTGAGACTATGGACTCTTTACTGTAAGAGCAGTGAGACTATGGACTCTTTACTGTAAGAGCAGTGAGACTATGGACTCTTTACTGTAAGAGCAGTGAGACTATGGACTCTTTACTGTAAGAGCAGTGAGACTATGGACTCTTATACTGTAAGAGCAGTGAGACTATGGACTCTTTACTGTAAGAGCAGTGAGACTATGGACTCTTTACTGTAAGAGCAGTGAGACTATGGACTCTTTACTGTAAGAGCAGTGAGACTATGGACTCTTTACTGTAAGAGCAGTGAGACTATGGACTCTTTACTGTAAGAGCAGTGAGACTATGGACTCTTTACTGTAAGAGCAGTGAGACTATGGACTCTTTACTGTAAGAGCAGTGAGACTATGGACTCTATACTGTAAGAGCAGTGAGACTATGGACTCTATACTGTAAGAGCAGTGAGACTATGGACTCTTTACTGTAAGAGCAGTGAGACTATGGACTCTATACTGTAAGAGCAGTGAGACTATGGACTCTATACTGTAAGAGCAGTGAGACTATGGACTCTTTACTGTAAGAAGCAGTGAGACTATGGACTCTTTACTGTAAGAGCAGTGAGACTATGGACTCTATACTGTAAGAGCAGTGAGACTATGGACTCTTTACTGTAAGAGCAGTGAGACTATGGACTCTTTACTGTAAGAGCAGTGAGACTATGGACTCTTTACTGTAAGAGCAGTGAGACTATGGACTCTTTACTGTAAGAGCAGTGAGACTATGGACTCTTTACTGTAAGAGCAGTGAGACTATGGACTCTTTACTGTAAGAGCAGTGAGACTATGGACTCTTCACTGTAAGAGCAGTGAGACTATGGACTCTTTACTGTAAGAGCAGTGGAGACTATGGACTCTTATACTGTAAGAGCAGTGAGACTATGGACTCTTACTGTAAGAGCAGTGAGACTATGGACTCTTTACTGTAAGAGCAGTGAGACTATGGACTCTATACTGTAAGAGCAGTGAGACTATGGACTCTTTACTGTAAGAACAGTGAGACTATGGACTCTTTACTGTAAGAGCAGTGAGACTATGGACTCTTTACTGTAAGAACAGTGAGACTATGGACTCTTTACTGTAAGAGCAGTGAGACTATGGACTCTTCACTGTAAGAGCAGTGAGACTATGGACTCTACTGTAAGAGCAGTGAGACTATGGACTCTTTACTGTAAGAGGAGTGAGACTATGGATTCTATACTGTAAGAGCAGTGAGACTATGCACTCTTTATGGTAAGAGCAGTGAGACTATGGACTCTTTACTGTAAGAGCAGTGAGACTATAGACTCTATACTGTAAAAAGCAGTGAGACTATGGACTCTTTACTGTAAGAGCAGTGAGACTATGGACTCTTTACTGTAAGAGCAGTGAGACTATGGACTCTATACTATAAGATCAGTGAGACTATGGACTCTATACTGTAAGAGCAGTGAGACTATGGACTCTTTACTGTAAGAGCAGTGAGACTATGGACTCTTTACTGTAAGAGCAGTGAGAATATGGACTCTATACTGTAAGATCAGTGAGATTATGGACTCTATACTGTAAGAGCAGTGAGACTATGGACTCTATACTGTAAGAGCAGTGAGACTATGGACTCTTTGCTGTAAGAGCAGTGAGACTATGGACTCTTTACTGTAAGAGCAGTGAGACTATGGACTCTATACTGTAAGAGCAGTGAGACTATGGACTCTATACTGTAAGAGACAGTGAGACTATGGACTCTATTCTGTAAGAGCAGTGAGACTATGGACTCTTTACTGTAAGAACAGTGAGACTATGGACTCTTTACTGTAAGAGCAGTGAGACTATGGACTCTTTACTGTAAGAGCAGTGAGTCTATGGACTCTTCACTGTAAGAGCAGTGAGACTATGGACTCTTTACTGTAAGAGCAGTGAGACTATGGACTCTTTACTGTAAGAACAGTGAGACTATGGACTCTTTACTGTAAGAGCAGTGAGACTATGGACTCTTTACTGTAAGAGCAGTGAGTCTATGGACTCTTCACTGTAAGAGCAGTGAGACTATGGACTCTTCACTGTAAGAACAATGAGACTATGGACTCTATACTATAAGAGCACTGAGACTATGGGCTCTTTATTGTAAGAGCAGTGAGACTATGGACTCTTCACTGTAAGAGCAGTGAGACTATGGACTCTATACTGTAAGAGCAGTGAGACTATGGACTCTTTACTGTAAGAGCAGTGAGACTATGGACTCTTTACTGTAAGAGCAGTGAGACTATGGACTCTATACTGTGAGAGCAGTAAAACTATGGACTCTACTGTAAGAGCAGTGAGACTATGGACTCTTTACTGTAAGAGCAGTGAGACTATGGACTCTTTACTGTAAGAGCAGTGAGACTATGGACTCTTTACTGTAAGAGCAGTGAGACTATGGACCCTTTACTGTAAGAGCAGTGAGACTATGGACTCTTTACTGTAAGAGCAGTGAGACTATGGACTCTTTACTGTAAGAGCAGTGAGACTATGGACTCTTTACTGTAAGAGCAGTGAGACTATGGACTCTTTACTGTAAGAGCAGTGAGACTATGGACTCTTACTGTAAGAGCAGTGAGACTATGGACTCTTTACTGTAAGAGCAGTGAGACTATGGACTCTATACTGTAAGAGCAGTGAGACTATGGACTCTTTACTGTAAGAACAGTGAGACTATGGACTCTTTACTGTAAGAGCAGTGAGACTATGGACTCTTTACTGTAAGAACAGTGAGACTATGGACTCTTTACTGTAAGAGCAGTGAGACTATGGACTCTTTACTGTAAGAGCAGTGAGACTATGGACTCTATACTGTAAGAGCAGTGAGACTATGGACTCTTTACTGTAAGAGCAGTGAGACTATGGACTCTTTACTGTAAGAGCAGTGAGACTATGGACTCTTACTGTAAGAGCAGTGAGACTATGGACTCTATACTGTAAGAGCAGTGAGACTATAGACTCTTTACTGTAAGAGCAGTGAGACTATGGACTCTTTACTGTAAGAGCAGTGAGACTATGGACTCTATACTGTAAGAGCAGTGAGACTATGGACTCTTTACTGTAAGAGCAGTGAGACTATGGACTCTTTACTGTAAGAGCAGTGAGACTATGGACTCTATACTGTAAGAGCAGTGAGACTATGGACTCTATACTGTAAGAGCAGTGAGACTATGGACTCTATACTGTAAGAGCAGTGAGACTATGGACTCTATACTGTAAGAGCAGTGAGACTATGGACTCTATACTGTAAGAGCAGTGAGACTACGGACTCTTTACTGTAAGAGCACTGAGACTATGGACTCTATACTGTAAGAGCAGTGAGACTATGGACTCTATACTGTAAGAGCAGTGAGACTATGGACTCTATACTGTAAGAGCAGTGAGACTATAGACTCTTTACTGTAAGAGCAGTGAGACTATGGACTCTATACTGTAAGAGCAGTGAGACTATGGACTCTATACTGTAAGAGCAGTGAGACTATGGACTCTATACTGTAAGAGCAGTGAGACTATGGACTCTTTACTGTAAGAGCAGTGAGACTATGGACTCTATACTGTAAGAGCAGTGAGACTTTGGACTCTTTACTGTAAGAGCAGTGAGACTATGGACTCTTTACTGTAAGAGCAGTGAGACTATGGACTCTACTGTAAGAGCAGTGAGACTATGGACTCTTTACTGTAAGAGCAGTGAGACTATGGATTCTTTACTGTAAGAGCAGTGAGACTATGGGCTCTGTACTGTAAGAGCAGTGAGACTATGGACTCATTACTGTAAGAGCAGTGAGACTATGGACTCTTTACTGTAAGAGCAGTGAGACTATGGACTCTTTACTGTAAGAGCAGTGAGACTATGGACTCTTTACTGCAAGAGCAGTGAGACTATGGACTCTTTACTGTAAGAGCAGTGAGACTATGGACTCTTTACGGTAAGAGCAGTGAGACTATGGACTCTTTACGGTAAGAGCAGTGAGATTATGGATTCTTCACTGTAAGAGCAGT
Source organism: Bufotes viridis (assembly GCA_033119425.1). Taxonomy (NCBI): domain Eukaryota; kingdom Metazoa; phylum Chordata; class Amphibia; order Anura; family Bufonidae; genus Bufotes; species Bufotes viridis. Next base: position 4,755,550 of record CM065589.1, on the reverse strand, counting down.
GAGACTATGGACTCTTCACTGTAAGAGCAGTGAGACTATGGACACTTTACGGTAAGAGCGGTGAGACTATGGAACTCTCTGCCTGAGGAGGGGTTGATGGTGAGTACAATAAAAGGAATTCAGGAGGGGGCCTGGATGTATTTCTGGAGTGTAATAATATTACAGGCTACAGCTACTAGAGAGGGTCGTTGATCCAGGGAGTTATTCTGATGCCTGATTGGAGTCGGAAGGAATTTGTTTCCCCTTAAGTGGGGAAAATTGGCTTCTACCTCACAGGGGTTTTGCTTTCCTCTGGATCAGCTTGTAGGAAAAAGGCCGAACTGGATGGACAGAGGGCTTATATACTATGTTACTATGTAGTATTACCAGGGGTATTATCTGTTTCTCGGTTACAGTATTGGAGAGCACAGCGGCACAGTATTGGGGGTAATAGGATGAATTGTCCAGAAGACGGGAGGATGATGGAAAGTGAGTAAACTGAGTTTTTGTTGTTGTCAAGAGCTGCAGAGGCAGAAGCTGTCGGTCTGGTCTGCAGGTCTGAAGGAGAAGATGAGGACGAGAACATCTACTCAGCGGAGACGTCACTGGATGTGGCGGTGGGTGGGGCTGTATTTCTGCAGTGATGGCGGGCAGGGCGTATCGATCGGCGGAAGTGCCTCCCGAGACCGGCATGTGCCCAGTCGGCGGGGGCCAGTTGACATTAGGCAAGTCATCAATATTAGACTAAGTGAGCGGGGCCTAGAAATTCTACTACGATGGCCCGCTCCGTAGTCTAATCTTGCCCCTATACCTGAATGTAGGCATAATAAAAATAATCTTTCATGCAGCCTGCATACGGGTTAGGCAAGAATAGACTAAGTGTGCGGAGCCTCATGTAGTAAATATATGGTGAGACGGTTACAGAGTACTCGTCTGAGGATTTTCATCGGAAGCGGTTTTTTTGATGTGGGGGCGGGGAGGGGGTAGTTTTTTTCACTGGCCCTGAGAGAAATTTTGCCTAGAGCGCGGCACTGCTAAGTCACGGTAGCGGCTGGTTCCCGTGCCGCGAGATCGCCTGTGGCGTCGCAGGAAACATGTGACCGGAAGCAGGAATTATTGGGCGGCAAACTGTAATGACTAGGAGCTGCGATATGTGAGAAGGGGCTGCAGCAGATCACTGCGCTTCACTGTAGGTCTCCCTCTCACTCCCTCTGTCCTTCTTCTTTTACATTATATCCTCTCTGTATACCCCCCTCTGTATATCTGTCTGTATACCCCCCTCTCTGTATATCTGTCTGTATACCCCCTCTTTGTATATCTGTCTGTATACCCCCTCTCTGTATATCTGTCTGTATACCCCCTCTCTGTAATATCTATCTGTATACCCCCATCTGTATATCTGTCTGTATACC